>CM053605.1:21861118-21872663 GCA_028646535.1 Procyon lotor
TTTACTATAAATCAAACTACTGAATAACCCATAAAACATTTATCTAGGGGCACCTGGGTGGCTCTGTGAGTTGAGCCTCTGCCTTTGGCTCAGGTCATGATCTCAGGGTTCTGGGATCAAGCCCCGCATCGGGCTCTCTGCTCAGCTGGGATCCTGCTCCCCCCCCCCCCCGCCTGCCTCTCTGCCTACTTGTGATCTCTCTCTGTCAAATAAATAAATAAAATCTTTTAAAAAAATCTATTTAAAAAATTGTTTATAGAAATAACTATCATGAACTCAAATTAGTAGATGTAACAAAACCAACAACTACAGAAAGAAGACATACAGAGAACACGAATGTCTCTAAGTGATAAATGTATTTAAGTCAAAACATAAGGAATAATTTCATACATAACAATAAACAATTTATGTATTATGTAAGAAATATTATTTTGCTATTTTTGTGTAAAACATTGCTTAATTTTCTTCAGAACGTTCAAATTTTGATTGGATAACTGATTCCTTTTATATTTAAAGAAAAGGACCATTAGCTGTACAATGAGAATGTGTTTTAATCACAGTAGGCATGGTTTTAGCTTTTTAATTTTATATTAAAAATGCATTGTTTCATATCTGGCAAAATCTGTGATTTCATGTAGGTATACAAACTAATCCATTCATTTTCCTTCAGAGCCATATATTTATTTATAGTAATTGGTATAAAATGAACTTAGGACTAGAAACTTGGACACTTTGGATCTGAATCAAGTTCTTCCATTTCTTTAAACAGGACTGTATAGAAATAAAATATGTGACTTTGGACTCAAGCAGCTCCAGTGTACTCTAAATGAACATCATTTTTAATTAATTTGAATTGTTGTACTACAACAGGCAAATTTTGAAACCTGTAGGATAATTTAAAAAAAAACAATTTATTATTCTTCAACAATTCATGTTAATAACACCTTTACAACAACACATGTAGATAAAGCTAAAACTTTTCAGAAAAATATTTTAGTAAAACATGGAAACATTTCAAAAATTAAAAATTTATTTCAAATTAAATCTTGATGAAAGAAATAAGATGGATATAGCATGTGGTCTGAAATTTCTTGTCTTCAAATTCCTTCTAAAGAGGTTGTGATTAACCAGGAACCCACTGAAGAGTTAATAGTAGCCAGGGAATGGAGTCTTAATGTATGAACAAATTCCTGGGGGTGGTGGGGGGGGCATGATGGGAAGGAGAGTGTGGAAGTTGGTTTGCAAAGAACTGTTTATCTCTGGGTTGTGAGAATGCAACTGAGTTTTGCTTTTCTTCCATTTGTATATGCATTTTAAAAATATTCTTTTTTTTTTTTTTTAAAGATTTTATTTATTTGACAGAGAGAAACACAGCCACAGCGAGAGAGGGAACACAAGCAGAGGGAATGGTAGCGGGAGAAGCAGGCTTCCTGCCGAGCAGGGAGCCCGATGCGGGGCTCGATCCCAGGACTCCGGGATCATGACCTGAGCCAAGGCAGCCGCTTAATGACTGAGCCACCCAGGCGCCCCTTTAGAAATATTCTTAATAAATATGAATAACTTTAAGTCACAGAATCGTTTAAACTTTTAATAATGATTATTTAAATATCCTCCTAAAATTCAATTAATTTTTTGTACTTTGGCAAAAGGTTAGAAGAGAATGCCCTTTGTGTGTTTAGGTCCCTGGGTTCATGAAATGTAGGTGTGGGTTGTTTTGTGTGTGGGTTGGAAAGCTGTACTAAATTGTCCTGCTTTATGTGCTGTCTTTGCCTACATGTTGTGACTAATGGAATATCTTGGCAAAATTCCTGGATTTGAAGGTAGAGGGGTTGCCTTCCCCATGACACCAACACAAAGGCTGTAGGTAGGAAGCGTTTTCATACTGGGGACTTTATATGCCCTAAATTTCATGCCACCGATAACACTTGTATAATGATATTTTTATGGAGTCTCCCTAACTCTGAAATGTTTGGGTTGAGTCTCCTCAAATTTGTTTTCTTTCTGGCTAATTTTAAAGACCTTTAGGAGAGTTCCAAAGTACTTTGAGAAATGAGTTTCTCCAGTGTAACTGTCCCTCGGAACAATCTATTGCTTGATTATACCAGTCACCAAACAAGCTTATCCCAGCTACAGGCCTCTGGGGGAGAGGGTGATATACGTCCTTGAGTCCTTGAAGCCGAGCAGCTGGGAATCTCCCCTCGCTCAGGGTGGAGCCTCCTGCTTCTTTTTTCTGTTATCTCCCCTTCTCCGGAGGTCACCTGTAGTTAATTAGATAATTCCCTTTAATTGCCTTTACTCAGCCACAAATCCTACACTGCTTGGTCAGGCATATCTTGCTTTTTTTCTTGCTTATCTAGAATCTCCTTCGCCTCCTTTGTTAATTGTTATCTTCTATCTAAAAAATACTGGACTGAGGAGTTGTTCCAGGCGGCAGCCTTCTCAACAGCCGACCCCTGCTCCCTTTCTCTGGCAGCTGACTTGTTTGTGCCTCATTCTTGTCCCGTACCCGGTCGGGAAGCGGCACTCCGATTATTTTCAAATGGAATTCATCACCCGATGAACATATGCGATTGTGTTCATAGAATAACAAAGAAAAGGGATAAAAGCAATATATAATATCTAAATTAAAAAAAAATCAGCCTATTCAATGACAGCTAACAGAATTTGTTTCTGCTAACGAACTAAATCTTCCCAACCATTTTTGGATGGAGAGAAAATAATAATTGTGACAATAATAATTTGGCTAACATTTATTGGGTGCTAAGTATGCACATATGGGGTGCTAATTAGTCCAGTTTCATCTATTCACTCATTTAATTCTCAAATCAAGCCTGGGGGGTGTAGGTACTCTCAAGTTCCCATTGTATAGATGAGGACAGTGAGGCACAGAAGTTAAATAATTTGCGTAAAGTCACACAGCTAGGATTTAAATTCAGACGGTTGGCGCCAGTTTCTGTATTTTGATCTTTACACTACAATGAAATATAATGAGAAATGAAATACCATCTTTAGCCTTGCTTTCCCTTTTCCAGTTATTCTAAGCAACTAAACAGCTTGGGCTGGAATGTGGGATGCTAGATATCTAATTAAACTGTCACCTTTTTTTTTCCCCAAAACTTACTCAAAATCTACTCTTTGCTTTTGCATTATAGTTCTGTCTTTTGTGGCATTTTATTAAGTAAGAGTATGACATGTTAAGTAGTACTTCCTGCCAGCTTAAAATTTCCAGAAAAAGAATTCTTAACATTTGTTTGAGAGGTAGTATCTATTGTCAGTAGTTTAAATTATAAATGTCAGGTGGGTATAAATGCTGTACTTTTAATATTTTTAAATTAACCATTGGGGTGCCTGGGTGGTTCAGTCAGTCAGTTAAGCATCTGCATTTGGCTCAGGTCATGATCCTGGGGTCCTGGGATCAAGCCCCAGGTTTGGGCTCGCTGCTCAGCAGGGAATCTGCTTCTCCCTCTCCCTCTGCACCCATCCCCTTCCCCGCCCGCTTGTGTTCTCTCTCTCTCTCTCAAATAAATTTTTTAAATCTTAAAAAAAACCTTAAAAAAATAAATTACCCATTAAGACTATCTTTATATTCTAGCAAGATTCTAAAGATTTTTATTTATTTATTTGACAGAGAGAGAGATCACAAGTAGGCAGAGAGGCAGGCAGAGAGAGGGAGAAGCAGGCTCCCTGCCGAGCAGAGAGCCCGATGTGGGGCTCGATCCCAGGACCCTGAGATCATGACCTGAGCCGAAGGCAGAGGCTTTAATCCACTGAACCACCCAGGTGCCCCCTAGCAAGATTCTATACGTGAAGTAGGAAGTTTACAGAATTATTTAGGGAAAACCAGGAATGCCTTGGTCTCCAAATTTGACACTAAGTATTATAAGTCCTAGAGCTAATTAATTACAGACTCATTCCTGTGAATTTGCATGCATGTTCTTACATTGTATTTTTAACCACTAACATCATAAAATTTAATAACAAATTCCAAATGACTAATAAGACCAAATTATCTTTTATTTTTTATTTATTATTTTTTTTAATAAATATGCCCCAGGACCCGAATCCCTGGAACACAGTAGCTGCTCAATAGTCATTTTTGAATAAACAAAAGAAAAAATAATTGAATTACTCTTTTTTTTTTGTAAAAAAATGGGGTTTTTTTTTGGAATTTTTTAAATTACTCTTTTCATCTTTTTTTAAGAAGAATAATCTCCAGGTTGGAAATGATCACACAGAAATAATTAACAGAAAGCTCAAAAGAGAAGAAAAACACGCAAGATAACATAAGAGCTCTTTCAAGTGAATGCAAAAGGTAGATTTAATTCTTAGATGCTAAAATAAATTTTTCTCTAAAGTCTATTTTTCATACTAATGTACCAACTTCATTAAGAAACTACACTGAAATTTTGAAAATAGTTATTTCTGTACCTCACTTCTCAAATTTTGAATTTAGTTTGAGATAGAGGTCCAGGAATCCTTATCTTATCAAAACTCCCCAGTCAGATTTCAGAATTACTTCATGGAGTATGAAGTAGAGGGCTCAAGATTCATTTTGCCCACATGGAAATCATACTAATCCCACATCATTTACAGAAATGTTGAAGCATTCTCACTGCTTCACCTTTGTCATAAAGTGACTGACTATAAATATTCTGTGTTCTGCTCTAGCTAATTCCGGAGTTTGAAACAAAAGGTCCAAGGGTCCTCTATTTTGACAGCAATTTCTATTGCTAATAAAAATTAGAGATTCTCAAGTGAAGCCTACTTTTCAGCATCAAATTCCCACTTCCATAATAAATTTTATCTGTGCTAAATTGTCTCCTTTTCCTAAGTTCTTCTCATTGTCGGGATCTCTCTATGTAGAGATATTTGATGAACAGCATGGTGAGGAACTTTATGGGACATTATTGCCTTGATAAATGAATGGGAAGGCATGTGAGATTTTAGCATTTTATCTTGTCAACTGTTTTTATAGCTGCTGAGGAATAGGCATTTAGATAGTGTTCTCATGACTTTTAGTAATAAAAATTGTGAGAGTTCACGCTTCTAAGAACTAATTTGTCATGAACAATAGCACTTACCATCCATTTACCTCATATTCAATTTACTATTTTACTTAAGAGTGTACTTTGCTCTTTATAATACAAGCTTGGATCTTTTAAAGAAACTTCACATATATTATTTAATTTCTTCATGTAGGATTTCTATAAGTGGCATGTCTTATTCCTCTTTAAAAATAAATCATTATAGGAAGAGAAGGAGATGTAAGTAGATTGTAGCATAAGCCCGCGGCAATCTACATTATCAGTAGGGAAGTGTTCTGGTAATTGGCTTTATAGCATAGATATATTCATTTTTTCCCTTTGGAATCACAGAACAATAATGGTGCTTCAATAAAAAAAATGTTGATCAATTTGCATAAATATCACTATAAATATTTTTATTTCTAGAAATCAGATAACAAAGCCATTTTGTGACACGTTTGGTTGTATGACAGATTTTCTGGATTTCTGAAATAGTTGAGCAAATTATCTTTTGGTATTTGTACAAAACACTTTTTGTACAAAAAAGTGCCCTTTGAGTCCACTTGTGTCCTGCTTAGATGTCATTTATGACATTTATTATTTAGGGATTTTGCTAAAAATTTCACATGAACACCATAACAAATTCTATTTCTCAGTATTTCTTATATAGCATTGCACAATATCCTGCTGTGGAACTGCCATTATTCAACTTCATCAATGTCATCATATAAAAATGAATGGAACAAAATTAAATGCAATTTACTAAGTGAAAGAAGCCAATCTGAAAATGTTATATCCTGTACAATTCCAACTGTGTGACATTCTAGAAAACGCAAAACTATGGAGACAAATGATTAGTGGTTGCTGGGGCCAGGGGGTGGGGGGTAGAGATGAACAGGTGAAGCACAGATAATTTTTGGGCAGAGAAAATATATGATGCTATAATTGTGCATATATGTCACTATATATTTGTCCAAACCCACAAGATGTACAACACCAAGCATGGACCCTAATGTAAATAATAGCAAAAACAATGAATTAATTTTTTGCTCTACTCATAAAGAAAATAAGGTCAAAACAAAGATACCATTCAGTTGGACACATTGGAGTTATGAACAAGTCAGATACTTAGGTTAGGTTTTGATACAAATTTTCTGTATGAAAATAAAAAGTAGTTCTTAAGCTATTATTTCTTAAAGGATTTTGAAGAATTCGACCACAACTTCCTCCTTAAAAATTGTTACACAACAATTCAGAATAGATGCTATGAATAGGATAGATCTTTTAGTCATATGTGCAGCATGTAAGAATAGAGGTTGAGGGTCCATATTTTTGTGGGGCTACCAGTTGTAGTGACACACATACTCAGATGTAGCATTGTCGGGGCAGAGCATGTTTCTGGGAGCAAGCCACCCTGACACGCTCCTGGAGCTGCCACCATCTTTGCCTACTAGACTCTCAACCTGATAGACGCACTCGTGAATATATGCCTGTAACCACAAGGCTGTTTAAGAATGACTCTTTGGTTATTGACTGTGCAGATAGATATACCGGGGAGGTGACATGGTTTGAAGACTCTGACCCAGTAAGAATGCTCTGTGTTGGATGGTGACTAAAAAAATCTATCCTGATCCTCTTTCTTGGACATTTGGATTTTAGAGAGGGCAGCAGAAGTAAGAACTGCACATAAGCGTGAGTTATTGATGAGGCACGGGTTTGTAAGCAGAGAGGCATCATTAGAGTGGGGATCAAGAGAAAGCTGGCTTCCAAGGGGATGATGAGACACCCAGGCCTCCAGCACTTCCTGTTCATCGAAGTTGTCATTGTCTCTTGAATGTTACATCTGGTCTTCCAGATCTCCACAGGCTGAGATAGGTTCCCCAATTCCTCTGATTTCTGGCACACAGTTAATAAATCTCTATCTGGTGACCCTGACATGCTCTGCTCCCTATAAAGTAAAAGATTCTAACACAATGATAGAAATGAAAGAAATAAATGAATGCCGTACTGTGATATCATACATTCCAAAAGCTGGGCAACATCACATCATACTTATTCTTAACCTTAAGCCCTTTGAGGCTTCTAATGTACTATAGTAAGCAATGATTGTATGTTTTTGGCAAAATTATATGAGCAGTGTCAAATGCTGTTAGCTGAAATAGGAGCCCTCCTTATGACAAAGTAAGCATCATGTTTGACTTATGACAGTGGATACTTGTTTAAATGGTATTATGAAGAAAACTAACTAGGAAATCTTAAGAAGGGATTTTATTATCCATGTTATGTTAGGATAGTTATGATTTGAATTAAAATATATTATTTCAAATTTCTTCTTGGAAATTTAAATAAGCTCCAGGTAGACAAATGGGTCATTTTCTCCTTTGGTTCTGATTAACTGAAGATGAAAGACTTTTGCAAACCTTCAGTATATTTACAGTTAAAATTTCATGTCACTGCAAGAATTGATGAGCAGAAACACATATATAATATGCAAGGTGACTTTGAAAGAACCTCTGACTTTTAGTTAGAGTTTTGAGACTTACATTGCAACCCACACAGGCAATTTAGTAACAAGAGTACTAAAAGAAAATTCTCATCTGAATCGTATATATTTTGGCTATTCTCAGTGATCCAGTATGCAGTTTCTAGAGCTCATATTAGTTAGCAGAATGCCTGAGTTCTATTCAAGCTCAATAAATGTGGGCTCCCTGGTATGTATTTTTTTTTGTCCCTTTACCTTTTTACCTATAACATATTCTCCCATCCTATCTCCTTTCCCGGAAAATGCTTTTTAAAGATTCCACTCAATTATGCAGATACATTTGGTCCTCTGGACAAAATTGATAACTTTCTTTGGTACCTAATATCAACTTGAACTTTAGTAGAATCTAGATCTATTCTTAATAAAAGATGATAGCCATTTTAATTTAATTTATTTTGTTTATAAATTCAACTTCTGGAATACAGCACTCCACTATTTTTAGATAGAACTGGCTGATTCAGGTCTCATGAAAATATGTTTACTTTTCCTACTTTCTACCACTCTGGATGTCGAAGCATTTTGCAAATATGACTAATTCACAAACCCAGATCTGTTGCACACATGTTACATTGGGAAAACAACAACAACAAGAACCATACATATATATAAGGGTTAGATATATGCTGGCATTTTCACTATAAATTCAAGAAATTCATACACAAAAATGAGAAGGTTAAAAAATGCAGGAAAGTGACAAAAAAGCTAATAAAGTATTATTGCCAGATTTTTTTTGAGCTCATCCTTTTTTCTCCTCAGTCCTGAATATATGGACTAATACAATTAGCAAGGTTAAAATCATGGGAATACTATGCATACCCAGAATCCTGTTTTACTATTTGTAGATTTCTTTTTATTAAACCAAGTCATTTTCAAATATTTACTCAATAAAAAGTAATCTCATATATAAAGAATATTTACCAGGGGAAATTTATATTTGCTCCAATAATATTTTAATATGTTGCTACTTTCTTTCAAATATTTGCAAAGGCTGCAGTGCATTCTTGAGATACATGTTCTCAGTTATTGTTTTTGGATTCTGTCCAGCAGTTAGTGGAAGTTGGAACTTGATATCAAACTGAATACATTGCTTTATTGTACTTACAGATTGCTGCTTTGTGTACTGAAATTTCACTTACATAAGAATTGGAAAAAATTCCTTTAAACATTCAAAATATATATTCTGAAATGCTGCCAACTCTCAAGGTATGAAATCTATTCGATCTTTAATAAGAGGTAAAATACTAGCCTTTCTTTCAGAATTAATCAAATTGTCTACTTTTTCTGAGAATTTATGATTAAAGAGAAAGATTTTAATAAGCTAGAAATATTATCAAAGGCATATTCTCTGGAGCATCCAGTTACATTATGATAGTTAATTAAATGGAAAATTAACTTACATAAACATTTTCCAAAGTAAGCATCATGTTTAACTTATGACATGCAATAATGGCTATGTATCAAGGCTCTTATCATTCTTTTCTGTGACAGCCTTGGAAATGAGCATTTTGGTCTCAGTAGATCTATCCTGCAAAACATTTTCAATAAATAATCATTCCCTATTTCGTGTCACCAACTCAATAAAAAATAGATTAAGCATATTAATAGTAAATGATTTCTATGGTACAGAGAAATAAAGGATGGTAAAAATCACTTTATAGAAACATGCTTAGGAGAAAGTATATTCTACTTAATATTAAGATGTTAAAATATTTTTTATCATGTCTTAAAAATTCCTCTTAAGTAAAAATCTGATTGAAATTTCATTTTCTAAAAAAAGATTTACTTATATATTTTTAAAAGAGAGAGAGAAAGAGCATGGCGGGAGGAGCAGACTCCCACCCCCGAGCAGACTCCCACCCCCGCTGAGCAAGGAGCCCAAGGTGGGGTTTCTTCTCATGACCCCATGGTCATGACCTGACCCAAACTAAGAGTTGAGGAAGCTCAACTGACTGAACCACCCAGTGCCCCCAAATTTCATTTTTAAAGACAGTACCTTAATGTAATGTTGTAGAAGTTTTGGGGGGTGGGGGAAAGCCCCTGAGATCTAACATCAACCTCACTGCTCATCATCTCCAAGCCTGGTGCTGCTTACTAAACATCTTGAAGGTTTGGCTTGCTTGTTTATAAGAGGGAGATAATAATAGCTACCTTGCAGGGTGGTTGTGAAGATTAGAGATAATATGCATAACTGACCAGTACCTGTCTTATCAGTACATTGTCCTTTAAGCGGTGTAACCAAAGAAGCAGTTGACAGCTGAAGAAAACCAGCAAAATCCATTTTTGCTCTACACATCATACAACTCTTCAGTGAGTTTCTCAAGTGTGACTGCAGTTTATACCATTGCCTGTATTGCATGTCTAATAAATAATTCTGATACCAGCCTGAATTCTTTTGAATGACATTTATTAGAACAGTTGCTGCCTTGCTGGGCTTCCATGGAAAATATTTTATATTAAACCCAGTACAGTATTAACATTCTTTGCACATACTTTTTTTTGCTATAATATGGAGACACAAAGGGAGAACCATGTGAAAGACATTTATGTGATTGAATGACAGTATGTTGTGACTTTTCTAATTAGTCAAGGAAGGCTTTTGGTAATTAACTTATATTTTGTTCTTTAATCAACTTTGAGACTCAAAAGCAAGTATGAAATTATTACTTGCCTTTAAGGAATATATTTACTTCTTTCAAAATCATCGAAGAGGCAACATAGTAAAATAATAATAGTAGTTATTATTATTTTTTAATAGTAGTTATTATTAATCAATAATAATAATCAAAACTATTTGATTTAATATTTCCAATGGATTCTAAACCTTAAAAGGTTTTGGTATTTAAAATGGATTCAAAATGCTCAGCTTAGAGATAATTGGCATAGAATGTTGCTTATAGAAAATATCTAGTCTATTCTAACACAGTGGAAAGTATCATAGAATTATTCTAAATCAATTTCAGCATTCCACTGGCTTTTTTCCAGATTTCATGCACACTCTCAATATAAACTTGAGCACATACGTATCTTAGGAGAGCCACATATTTTAATAATAGCTAACTTAGAGGTTAGTCATGAATGGTAAATGAACAGGACATGTCAGTCTCCCTGCCACAATGTAGTTTCCTCTTAAAATGTTAATTTCCTAATACATCAGGAGTATTTATTTCTGATTAACCTATGTTAAATTTAAGAAGTTTCATGGAACTGCATGATAAAGAAACATGCCTAATATCAAACATGCCTTAAATTCACAGATTACTCTTTTTTACATTGAGAGCAGCTATAAAGAAATTTAAAGTCTTAAAAATGTTTTTCTTTTATCTCATGAGGACTTTATCAGTACCCCATAAAGCATGAATGACAGTAATTTTTCTCCTCAGTATTATGTAGGAAAAAACATTTAGTTTCATTTGAAATAGAATCACTAACGACACATGTATGTGATATTGCCTTGTTTTATTTAAAATATCAATCCCTTCTCCATTTGAAGAAGGAAAATTTCCCTGAATAGTTCCTACTGTTTTGTAGGAGAGGAAGTATTGATTTTCTTTTGCTTAGTTCATGCTGCTCTTGTGGAAACAGCATGCTGGATAAATTTCTATGCTCAAAGAACTAAGTTTCTTTTGTGTGGACTAATCCAAAGTCTGTCCTGGGATAGTTAGCAGATTGAAGCTATATTCTCTAATATGAATTTTACAGTATTAGAAGTGATGGTTTACAGTATTAGAAGTGATGCAAGCTGGTACAGCCACTCTGGAGAACAGTATGAAGGTTCCTCAAAAAGTTGAAAATAGAGCTACCCTATGATCCAGCAATCGCACTACTGGGTATTTACCCTAAAGATATAAATGTGATCAGAAAGGGCACGTGCACCTGAATGTTTATAGCAGCAATGTCCACAATAGCCAAACTATGGAAAGTATGGAAAGACCCTAGATGCCCATCAGCAGAGGAATGGGTAAAGAAGATGTGGTATATA
>CM053605.1:21873163-21892971 GCA_028646535.1 Procyon lotor
CCATTTCTTTTTGTCAAAGAGCAAGAACATGTTCAAAGAATAATGACAACATATCAAAAGGACAGAGACATCTGCTTGAAAGAATTACCAATGGCTAAATTGGAGAGTTTGATTATCAAAATGATAGTGATGAGTTGTAACAACTTGAATAAAATAGCACTGAATTCAAACCAAAATTACCTTACCAAATCTCAAATTCTGTAAGTCCTCTCTGACATTCTCTTTCTGAGATCCCCAAGGCTTCCCCATGGTTGTAGTCTTATCTCACTGCATCGAGGCTAAAAGATATTGACAGTGACAACGAGGAATTAGTAGTAGCATTAAAAAAAACATAGGTGGGAGGAATCTCTGGTTCATCTAGTAGATTTTAAATTTTATGATTTTATTGCAGCAGAAAGTAAGTGGAGATTTTAGCTATTATTGAGAATTTTATGAATAGATTTTATAAATTAAAAATTACTGTTAATGATAGAAACCATCAGAAAAAAACAACACAAAATAACCAAAAGAATGAAACTGCATGCCTTTTTGAGGGCAGGGTCTTCAACATCCTTTTACATTTTCCACAATATTTAATTAAAATAGAAAATTTTTTCTGTAAGTAATAAACTGGAATCCTTGTACCTTCTTATTTCTGGCAAAATATGTGTATGAAAATATTCTAATTTTATGCTTAGCAATACAGAAATGACTACATGGTGGGGTGCCTGGGTGGCTCAATGGATTAAGCCTCTGCCTTCGCCTCAGGTCATGATCTCAGGGTCCTGGGCTCAAGCCCTGCATTGGGCTCTCTGCTCAGCAGGGAGCCTGCTTCCTCCTCTCTCTCTGCCTGCCTCTCTGCCTACTTATGATCTCTTTCTCTCTGTCAAATAAATAAATAAAATCTTTTTAAAAAAAGAAATTATATTCTCAGAATACTTTATGTATTTATAAATATAAATTTATATATTATTTATATATATTTATAATATATAAATATACATTTATAAATACTTTCATAAATACACATTGATGTCTCTTCTAATATTGGGAAACTGGGATGGCTATTATGATCATGGTAAATACCACTTTCAATAAAATTGGAGAAATAATTCTAAACATTTTTATATTCAAAAAGTTATGAAGTTGAAAGAAAAAATGGAACCAAAAATCAAATTTCCTTATTAAAAGGATAATGAGCCAAGAACAGATAAGAATAAGAACACAACTGGTTGAAGAAAAAGAAAATAAATTTCACCTTGTATATGTACTATTTTTTTAATAAAAATAAATGTTAAAAACATTCATTTTCAATATCTGCCTCCAATTTAGTAAAGATTATCAGGTAAAACACAATATTTTTATTCTTCAAGAATGTAATTTCTTTTCCATCCAAATGTATTAAGTTCAGCAAAATCAAAATAGTAAAATAGCTTCATATATCAACACGGTGTGAGTAATACAGTTCTGAGAATGAATCTAGCCTGATAAAGCTTAAAACTTTAACTGGTTCATGTGTATAACAAATGAAGCAAAGACATTCAAGCAACTTCTCTAATGAAACCAATAAATCACTTTATTGGAAAAAAGTTTGAAACGAGATTCACTATGAATTACAAAGGATTCTACAAAGTAGCTACAATATTATGGGTCATTGCATTTCTTTTTTTTTTTTTTAGATTTTATATATTTATTTATTTGGCAGAGAGATCATAAGTAGGCAGAGAGGCAGGCAGAAAGAGAGGGGAAGCAGGCCCTAACCCACTGAGCCACCCAAGCGCCCCTGGATCATTGCATTTCTTATAAGATTTTGGAAAGAGGAATCCAAAGTAAAAATAATATTTTTAAAATTGCATAGAAAAAAAGAGATTAAGCATCCTATCATTAACGATATAATTAATTTTTTAAAGATTACTGAAATGCTTTCAAGTAGTTGTTCAATTAAGTGGTGGCTGAGTTATAGAAACAGAGTAGAACCCTCAAAACAATATCATTACATATTTGAATTTACAATATATTCTATGCTCTATAGTATTATTAAAGAATGTAGTTGCAAAAAATAGATATGCAAATAAACCATGACAGCAAAAGACTGGTTATTACTAAAACGGATATTAGCTAGTTATCTGATTGTAGTATTGCATTTAACACTTTGAGTGAACTCCCAACAATAGCTTATTTTTACAACTAAAATACTTAATTAGCAATACTTGGCTAATTTAGTTTCCACTCAATACTGCCAACACTTTCTTGCGGACAAATTAATAAATGTGTAGAAGAAGGTAAGATGTGTATTCATTTTCCAAATCTGTGCATTTGACAGTATTTTAAATGAATTACTTCTAAGACTGAAGACTTCTCAACTAGTCAGTCTTGTAGAACTTTATGGGACCAGGAATCATAAAAACACTGTGGACGTTCTAAAGTAAGACAATCTATCTTTTTTGGTCTCTTCCTATACTTTAAAAAATATAAACTTTAAAAAAAAGCCACCTCTACATAGTTTGAGTGGGAAAGAACTTCTCTATCTACATGCTTTAATGACTCAGCTACGTAATTTTACCAGTAGCTGCATTTAGCCACTTTAGTACTGTTATTAATAGAAACAACTAGATGATATATCTCTTTATTCCAATAGATCCATTATTTTATTAGAGGAGGAAGGAAAGAACAGGTACAATTGACAAATAAAAACTGTATATATTTACAGTGTATGTACAATGTGATGGTTTGATGTACACATACATTGTAAAAGGGTCACCATAAACAAGCTAATTAACATACCCATCATGTCACATAAGTTATCTTTTTTCTTGTGGTAGTGGTGAAAACATTTAAAAGCTACTCTCTTAACAAATTTTAAGTATTTAATACAATATTAACTATATTATCATGCTGTATATTAGATCTCTAGTACTTATTCATCCTAAATAACTGAAACTTTATTCCCTTTAACCAACATCTCCCCATTTACCACACCCCAAGCCCCTGGCAGCCATGATTCTATCTCTGCTTCTATGAGTTTGACTTTTTTAGATTTCACATATAAGTGAGATCATGCTGTATTTCCCTTTTTAAACTATTTTTAAAGAATAAACATCAGAAGGTGTGCTCGGGTGGCTCAGTGGATTAAAGCCTCTGCCTTCGGTTCAGGTCATGATCTCAGGGTCCTGGGATCGAGCCCCGCATTGGGTTCTCGGCTCAGCAGGGAGCCTGCTTCCCCCTCTTCCTCTGCCTGCCTCTCTGCCTACTTGTGATCTCTCTCTCTCTGTGAAATAAATAAATAAAATCTTAATTTAAAAAAAAAGAATAAACATCAGAAAATAGTTAAAAATTTCAAAACTCCAGTAAAGTTGGTTATTACCAAGGTAAAAATAAACTTGTATATTTATTTTTTAAACATACCTGGTGGTTTTTTCTCATAGATGCACTAGTTAGTGTTTAGCCTGACTCTCTTAATTGAACATGTACACTGTGTATATTCTATAAATCCCTCTTTTAGTCTCCTTTTAGACAGTTTGCTTCTACTACTTCAATTCCATTTTCCTTGACCAAAATCCTTTCTGAAGTAAACAAGAAGCAAGCTGTCATTAAATCAAAAGAATAATATTGGCCCACACCCTAAAATGAAAGTCAAGCTCTAATTTTAGGAAAAGAAATAGTTCCTTCACACTTCGTATGCTAAGAAATATTGTTCTTAAAAGTTTTATGCCTAGATAACCATTAGAGGGAGTGCCAATATCAGATCTTACTGAAAGATGATGGCAGGTTTATCATCCATAATCCAATTTTTTTGGATTTTTATTTATAAATGTTTACTACTTTCTGAGTGTTTAGATATTACCAAAGTAGTGCCTGCATCAGTGTACTTCCCAACAAAGATGTGACAAAAAAAAAACAATAAAGATCATATCCCTATTTAGAATTTTTTCCCCAAATATGTTTATTTACCTTTTCAGTGTTACAAGATTAATTGTTCTTGCACCACACCCAGTGCTCCATGCAATACATGCCCTCCTCAATACCCACCACCAGGCTCGCCCATCCCCACCCCTCCCCTCCAAAACCCTCAGTTTGTTGCTCAGAGTCCACAGTCTCTCATGGTTCATCTCCCCCTCTGAAATAGGGAAATAGCAGCAGTTTGGAGGGAAACCCCCTTTTATAGCAATCTGCAGTGTGGAGGCTGATTTGGGGGGCAAAAAGAATAAGATAAAGTCATCTCAAGTAAAAAATTAGAACTTCAGTTCCTCATTGTCCATAACTATCATGCATGATTGGCCAAGGAGTCCTGCAATTTAAATTACCTATTGTGGACAGTCAACAAAGGAGTAAAAACTGGAATGAAAGCTCAGTTTTCTTTATTTCCAGTATATGGCTAGCGTCATGAAAATGCATCTGGGTTTATTGATCAAAAAGAAGTTGCAAAGGATGGATTTGTTCTTGGACATTGGAGATAACATCAGAGAAAACCAGGAGAGGAGGAAGGAATATGATAAATGAATAGATAATTTTAAACGTTTTGTAAAAACAGAGATGTTTTAAGGGGTAAGAGTTTGTGAGACCTTACTTAAAGCAAAGGAAATTTAGCTCAGACAGGACAACAAGAGTTGTCTTTGTAAATTGGGGAATAGACTTGGGGTGGGGAAGATACAAAAAGATACAAAAAGAAGAAATCTAACATAAAGGAGGTTGCTGGCCAATTACCTTCCCCAGGAGACATCACCTTCCAGAGGTGGTATTCATATGAATTTCCAAGGTACATATTCAATTGTAGCAACATTACTTAAAATACTGAGACTGAAGGACCTAACAGATATCAAGTAGGACTTTCCATCTCTGATTTAAGGCATAACATTCACTATGCACACATGTGCATAGTGTGCATTCCGTGGGCATTCCACACATGGAATTAAAAAATGGAAACATACAAATGATAAACATAAATTAAGGACTAGAAAACGTAATAGTACAGGGAGACACTGAAGTCAAGAGTGCAGCAAAGGGTCCATCTTTGTATTAGTGTCAATTCATCTGTGTCCTCCCCTGAACTCCTCTTGGGTAAGGGCCAGGGATTAATCATTAGACATTCACAGTAAGTATGTGTGGGATCTCGGTAAATGTGTCTTTTTGAAAATGAGAAGACCCAGAAAAAAGTATTTTAAGTGTGGGAAATGCATTAGCCAGTTGTTTAACTACATTCTGGACCAAATTCTACTGGTGCATCAGCAAGGCCTATTAAGTTTATTTGCTCCACACATGTGTGCCAAAATGTTCTCTTTGGGCATCATGGCAGAAGGTGAATGGTCAATGCTGCAAGTTACAGCCATCAGCAAACTTAGGAAGAATGACACATTCTCAAGTATTTGTGATACAAGTAACTATATAACAACTTCTATGTGTAGTCCCAAGGCAATAGACCTACTAACAGAATGCCATTAGTAATATGTCACCAATCTGCTGGGTAATGGTGTTCTGTGATGTACTAGAAATTGATGTAGTAGACATTTTTTATCCTGCAGAAAAAGAACTAGAGAATTTTGCAAGCATTGTTTTCACTTGAGATTTCTTTGGCATTCAGATGGCTCTAGGCCACGTTAGTCAATATATATATAAAAAAAGAAATGCACTGAAGTTTTGTGTGCAAGACAACCACAGGCTATTGAGGGCTTTTGTGTCTTGCAGATTTTACTCATTCAGTAAGTGAACTACCAGAATATGTGATGAGACTAGAAGGTACATCTTGGAACACAATATATGTTTGAATGTCTTTCTGAAACTGTAGAAACCACATTCGCTTTTAATGTAGACAGAAAAATGTGCCAGCTCATATGGATCTCATGTCCATTCAATTGGTCCAAATACATTGCAAGTACAAGTAACTCTAAACTCTCTCTCATAGACAATTGCCCATTTAACCATATGAGTAATGCAAGTGACCAATTTGCATCTTATCCTTATCAAGAGTTCTGACCTGTTGTCTGCAAACTGTCAAATTGAAGTATATAATGACTCATAGTTATGGCCAGACAGACATCATCAAACATTCGATGAGCATCTGCTAGATGCCAGTCACAGGGAGCAAGTTATGAAGAAGAATCCGTTCTTGCTCTGTCCCAAATCTAGACTAGGAGTCCCATATAACTCATTTACAAATGTTCAAAATAAATGGCACATTCTTTGCAATTTTACATTAAATTTTGTAAGTTTTAAATTCAAAACTATATCTCTTGCGGTGATTCAAAACTTTTATTACATTTAGTCAAATCATCAGGCTTATAAGTGATTTTATACCTACCAAACACTTATGCAGAATATATTTAATAAAAGAATTTCAGAAATTCTACATTAAAGTAAGACTTCACACTGGTAACCACTACCTTTCAACAATGTGCTGGAGTCTTACCAATACAGTAAGACTAGAGGAAAAAAAATAAGTAAGCAAGTAAGCAAAATACATATTGGGAGGAAAGAAAGAACTTTTTTCACTTTTTTTTTTACACACAAATGCTGAGTGTCACATCAATAAGGTACAAGAACAAAGATAATTCTCCTACACTGATTATAAATAATTAATATATAAAACAAATGATGATAGTGATTAATGATGACTGATATTTTCTATACAGTTAATCTATAGCGGGCACTGATTAGTTTAAATGATTTTGAACAACCCTCCAGTGAATTTTCTCTTCCCATTATCACTTTATAGAAGAACTCATCAAGATGTTAACACACTGACTGATTCACTGCTGGTTTGTAGCACAACCATACTCAAATTCAATTGTCTGACATTATAGGCCATAGCCTTGGTCATTGTGCTTGCTGTATTCCTTCCCTTGAAAACTTCGATTTTCTTTATTTGGACCCAAAACCCCATCAGCCAATTGTACAATTGTTAAGCCCAGCCCTGCTCAGAATGTCAATGTGCATAAGTGGCATTTGTGAATATTGTGGAGAGAATTACTAGAAACACTATAAGACAACAACACTATTGCTCTCGTGTCTTTATCCATTAAAGCTCCATTATCTGTGCTTAAGGATTGAAAACAGGGGCGGGCGCCTGGGTGCTTAGTTGTTAGACATCTGCCTTTGGCTCAGGTCATGATCCCAGGATCCTGGGCTGGGATCCAGCCCTGCATCTGGCTCCCTGCTCAACAGGAAGACTGCTTCTCCCTCCCCACTCCCCCTGCTTGTGTTCCCTCCCTTGCTGTGTCTCTTTCTCTGTCAAATAGGTGGATAAAATCTTTAAAAAAAAGAAAAAGACTGAAAACAATTAGAAGCTTACATTTCACATAGAATTAAAAGTACAAATCTTCTCAAAAATTTATTGAGTATCTAGCACCTCAAATGTAGACAACTAATTGCCATAGGCTATACAGAACTGTTTCCAGTAGACCATGAATCCTGTAAAATTTTAGTCTGCATGTTTTTCTAAAAGAACTAACTTAGTTAACCATCCTTTTCTTTTCCCATGAAACTCTTCTTAAATGATTTCATTTACACATGTGGTTTCAGCTTCTACCATTATATTTAAATGTAAAATCCATACCTCAAGTTCAATCTTCTTTCTAAAATTCTATATCAATATATCCAACTCCTTTTGGACTTCTTTATCTAGACCACTCAAACACCTTATCTAAAATGAACACAGCTTCTTTCTCTTCATCCATCCTCACCTTACTGTTTCCGAAATTATTTTTTAAGGTTTATTTATTTATTTTAGAGAGAGAGAGTGTTTGTGAGCGTGGGGGAGGAGGGCAGTGGGAGGGTTGGGAGGGAAGGACAGAGGGAGAGGGAGAGAGAGAATCCTAAGCAGACTCCTCACTGAGTGAGAAGCCCCACACGGGTCTCCATCCCAGGATCCTGAGATCATGACCTGAACCATCAAGCATCAAGAGTCAGATGCTTAACTGACTCAGCCACTCAGGAGCCCCATTCCTAAATTACTATATATATCTTGTGAAAATATCCACCATTGGTTAGACATTAAACATTTGTTTCTTTACAAGCATGGATCACCTTTTTTGGAGTTTTTAAAATAGTGTGTGTTTTATCAATTTTAAGTCTATTTAATTAGCACCATTAACTATGTACTATAGTAAACTGAGTTAATTTTTCAAAAATACTGCCATTGTTATACTAATAAAAACAGAAATTAAATATTGACTATAAACAATCCCCCTGTATATTCAAAAGGTATAATACCTCCAGATAAGTCAATGAAATATACAGAATAACTGTGATTTAAAATTGTAGACTGAGATTATGAAGTTGAAGAAAGATGAGTCCAATAACAATTTATTAAAATAAAGAAACTGAAGGTCAGAAAAATATGTAAACATCAATTTAGCATTTAGATTTTTTGAACCACCAAACACTTGATTACATTTTGTATGTCATAAATTACCATCTTATGTAATTTGCAAGCTACAACCTAATATGTACATCAGTTTGAAGTTATTTTTATAAATACAATCATTTACAACTATAGTTTTGTTATTTAAAGCTAGAAGCAAATTGCGATTATCAATATAAAACATTGTACATATAATCCCGTTGTGGTTTCTCTCTTTGCTCAACAAAATAGCAACCATGAGAGACTCTTAATTTCAGGAAACAAACTGAGGGTTGCTGGAGTGGAGGGAGGTGGAAGGGATAGCGTGGTTAGGTGATGGACATTGGGGAGTGTGTGTGCTATAGTGAGCACTGTGAATTGTGTAAGACCAATGAATCACTGACCTGCACCCTTGAAACAAATAATACATTATACATTAATTAAAAAAAAAGAAAATCTTAATCTCACAGTTTTATTCATGAATAGTAAAAAAAAAAAAATAGCAATTCTCCAGTATCTTAGAAAAGGTAAGTTAGAACACTTTGGATAAAGAACAGACAAAGCAATAGTTCACTTGTGACACTTATAGCAAGAAATGTGTTTAAGCATGTTATATAAGTTTCCCATGACACAGAAAGAAAGGCTTTTAAAAACCATCTGTTTTCTACCAATACTCGGTAGAAAATGTAAATTTAATATGGAAATCTTTACAGATAGATTTCTCTGAAATCATATTCCTCCTACTAACTCAGTGGCAAAATTCAGACTAAATTAATTAATTATGTGATTAATTTACATTCAAAAATCTGTTGCTCATATAGTTGGCCAATACATGAAACACAAGTGGCTTGGCTTTGGAATCAGTCTATTTTAAACCTCTGACCAAGTTGGTTAAAACCAAAGAACTTCAAGATCCTTTGCGTTAGTAGAAATAGCTTATTTCAACTGACAGTTTAAAGGGGAGTCCTTTTTTGGAATAACTTTACTTTGATCATCTGAAAGCCAACTATACAATATTATTTTAGATTATACCTGTATTTGAATCAATGACTTAACCACCTTAGACCCTCATTGGATGGGCTCAGCGCGCCCTCCATAGCACTGTGGTTAAAATATGAACTAAAATGGAATAATAGAATTAACTTTCTCTAGCATCACTTTCTACACACTTCCTTTCATTCAATGAAAAAGATGAGTGCAAACCTTACATTTTATTTGAGTCAGCGGATCTGTGGACGAACAGTTATTTTCAAATTAGAGAAGCTCCACTGTGAAATAATCCCACATACATTGTCTAAACTGACATATATATTTCTACTATGAAATCAATATTCTCCATTACCATCATTAACAATTTTCTCTCCCTCTTCTTCTCCCTCCGTGTGTGTGTGTGTGTGTGTGTGTGTGTGTGTGTGTGTGTGTGTGTGTGTTTGCGCGTGCGCATGGGTGCGTGCGTGCATGCGTGAGTGCCTTGATGTGTTGGCAAGAGCCCGCGCACGCCTCGGTCTTCGTCTCCCTAACGCCAAGTTCCGAGTCTCGGGGAAGCAGGTGTCCCGGGGGACCTGCTCTTAACCTGGGCTCCGGCCAGAACGCCGTCGAGGAGCAGCCACCCCAGACGTGGAGCGATGCTCCCGACCCGGCCATGCCCAGACCAGCCCGAGCGAGAAGCACACACGCTTTCCCGGAGCCCGGAGAGGCTCCCCCCTCGCCACTTGGCCGGTGCGGGGCAAACCTGTGGCCCGGAGCTCCGCGCAGCGCGAGCGGCTTGGAGCGCGTGTTGGATCTCCGTCTTGGGCGCCGACGCCCGCGCCGTGGTCTCGTCCGCCGGGGAGATCCGCTCGGCTCTCAGCCTTGACTCACGACCCGGCAAGGCCTGCGTGCGAGGATGGGGCCGTGGATCCCCACACGCCCCGCGTGGCTGTAGGAGATGTGGGAGGGGCTCGTCCTCAGAGCCTCCGCGTCCTGCAGCCCCGGGGACCTGAGGGCAAAGGATACCGAGCGCTGCTGCCGCCACCTCCAGCTCGCGCAGTTTCTGCTTGGGTCCGCTGTGTACCGGGTTCCAACCCTGCCTCTGGGGCGGCCCTGAGTCCTCGGGGAGTGGTCGAAAGTTCCCTGGTGTCCAGTCATGGCTGACCTCCAGTCACGCGAGGCACTGGATAGTGTGGCTGAAGGCTTTGGAGGCCAGGCATGTGCTGTGCACTATGTGCAGCAGTCTCCACAGCCCTCTCAAGTTCTCTGACTGCCTCTATTGCAAAATAGGTCAGCACCTAGATATTTGTAGAGAGGTCAATTTGTGGCCTAAAATATTGAACTCGTGTTGTAGAAACAAGTTCTTACATATATTAAAGAAAATATTTTAGCTAGATATGAAAATATGAATTTTTACCATGGTGGGTGATGCTTCAGTTACTTAATGAAATTCAAGAACAAGTTGTTCTTATTGCATCATATGTGTGATTCATATTTAAAGTTCTCATCCTCCTAAAGGAAGCTATACAAAATGCCTCAGGTAAACTTATTAAAATAGTGCAGTATATACATGACAATGGATGAATTATCCCCAGTACATGAAATTATTGAAATAATAGAAGATGAGCTATTTAGTGCTCCTATATTCTTTGCTAGTGCTCATTGGTTAAGTTTAGAAGAGTTTTACAAAATTTGTTTGAAACAAAAGAATACTTGACATTCAAAGGCCAAAGACATGGTGATATAATTTATGTTCTCTTACTGGTACCACACTACATATGAAGCAACTAAATTTGAAGTTCCCAGGAAAGGAAAAGTTTGACTTAGTAGAGAGGCCCAAAAATTAATATTGAATTTAAAATGGCTTAATACAAACTAGTAAAAATAATTTTAAACATCTTCTAATATCAATATGCAGAAAATTTTAATTTTAATCCACAGTATTATGTAAACTTTCTGTAAGATCTACAAGATAAATTTGAAGACTGCTTACTGCTTTGTTCTATATAAATTTAGAGTTGCTTTTCAATTTATTTGGTATTGCTTGATTTCAATATTAATAATACCACATATACCCAAGAGTTAGACAATTTACTTAATATGCACAAATTATAATGTATTTCTGATGCAAATGTAATATCTAAATTGAGATGTGCTGTAAGAATTCCATGCCAACTTTCAAAGGCAATATGAAAACAAAAAGTATACAGTATCTTAGTATATTTTATATCATTGTTATTGATATATAATGGATTAAATTAAATATATTCTTTTTTTTTAAAGATTTTATTTATTCGAGAGAAAAAGAGAGAATAAGCGAGGGGGAGGAGCTGAGGGAGAGAGAGAAAGAAGCAGACTCCCTGCTGAGGAGGGAGCCTGATGAAGGGCTCAATCCCAAGACCAGAGATCATGACCTGAGCCAAAGACAGTTGCTTAACCAACTAAGTCATTCAGGCACCCCAAATTAAATTTCTTAAGATAATATTACCTTTTCTTCATTATTTTTCATTCTATATATGGATCATATTTCTTTTGGTCAAAACTGTTCTAGAATAAAACTTAAGTTACCATATACCCTTCCCAAAGTATTTCCTCTCTCACCACTTCTTTCAACATTTTACCGGAAGTCCCAGTTAATCTAATAAGGCAAGAAAGGAAAATTAAAACTTTACAGATTAGAAAGGAAATAGTAAAATTATCTTTGTTTGTAGCTGACATGATTACGTATGTAGAAAATTAAAAAAAAAAATCCTTGAACTATTAAATGATTATATCAGAATCGCAGGTTATATGGTTAATACACAAAAGTCAATCACTTTCCTATATATTAGCAATGAAAATATGGGACTTGAAATTTAAAATCCAATACCATTTATATCAGCATCTAAAAAATTAAAGCTTAGGTAAAATATAACAAAATATTTATGAGAGCTATATGAGGAAAACTACAAAACTATTAATTTTAAAAATCAACACATAACTAAATAAATGGAAAGGTATTCCATGTTCACAGATAAGAAGACAGTAATGTTAAGCTGTCAGTTCTTTCCATCTTGATCTATAGATTCCATGCAATACCAATCAAAATCCAAAAAGCTATTTTATGGATATTGACAGACTGATTCTGAAGTTTATATGGAGAAGGAAAAGACTCAGAATAGCCAATACAATATTGAAGAAGAACAAAGTCGTAGAACTGACATTACCTAATTTTAAAACTACCTATAAAGCTACAGTAATCAAGACAATGTGGTATGGGTGAAAGAATAGACAGATCAGTAGACTAGAATAGGCAGGCCATTAATAGATCCCCGTAGGTATAGAAGCAAAGGTAATACAATAGAGCAAAGGTAGTCTTTTCAATAAATAGTGCTATAACAACTGGACATCCACATGCAAAAAAGTAAACTAGATTCAGACCTTACACTCCTCACAAAAATGCATTCAAAATGGATTACTTACTTAACCATAAAACACAAACCTATAAAACTCCTAGAAGATAACATAGGGGGAAATCTAGATGACAGTAGCATTGACAATGACTTTTTAGATGTAACATCAAAGGAACAAAATGAAAAGAAGAATTGGTAACCTGAACTTGATTTAAATGTAAAAATTCTGTTCTGTGAAAGACAATGTCAAGAGGATAAAAAGATAAACCACTAACTTGAAGAACACATTTGTAAGAGATGTATCTAATAAAGGACATTTATCAAAAAAATATTCAAAGAACTCTTAAAAGTCAGCAATAAGAAAACAATCCCACTTTAAAAATTGGTCCAAAACTTCATATAAAACCACCAACTCAGCAAAGAAGATGTATAGATGGCAAATATGGATATAAGAAGATGTTCCACATCATATGTCATCAAGGAAATACAGATTAAAACAACGGTGTACAACCAGACATCTATTAAAATGGCCAAAATCTAAAATACTGGCAATACCAAATACTGGTGATGATGTAGAGCAACAAGAATTTTTATCCATTACCAGTGTGGTGCAAAGAGGTATAGACACTTTAGAAGATAATTTGGTAGTTTTTTTTATAAAATTAATCATACTTTTACTAGATGATCCAACTATTGCACTCTTTAGTATTTACTCATAGAAATTGAAAACTTATGTTCCCACAAAAACTTTCACACAAATGTTTATAGCAATTTTGTTCATAATGCCCAAACGTGAAGCAACCAAGATGTTCTTCAGGAGATGAATGGATAAACTGCGATACATTCAGACAATAAAATATTATTCAGTGTTGAAAATATGAGCTGTCAAGCCATGAAAAGACAAAGACGAAACTTACATGCATATTCCTAAGCAAAATAAGCCAATCTGAAAAGGTTACACACTGTATATTTCTAACGTATAACATCCTGGAAACGGCAAAACTGTGGAAATAACAAAAATATCAGTGGTTTCCAGGGGTTAGGGAGAAGGAAGGAATGAATAGGTGGCACAGAGAGGATTTTTAGGAACGTGAAACTACTTAGTATGATTCTATAAATGTAGATATATGCCATTATAAATTTGTCCAAATCCATAAAATATACAACACTAAGACTGAAACCTAATGTAAACTATAGACACTAGATGATAACCCTGTGCCAATGCAGGTTCGCTAATTATAACAAATGCAGCACTGTGGTGGAGGATGTTGATAATAGGGGAAGTTATGCATGTGTGGGGGAAGCAGGTATATGGGAAACCTCTGTAACTTCTGCCCAATTTACTATGAACCTAAAACTGCCCTAAAAATTAAATTCTACTTAAAACAAATATTACATCAACAGCAACACATATCAAAGACCCCAGGATTGGTATATTCTTTGATTTATTATCCTTTAAGAAATATACTTTTTCTCCTTTGAGAAAATGTTTTTAAAGTATTGCTATATGAAAAGGTGACTGTTTTCCAAATGTCACTAAAAATAAAGCTTAATGGGTAAACTGAATTTTCCCTTATTTTAGTCTAAATGTATAATGTCCATTTATACATATTGAGGTTGAAGGATAATGCAAACTTCTCATAACTCTTTGCCTGATGTCTTAGTTAATTAAAGGTTCATAGAAGTCAGTGTAGCACACTGAGACAGTGCTGCTTATGGTTTAAAAAGAATGAATTAGAAGGTAGAGGCTCTGAGAGATACATGTCTATGCGACAAAGTGAGATATTATAAACTGTAATCAGTTTCCCATGAATCTATGCGCTTTGCTCTTTAAAAAGTTATACTTCCCAGTTATTGGCTAACTCTGTAGTACATACTCTCAAAATATTATTTGAGATGAAGAACTCTGCCTTCTCCATCAGAAGAACAGTTTCCACTGTGTCACTACAGGAGATATCAAGATTCATTTTGCCTACATCACCAATCCAAAGTTATCAGCATTTATTTAAACTTTTATTTATATCTGATAAACAAAATGAACACAGCTTTGGATTTTATCAGTCATATTGAAAAGAAGAGCCTGTGATCTCCTCTCAGATCAGTTCCACTTCCTTGAAAGTGTGATCTGTCAAAACCATAGTCTGCCATGTGTCTTGTAAAGTGAAACTATATTGATTCACTACTGAAAGGAATTTTATCATTCTTGTCCTTGAGGATGCATTTTCATTCCTTTAGCAGTGTTATTAGTTCCATTATCACATCTCACTCAGAAATCAAGGCAATTATTTCAGGGAAGGATATGTAAGTACCACAGAGAAGAGGTCACAAAACCAAACATATTTCAAGTTCAAAAAGACTTAAATATTCCTACATCAGCAAAACTACTTCAAAAGGTAAATTTTATCCTGTGTCATCCTCTGGCCAATTTCCTATTATATTTTCTTATTGAGCACTGTTATGAATACCACTATATAGAAAAGTGCTTATCTTAAGAAGGAAGTCATAAATATGAATAAGAAAAAGAAATTCTGGATATGATCCTGAGATATGACACCATTTCAATAAAAATTAAGCACTTATTTACATTTACTAGTGATTTTTCTTTGAAGTAAAAAAAAAGAAGAAAGAAAGAAAGAAAGAAAGAAAGAAAGAAAGAAAGAAAGAAAGAAAGAAAGAAAGAAAGAAAGGAAAACCACCAAACTGGTACATGAGGATTGAAATCCTGCAAGAATGATAGGCCATTTTTTCTCTACACTTATTCAATATTTCAACTTTTATATATAATAATGTTAGAGATACTTTGAAGAAACTATATCATGTATATAGTGCTTCTGAATTCTCTTGAACTCACTCTAGAGAGTAATCTGTGTCATTCTGTGACTTTGTTATCTCAGGATGCTTAAGGTTCTTAGGTTTTCCTTTATTCTACTCCAGTGTAGACATCTCTACAATCATGTAAAATAATGACATAGTTATTCATATTTCACTTATTTTAAATAGGAACTGAGGCAGCTTATCTGATGGTACTGAGAAATGGACCCTGACTTGGAGCCCAAGAAAACTTACTTTATTCAAAGTCAAATAATAATGAAGTTTAAGCTAATAAGTACATGTTCATCATAAACTATAAAGCACATGTACATCATAAACTGGACATATCCAACCGAAAGAAAAGCTAATGGAAAGATTCCAATTTATTTAAAAGAAGATGAATTTTTTTTTAAGAAGATGAATTTTTCAAAAAAATCATTATTTTTAAGTACCATTGGATGATATGAAATTTATGTTCATAGTAATTGCAAGTCAATCTGAATTATGCGACAGGATTGTGTAAAATATTTTTATGTTCTCTATCATGTTTATGATATTAACATCATATCATTTACTTTTTTGAATTTTTAATCATTTCAGTTTAAATTAAAAAGAGTTAATTTCAACAGTTTTATTTACAGTAGCTTAAAATTTGAAAATAATGCTCTGGTTAACAGTAAACTATACAAATTTATAGATATTTCACTTGTGTAATTTTTTTCAAAGACTTTAACCATGAAGCCACCATGCAGTGATTATAGATGTAAAAATCATGAGTTCCAGCCTCCAAAACCAAAATAGACCTTTAGTTTAAATGAGTATGCAAGCATGAAAACAAGTGGGCAACATGCCCAGAAAATAGGTCAGATGGCAACTGTGACTCAAGAGAAACAAAGTCTTCAAATGAATTGCTAGGAAAAACAGGTGTGAAATGCTCAGAGTTGAAGATGGTGATGCTCTGCCTTCTGGCCCAATGCTGCACTACATTTAATAATTAACAGTGTTTGAGGGGTACCAGGGTCATAGTTTTAGCTTAGGTCATGATCTCAGGGTCATAGGATCAGGCCTCGGTTGGACTCCGAGGTCAGTGTGGAGTCTGCTTGAGTTTCTCTTCCTCTCCTTCTCCCTCCGCCCTTCCCCTGTGCTCACTCTCCCTTTCTCCTTCAATTAAATAAATAAAATCTTTAAAAATATATAAATAATTGACAGTGTTTGAGAAATGAATGGCCTGAACTTAGTTATATTCCCTGCAGTTTTGCAAGGACAATTCAGCTGAAAATGAGAACTACATTTAAGAAAAATATATCTCAAAGACAAAGCTATCAAAATTTGAATAATTTCTGTAACCTTTTCATAAAACAAAGATCCTTGGTGCTCTTCAAACCCAGATGACCCCACGGTATACTAACTCATTTCTTGTAGCATTTTGGTAAAATACATAGCTGTTTGGTTTTTCTAGTCTTATAAATGTATTTTCCTCTCAAATCATAGGATCTTATTCTCTAAAAACAAGTTTCATGATTCCAATATTAAATATATGTTATATTGTTTAGCCAGGATTTTTAAATTTATCTATCTATCTATCTATCTATCTATCATCTATCGATCATCTATCTATGGCATGTGGTACTATATGGTACTGTAAGTTGCAATAAATGTTGCAATGTTTATTAACTGAATAATCTCACAATGTACATATATTGCTCATAAATGTGTGTTGAACAAATCAAGGTCCCCCCTGCTCAAGCAAAGGCTGTCCTGTGTCATGAGATGGAAGCCTACTAACTTGCAAATGTTTTCAGTAAACAAAAAAATGAATGAATGAATAAGAAAGACATAAGGAGGAAACATGAAGGAAATTTCTTACAAGTTTAAATCAAAGCCCAACACTATTTCCTGATTCCTTTCACTAATCTATTATGTTGCTCATTCTTGATTAGCTGCCTGCTGCTCCTCACCATTCTCTGTATTGTTTCCTTGCCTGTCTGTACCCTGCTCTGTCACAAGGGAGGCTGACCCTTCTGGATTGCCTTCCCTGTGCTTTCTTCCCAGCTGGCTTCATGGATATGAGCCACAGGCAGGAGGATAGGAAAAAAGAAAGCCCAAGGAATTTCTTTCTCTTCATTCCCTTTTCCAGTGCAGCCTTTCTGGTGTGGCTTAATATATATATATATATATATATATATATATATATATATATATATATATATATATATATATTATTTATTTATTTATTTATTTATTTATTTATTGCTTTTAGATCTGTGGGTCAGCTGGGGTTTGGTTGATTCAGGGTGTTGATTCAGCCTAGGTGGCTCTGTGTCCTACACACGGGTTGCCCCTCACTGAAGGTCTTTGGGTAGGTTGGTATTACTGTGCTACACATGTTTCTCATCCCACTTCAACCAGTGAGCAGCTCATCTGTATTTTCATTAAGTCGATGGTAGAGATGCACAAACAGAAATGTGTTTAGGGTTTAGGCTTGGAACTAACACATTGTCATTTCCATCACATTTTAGTGAACAGAGCAAAGTACATGATCAAATTTATAAGAAAGGGGTAAGGAAACACTCAACTACATCAATAAGAAAACCTGCGAAGGGCATGGAGGTATAACAGAGAGGAGTGAACAACTAGGCCTCAAGAGTTTCTAGAATTCTCACCCTACTGTTTTTGGCAACCTGTCTCTCTCTCTCTCTCTCTCTTTTTTAAGATTTTATTTATTTATTTGAGAGAGAGCTAGCAAAAAGGGAGAGTGAGAGGTGAGAGGGACAAGCAGACTCCCCACTGGAGAGCCTGATGTGGGCCTCAATCCCAGGACCTGAGATCATGATCTGAGCCAAAGGCAGACGCTTAACCTACTGAGACATCCAGGTGCCCTCACAACCTGTCTCTTAAACTGACTTCTCCATTTGCATGTATTCCATAAAGAGATTTTCATGTATTAACAAAACTTTTTTTTGTTTGTATTAACAAAACTTTTAATGAAAATATATTTTGTGACATTTTCTTTCCAAGTTTCTATTTTTTGTTTAAATATAATTACCAGAAGAAGGTTGCGTTCCTATACTTTTAAACGTAGTAGCATGATTATTTAATGTAATTTACCCAAAACTTATGAATAGAATAAAGTACTTTTATATTGTAAGAGAAATAACTAAAAGAAGTCAATGAAATAAGTTAGGAGATCTTTTATAATCACTCATGAAATGAGATGTCCTTTTTTTAAAAAAAAAAATTAATTAATTATTTTTCCCAAAAATGTTTATTTTATTTTTTCAATGTTACAAGATTTATTGTTCATGCACCACACCCAGTGCTCCATGCAATACGTGCCCTCCTCAAATTTTTTTAAACATAGATTAACAATGGGAACATATATTGCTGCAATAGTGATGACACCTAGAAATATTTTAATTTAATTGTCTAACTTCAAAATTTAAATAAAACTTTTTAGGCTAGAAGTCATACAAATCTAAGAGTGAAGGACAAGAAAGTCACATTTCTGAAGTATCTACTCCATATCAGGGAAGGAATGATGTCATTTATTTGACAGATTCTACCTGCCCCTCCCCCCCAAGAACATACAAACACATGCCTTACAAGAGCCTGGTGAGGCTATTTTCATTATTATCTCTACTTTAGAAAGGGACACTGGGGCTCAGAAGGCCCATGAATCACAGAGCTAATAAGCAGTGGCCCAAGAAATAATGTTTCCAGGCAAAATATACATATGTGAACAAAAAGCACACATAAATATATTGCCTACTATTTTGGAAAGAGCTCTGGACTTTGTATATGAAGGCAGAGATTTGTAATTTGAATGCTCTGTTTATTGTATAAACTTGGGTAGTTACTAACATCTTTGAGCCTTTTTTAAAAATAGTGTTGGGAATTGAGAAGGGGAAATACACCATTTATCACCAAATAAATTCAGAGCTAGTTTAGAGACACACACAGGAAGTGAGCATAAGGAAATCAAACCATCACTTCTTTTTTTTTTTTTAATTTTTATTAACATATAATGTATTATTTGCCGCAGGGTACATGTCTGTGAATCGTCAGGCTTACACATTTCACAGCACTTAACAGCACAAACCCTCCCCAATGTCCACACCCCAGCCACCCTATCCCTACCCCCCCCAACCTCCCAGCCTCCCTTAGTTCGTTTCTTGAGTCTAGGAGTCTCTTATGGTTTGTCTCCCTCCCCATCCTTTCCTGTTTCATTTCTCTCCCCCACTCCCCCAAACTCCTGCCTTGCCTCTCAAATTCTTCATATCAGAGAGATCATGTGATAATTCTCTTTCTCTGACTGACTTATT
>CM053605.1:21893471-21915055 GCA_028646535.1 Procyon lotor
TATTATGAAATTTACACCTAAAAGTTTTAGGCATGAATCTCAAGGCATGTAGATTTTTCTAAGAACAAAACTCTTGCCATTTCTTAGATCTGTTATTTGCCACTCTTCGTTCACTCATTAGTTCTCCTCTGAAGAATTGAATGCACCGAAAAATCGCATTATGCTTCTTTCTAAAGATCACTGAAAATATTTAAAACTAGAACTGTGAATGTATTTTGATTTAATTAAGTCCGACTAAACTTTGATTACAGTTGGTGAATTAAAAAAGCTCCTGACTTTCAACTGTTGATCCTGAATGATTTTATAACAATTTCGCTAAATCAGAAAGCTTCGGAAACAACTACCCATATTAGATTCAAAATGTATCAGGCAAATGTCCTCAACTGTGGGGTGTATTTTAAAAAATTGTTCCACTAAAAACAAAAAAACATCCTCTCTGCTGATGATGTGCTCCATGTTGAGGCTTCTTCCATTGAGAAAGATGATTTTTAGGAATAAAGGTAGTAAATCAAAAATTGAAAGGCAGTGTGGCCTGCACATGATCTGTAAGGACCTTGCCGGCATGAAAACTTGTGGCTCCTTGCTGTGCAGCTCAGGGCTTGGGGCAGCTCTGAGTGGAAACACATTTTGACTCTTTGCAGTAATTTTTATATCTGTTTTTCCCTCTAGACTCTACACAATTATGTGGGCTTAAAGGATAATTAAGGCAACCTGTTTCATTTCCTTTACATACTTTTAGTAAAATATTCGGTGTCTTTCCAAATTATAAATAAATTTGATGCGTGTATTAATTTGTCGAGCTGTTGTCTGATACTCAAGTGGGGACCCTTCAAAGCTAAACGTTTTTTCAGCTAAAAGAGACCTCAAGATAGTCTAACCCAGCTTCAGCATTTCATTAAGGAGAAACTCAAAGCCTAAGAAGTGACATGACTTTTCCCAGGTCTCACCATTAGTGTGTGATCTAGCTAGGACCAGTGGTCAGGATTTTTCTTTCCCTCTTTGGTGGAGGTTTTTGACAAATCAAACAGATTCAACCATGGGCCCTGCCCTCTTAGAGATCATTATTTATGGAGGAAAAAAAAAACCCTAGAGAAGCCACTCTGTGGACACATAATGTACGCAGTGGCATGCCCGACACAATTTTTCATTATTTCTCCAGTGGGGTATGGCCAGAGGCTTATTCCACTTTTCCCTCATTCCTGAAAAGCATCAGAAATGCCAGAAATATGTTGTTGCCATAAACTGTATGAGCATAATTCTAAAAACATGCATACCTGATATCAAAAGTATAAACTTCATGTGGGTCTTGTGGTTATGGTGAGATTATGCCCTACAGGCCACTAACTACTGAGTTATTGGCCAAGGGCCCAGCTGCTACACTCTGAAATTTTTCTCTATGTTCTGTAGAAACCATGTTTTCCACCTGATGACTGAATGCAGCAGGACTACTCAAGCAGGCCCATTCATGAAAGACACAGGAGTCCTGTAATGACTGAATTTGGCTCACGGACACCCCCACTGGTCTTGGTGAATCTTCCTTAGACTGTATGGCAGTGTAGGGAGCTACATGCTAGTTTGGGTTCTTCCTTTCATTCCTCTCTCCCCATTTCCTTCAGTCAGCGTCAAAATCCCTTCACAATTCGACAGGCCTCCTGGTCTTTGTTAAGCATCTTCCCTATCTTCTTTCCCACAGAAATTTCTTCTTATAAAATCTTTGCACATTTCAATCTCTAGGTAGGAGAGTTTTAAGAATCTTCTCCAGGGTTGCCAGAAGTTCATTCAACTCCTTTGCTATTGTTCAGTGTCTCTTGGCCTCTGCTGACCAGCTAGCAACTTTTATCCCACTGGCCTCCAGCCCAGTGACCTTCCTGTCCACACCTAATATACCTCTGCAGTACATACATCACTAGAGCTCAATTTTACTACACAATTCTGTTTTCCTAATGGGTCCTTGGTAGACTGTTCATCTGCCTCCAAGATGTGATTAGAGGTCTTTTAATGGAAGCAGAAGAAAATGTTTTCAGGCCGTCCAAACTAGCAGCCATCTTCAGCCATAATTTGGATAAAGTAATTACATTTGACAAATAAGAGCCTTACAGATACATCTTCATAGTAGAGGTTTTGGATTTGAAATTATAATAAAAATCTTGGAAGTCCAACAATAAGAGCAAAACACAGTGTAAGGAGCTTGGAAGTATTAAAGATATTATATGAATATAAATCTCTATTATTTACTAAATTGCAGGAACAGGAACAAGTCTCTGAGAGTAGGAAAGAAATGTGAGGGAAATCAATGCCCACTTGATGACTACCTAGAGATGGCCACTGAAGGCGTCGTCAGGGAAATAAAATCACTAGGGTCTAGCAAAAAATAGAAGTGAGAGGTTATGAGCAGGTTGTGCAATTTCAGAACAACCACAGAGGGAAAATAATGGCACTCATGTCTGTAATACCCCAAGTTATTACCTGGAAAAAGAGAAAATAAAAGACTAGCCTGTGAGACTGAGGGAAGTGCGTTATGTTAATAACTTGCTATCAAAACATGGGAAAAATAGGCTTCCATAATCCCAGCTTTCTGCCTTTTATTGAAAACATGAATGGCATCAGGTCCCTCTGCATTGCTTTTTGTGCAAGATGCTCTACATTTTAAAGATCAGTATACCCACAGAATAATAATTGAATCTGAATTAAAGGGAGAAAAGTAGTTATCAAAGGAAGGAAATGATTCGCCATGGTCATCAATTCCAACATCTATTCAACTTAGACTGAAAAGAAGGACATTCTTACCTTTTCATAGGTACTTGGATTCTCCACTGGCCTGGCTTTTCTCCTCATTCAATCAAAGACGAGGTTCAATTCATGCGAGCTCCAGCTACCCCAGTTTTTTCTTTATAAAAATCCTCTTAGCAATACTAGGGATTTTTTGTGTGTGTGATTTTCTATGAACATCAAGCTAGTATGGGTCAAAGATATCTTAATAGTACAGCCAACCAATACTGGGAAATACTGCCTTAATGTCCTTATTTGTATTTTCTCATATATTCTTTGCAATAACTCTTTAAGAGTTAAGTTCATTTTATTGAAATGAAATTGACATATAGGAATGTTAAAGAATTTAATCGAAATCACACATTTCATTTGTACAAAATCACATCCTATTCAGCATCCATAAAATGCCACATAGGCAGTGGCATGGCCAGAAACTGAACAATCTTATACCAGATCTTGCTCCTGGACTCTGGGGTTCATGCTTTCTCATCATCGTTGCTTTTTAAAATATCCTTTTTCTCTAAAATATTGTTCAAGCTCTCTTTCCAAATGTTGCTTCCCATCTGCTCTCAAATAATCTCAATCCTCTCCAGTCGTAAAAAAAAAAAAAAAATTCATTTGAGTCCACTACTTATATGTAGTCTGCCCCTTATTGCCCTCCTTCCTTCAAGTGCAAAACTCACTGAAGTTATCCTTCTCACCAGCTATGCCCACTTCTTACTCCTCCCCACCCCCTCTCCTTCTAGACAGATCCTGCCCACTCCTTCCTTGAATACACCCCCCCAACACCTAGGTGGCCTCCCCTGTCTGCAACTCCCGTGACCTCCTGCTTACCAAATCCAGGGGATTTATCCTTGAGTTAACTTCCAACAGAATTTGACACTATACTCTCTTCATTCAGAGGTTATACCATAAGCTGTCCTCTCCTGGATGTTTTTCTCTTCCCTTCTAATTTCAGTTTTTCTCTTTTCTTTTTCCACTTCCTCATTGTGGGTACTTTCAAATGCTTTCTTTTGCTCTGGGCATTTCTCTCTATGGTTTCACTTTTTCTGCATGTTCTCCCAGACTTGTTCTTCCCCAAATCTACATCGCTACAAGTTGCAGCTAAACCAGTTACAAAGCAATTAAATCAGAATCTTTGGGAAGGGCCTGAGCATCATATATTTTAAAAGATACCCAAGTGATTGCAATGTGCGGGCAAGGTTGAGTAACACTGACATATCGATATTTTAAATCAATTTTATTGTTAAGAGAGTCAGTCATTACACAAATTATAATGAAATCGGTGGTATAACGGCGGTGCAACATGGGGAGAAAAAGCCTCTGTGGGAGGAGTGGCTCCTGTTTTTAATGGTCCTTCCTGTGATAAGCCACAGTATTCATCATTTTAGGTCAGTAAATACATGATCTCACCACCCAATGAACAGTGTTCCTCTTGTACACCATCTTATTAGAGAGAGGAAAATTCTTTACTTGATTTTCACAGAGACTCTCAGAATACACACTTGCCTCAAACTTTGGGGACATGGGTGTGGTTTACCCATGCCCAGTAGAAACACTTACAAAAGTGTTTATGATATGAGATATAAAATATCAGATCGTAAGCTATCTTTTAGCTCACGCTACAATTGTGTTTCATTGCTTTCTAAGACCTTCACTTATCTCCTTTGGGAAATTTCTTCCTTTGGTGTCATCCAAATGCCATCCTTCCCACTTTATTTTACTGGGCAATTTAGCTCTGAAGTCCCTTCTCAGCTACAAGCCTAACCTTGCATCCTGAAAGGTTCTACTGTGTCCTGCCATCCAGGCTTCTGCCTTTTAGTAGGAAAAAAAAAAAACTGGAAGAGGCTTAGAAATATTCATGTTCTCCCACCAGGGCCTATAGAAGAGTGACTTATATTGTCCATTAATACAAACCATGTGATTTGCTTTAGAATAAAAGGAGTCACAGAGGCGCCTGTTTGGCTCAGTCAGTTAAATGTCTGACTCTTGATCTTAGCACAGGTCTTGATTTCAGGGTTGTGAGTTCAAGCTCCACATTGTGCTCCATGCTGGGTGTAGAACCTACTTTAAAAAAAAAAGAATAAAAGGAATCACAATTGAGGTGCCTGGGTGGCTCAGTCGGTTAAGTGGTTGCCTTCTGCTCAGGTCATAATCAGGGATTGGGCCCTGCATCAGGAACCCCACTCAGCAGAGAGCCTGCTTCTCCCTCTCCCTCTGCCTGCCGCTCTGCCTACTTGTGCTCTCTCTCCATCTCTCTAATAAATAAATAAATTCTTTAAAAAAAAAGAGAGATCACAATCAAATTTGATTGAAAATATGAATCTTTCTCAGACAAAGATTTGTTTTCAAACATGGGTATAAAAAATGTGAATAGTGTTTTTCTCCAGGAAAAGGAGTGTGGAATTTTATGCTTTATTACATTTTCAGGTATTTTCTAAATATTTTATAATGCATATAAATTTTATAAGCAGAAAAAAAACCCCATGAGTGCAAAACTTAACTTTCATACTATTCTGTCACCTCTTAGTTGTCTATTCCCAAATTGTTGCCAGATTGTTCCACCAGACTGACGAGAACTCATCCATCCCCCGGACCTCTCTGGCCTGCTTTCTCTCCAGTCACTTCCTTGTGGGCTCCTTCCATGTTTTACTTACTTCTCACTTTCCCATTTCTCATTTTCTCATTTCTCATTCATGCATCTATCCGTGCACCCATTCTATAGAGATTCCTTGAATTTCATTACAATAGACACTGGGCTTGGCTATGTAGCCAGTCAGTACAATCAATCATTTTCTTCTCTTTAAGTGTCTACTTACAATAAAAAAATAAATAAATAAATAAATAGAAGAAGAAGAAGAAGAAGAAGAAGAAGAAGAAGAAGAAGAAGCAGCAGCAGCAGCAGAGGAAGAAGTCATCTATGTGTTCAAATTCCAGCTCCTTTGCTTTCTAGCTCTGGAAACTTGTGCAAATTACTTAACTTGCCTGCAAGATAAGGATGATGACTCTCAGCTTACAAGGTGATTACAAAGGTAAAATGCATTAAAGTACATGAAGTGCTTAGAAGAGTTGAACCTTTTAATAATCACAATAATACTTTCACTGTGCTCTTATTATTGGGTCTGTTTATTTCATCCGATGTTCTCCTTGGGCTGATGACCTAGGCCTCTGTGTCAGTTGCTTTTTGGGCTTTGGCTTTCCTGTTGCAACGTTTTGTCTGCCTTTGTTGTTGAAGATGAATACCATTTGTATAATGGTATCAGTTCCTTATCCTCTCAAATGCATCACGTATACCAACAGGGCAGGTAGTACCCACTTTGCAGGTTGCTGGGGTTGTTGTATGTGGTAGGTATGCAACATATGAAAGCTACAACTTTTGCTCAAACCCTTAGATGTTATAGTTGTTCCTCTAGAACAGACCCCTTCACAGTGCCTCCAGCTGTGCTCATTCCCGCCCACCTGGGAGTCACATTTTCACCTTCCCTAATCTGTTTGTCTGTTTGAAATCACACCGAAGTTATTATTCTGTGCTCCTGATACCTGTCTGTTTCGAATCCCAATGCGTTTGCATGGTACCTCTAAGATAGTCTTTCTAAAACATTATTGTACCTTGTCATTCCCCTACACATTAACCATCCAACTCTAATGCCTAGTTAGAGAAATAAAGTTTTTGAATTGTTTGTCTACTACCACATTCCACAACAATGACTGGACGTGAAATTTGGAAGGTATGTTTGGGATGATTTGATTTAAAATCTGCACGTGTAGTTAGGCCCAATCAGTCAGGACACCTTGAGAGAGCCAATTTTAGGACATTTAGCACTGACAACAGAGTATCCTAAAATGTGTAGAATATTCTTGGTGTGATATCACTTAAAATTGGCCCTATGGCGGGGCGCCTGGGTGGCTCAGTCGTTAAGCGTCTGCCTTCGGCCCAGGTCAGATCCCAGGGGCCTGGGATCGAGCCCCGCATCGGGCTCTCTGCTCTGCAGGAAGCCTGCTTTTCCTGCTACCATTCCCTCTGCTTGTGTTCCCTCTCTCGCTGTGTTTCTCTCTGTCAAATAAATAAAATCTTTAAAAAAAAAATTAAAAAAAATTAAAAAAAAAATTGGCCCTATGGCATATAGCAAATTCACTTTGAGAATTCCTAGTGAACGCCTCATATGGATTGGGACTGAACTACTGAAATTAGGGAACAATTAGATACCATTCAATAGTCACATGCTACAGAGAGAAACCAAATCAAACGAAACCAAACAAAAACCAGTGTGGCTTTTTTTTCCCTTTGACCTACCATAAGAAGTCACAAGGTCAGAAGGTTGGATTGCTAGTGTTGGTTCCTAATCAACCTGTTTGTCACATAGTCAGCTCCTCCATGTAGTACAGTCAAAAATGAATAAAAATAAATATAAATATAAAAAATAAAAATAAAATACTTTTACATGTAAGGCTGGTTAATGATTTCCCCAGTGTCATTAGATAAGCCAATTGATTAGCATATAAAACACTGATCTCCCTCAAAGGATGCTAGAAATAAAATTTAAGTCTCTAAGCAGAAGTGCTCAGCAAGTCACTTGTGCATGTTTTGAATTAAAGGCCCTAACATCAAAAATTTTGATTCAGCAGATCAAGAACGACACCTGGACCAGAGCTTTTAAAGAAACAGTGAAAGTAAGACATATGGGTAAGGTCTAATTACCAAGCTCCTTGAAATGAGTAAGACTGGTGCTGTGTGAATTCATTCTTATTTTAAAGAATTCTTCTCTTTGCTTCAGAGTAAGTTTGTACATGCAACACTAAAATTATTCTGGTATTTATTGCTTTTAAAAAGAAAAAGTTTTTTTTTTTTTAAATACACATTTCAGAGCAGAATTCTTAAAAACGAAGTATATATAGAGAGATTTTTAAAAGAAATATACTGGAAGAGGAAAAGAGTCTATAATGCTGTTTTAGCAGAAACTCCAAGGACTGAGTAAAAAAGTAAGGCATATGGGTTCTGTTTAAGTTGCGCTGACTGGCTACATCCTTTAATGTGGAGACAAAGCCTGAACTACTGGTTAGGTAGAATCCCAGGAAAGCCTCTTGCTTGAGGATGGTAGGAAAAGCTAGTTGAATTCTCAGGTGGATGCCAATAAAAGCTTGGCCATCAGTCTTCAGAAAATATCAATTAAAGAGGTTTTTATTGTTTGTTTACCTTTTCCACCTCTAATTTCAGAGTTCTCTCCCTAGAGAAAAATAAAAACAAAGAGTTGAGGATGGATATTTTTTTTCTAAGAATTCAGATCTAGCAAATGAAGCTTAAAATCTAAAGATGTCTCATAGACTCATTTTCCCACACACGTGGCTGGCCCCATGGTCTATTCAACACCTCTGCCCACACGGTGTGCCTTTTATCTGGCAGAGGCTTAGATTTCTGGGCTTCACACCTTCCTCATGGGGAAACACATGTGCTCCTCAAAATCCAAATGCTGAGGTTTTCTAAAGTAGTCTTCTTATCACTAGGGTGCTTTCACAGAGCATCTGAAGATCTGCTAACAGGAAAGTGATCTTTGAATCCTACTAGCAAATTGGTCAAGTCTTAGAAGCAGTTACTTCACTATAATAAGCAAAAAACACATCATTATGGAGATTAAATACACTTTCAACCCATTTTTCATTCTTTTACTCTCTAAAACCTCACCGAATATTTTTATTTGGTACTAACCACCAGTGAAGACAAAAAGTATCTCAGGAAGTATTTGTTACCCTAATTTGCTCTCATCCCACAGTGAAAGAATATTTTGACTTTTTTTTAAGATTTTATTTATTTATTTGACAGAGAGAGAGAGAGAGAGATCACAAGTAGGCAGAGAGGCAGGCGGAGAGAGGGGGAAGCAGGCTCCCTGCTGAGCAGAGAGCCCAATGCAGGGCTTGATTCCAGGACCCTGAGATCATGACCTGAGTCGAAGGCAGAGGCTTTAACCCACTGAGCCACCCAGGCACCCTGTGATAGTCTTTCATATTTTTTTAAAATTTATTCCTAGCTATTTTATATTTTTGCTTACTAATACGAATTAGTTTTTCATTTTTATTTCATTTTATAATGATTTCTAGTATATAAAAGATAAACAATCCTCAAATTTGTTTTTTTTTTAAAGATTTTATTTATTTATTTGACAGAGAGAGAGAAATTACAAGTAGGCAGAGAGGCAGGCAGAGGGAGAGAGGAGGAAGCAGGCTCCCTCGGGGCTGGATCCCGGGACCCTGAGATCATGACCTGAGCGGAAGGCAGAGGTTTTAACCCACTGAGCCACCCAGGCAACCCGAATATTTTTACTTTTTGCATCTGATTTGTTGTATGAGACCATTTGCTACCTTAGTGGCCACCACTGGTCTATAGATCCATGGTTCTGCACCTAAGGAGACTTGTTTATCTCTGCGTGTAGATAGACCCAACCATTCCTGATATGTTTTCACATGTACAATGAGATTTCTAAAATATTTTATTAAAAGCATCAAATGATTAGTTCAGAGAACATTTTTATTACATGTTTAACTCAAACTCAAAAAAAAAAAAAAAACCACAGAAGAGTAAGATAAAACAGGGAAATGAAGGAAATAGCCCATCATGTGAAAATGTATAAGAGAAAAAAAAATTTCCACTTCTGAAAAAAAAAAATTCCACTTCTGAAGGGCTGTAATGCTCCATGGTTACCTTCAGGCCTTTAAATCAGAAAACATTACACACAGTTATGACCACATTGGGAGTAAAGAGAAAAATTAAACCTACTTCCCTTGACCATAGTTCCTATTCAAAGTCCTCTTAGAAGTAGTTAAAAATCCATCGATATGTTGGGGGGCCTGGGTGGCTCGGTCATTTGAGCTTCCGACTCTTGGTTTTGGTCAGGTTGTGATCTCGGGGTCTCAGGGTCGTGGGATCAAGCCCCACATTGGGCTCCGAACTTAGTCCACAGTCTGCTTGTCCCTCTTCTTTCCCTTCCACTCCTTCTCCCTAATCCCCTCCTCCGTACCTGCACATACACCTGCACTCGCTCTGTCTCAAATAAATAAATAAAAATTTTAAAATCATAAAAATCCACTGATAAAAAAGCATTCACCAAAGAATACCTTTTCTTTCCTTATTAAATTAATACCAGCTCATCACTGCTGGGTCAGGGAGAAGAGCAGCAAGGGGCATGACAACATCTGTTGCTGGAGCAGGTGGGCCTGATATGGGGAAGCAGGGTTGGTTTGAGGTTATCAAAAACATAAAGTCTCCTCGAATATCAGGGTACTTATGAAATCTCAGTCTTCCTGCCCTGTTTAAAATAAACTTTAAAACTGAGTGGAATGACAAGTTTTCTGAAATTCGTGGATTGCCTGAAAAGATATTTTATTGATTCTACTTTGCTTCCACATAAAGTCTAACGAGCAGAAAGTGAAATGATGCAGAGAGAAAAGCATCGATGACTGTTGATTTCCAGGGCTGGTTCATGAACTGTGATCTCACAAGTCCTGACCTAGAAATCATGTTGTCCCGGGGCCTTTTTTCAGCTGTCTGTCCAACCTGCCCTCTCTCCGGCTCACTGACCCCACAAGCCCACTGTAGCTGCCCTTGCCCTTGGTTCTGTGACTTTCAGAAGGGAGTCCTCTTTTGCCCTTTTAGTTATTCTTTATTGGTATACTAGTCAACCCTCATTTTAAAAAGCTACTCATTTTTATTTTTGCAATTGCAACATTCATCTTTCTGATCAGTGGGAAAAGCAGCTTTCTTGGGGGGTAAGAAGAACATGATACAGTAAGTGCTTTAGAACACACTTTGTTTACTCTAAGAAAATACGGATTGACACCACTGTTAAGGACCTCTGCCCTTAGAGTAACTATAGTAGCCGCACCATCTCTCTGCAGCAATTGTCCCTGTATCTTCTGTATCTTCTGTGTTACTTAGAGAGTAAAGGAGAGGCCAACATGTGCCCAAGTTGAACACAGGCAAGGAACTCTCCAAAGTCACTCACATTCGTGATTCCCAGTAGCATAAGCCATGACTTGTCTATTATAAAATGTTAATATGGAATTGAATATTTTACCAAGTCAATGATCCGTTTGGCCTCCATCCACCATGAAGTGACCACGGCGTGAAATTCTTTTCAAGTAATCCAAATCACATCAGACCTCTAAAAAAAGAGAAATCACATTTTAGATGTTATACAATTATTCTTTTGATTATGTATTTCCTATGCCTTTCTGAAAATGTGTTGGAAGTTTGCCATGATATCATTTTATGCTCACAGAAAAGATAGTAGGTTAAGAATTGTGGCTTTTACCCATGAATGTAGGAGCCAAGGCCAACAATTTAATTCTAACGCCATTGCCTAAGCTACGGCCTCACAGTATGGGCCATTTTTCAGTGTGAAAAAGCCAGTTTTAAAGAACTTCCTAAGTGTATCTCTCGACTCTGTTTCAGTGTTAAAGTAATCAAGTATCTGCTGTGATAATAAAATTAATGACTGCAAGTTCTCTTAAGGAAAAGGGTTTTTGCTTATGAAAATTCCCACTGTTGGTGGATTACCACACCTGGAAGTATTAGATAGCTTCTCACACCCAGGCTCATACTCTTGAATATCACCGTTCTTTGCACATTGATTTCTCCTGAAATAGAAAAAAACAAACAAACACTGTTTTCAAGCCAACTGGATCTGAGAAATATAATCAAAAAACAAGCCAATGGACAACAGCAGCCACAACCACGTGGGCTCCCTCAACAAGGCTGCCTGAAGTCCAGCCTGGGGGACCACAGGAGAGGCAAGGGTTTCCTCATTCTCTTTTATTCCCCTCACAACTGTTCCTAGGATGGCCGCTAGGAGGCGATACTCAAAATGCAAAGTTGTTCCCTGCCTTTGCCTAACTTAAAATTCTCCAGTGGCTTTTCATTTCCTTTGGGACAAAGAGGAAATTCTTTCACAGAGCTGCTAATTTTCTGCAGGTCAGCCTCTCACTCTTACTGGCTTATGGCAGCCTTCTCAAGTCTTTGTTTCTTAGTTCTAGTCACTTGCCTTCTTTCATCATCTCAAGATTATGGTCCTCCTGCCAAAGGGCTATTGCACATACATTGGTACAGGCCTTTGGCACCCTGTGTGTAGAACCATTCCCCAACCATCCTCTGTTGCCCATCCTTCCCCTGTTTATTCTTTGATCTCAATTGACATCATTTCTCAGAAAAACCCTCTGTGACATCTAAGTCTAGACAGTCTTTTTTATAAGCTGCAAGAGAATAACATTCTCTCCTAACACTAATTTCAAGTGTGATAAGCTTACTCTTTTTGTTATTTGATAACTTCTCTCTCCCCCAATAGATATGTAAGTTTCATGAGTCCCCATTGTATGAAAGTGACTGACATATAAGTGACACTAAATAAATATTTGTTGAAAGAAGACGGAAATTAGTAATTGACAAATATCACAGTCAGACAGATTTCCCTAGGTTTATACAAATCTGAATTAACCAGTGCTGGTATTTCTTGCTGCCACAAAATACCACTTGACAGAGGTAGGGCTTTCCTCAGGATGTTTCCAGCAAGAAGAATAATGGGGTTAACAACTTAATGTCATACAGCTCATTATTAGCACAGGGACTTAGCCATACATTTTAGAGAAAAAAACTAGAAATAAAAATAACTCATGTTTTGTTCTCATTTATTACATACACAATACAAATTAAAAATTTTACACTTTCTCTTCCCATAAGAAATTAACATTGCTTTTTATTATCTAGTTTAGAGATTACCAAATTCCACTTTCAGAGACCCCAGGAAGCAAAGAAATTGTCCACTGACAGTCACCTTGTACCACAGTGGAGAAGATTATCAGTAGAATTTTATGGCATTTTTTTCGTCATTTTGTTTGCCTCTCCCAGACCTGCACCATGAGGAGATGTTTTAGCATGAATCTTGCTAATTGGGGGACCACTTGCACACCCCCCTCATAGCTTTTTGTCCTCAGAGGCTCCATCTCCCCCCAACATTGCACACCAGGCCTCTAGGTTAACTGTTCTAACTGAATTCTTGCTGGCGTCTGGCTGCACCTGCTCCCAATTTTTAGGGATTTGTCCCCTTTTTCTGCCTGCAGATTTCTGTCTCCCCTTAAATTCTGATTTTACTGGTGGTCCCACAACCTCCACTCTCAGATAATTTCAAGAAAAATCACAAACCAGCTGATTGTCCAGATTTTAGCTTTTGTTTTTATAAGGATGAGAACAACATTCCTTTTTTCTTCCTGTGTTCCCAGGTGAAAACCGGAATTCAGTAACTGATGTTTGAACGTAAAACAATACTTAGTTCCAAGAAAACCTTTACTTGGCCATGTTATATTATTATTGTTTATATATTACTATACTTGATTTACTTATATTTTGTTGAGGACTTTTTGTGCCAATATTCCTGAGGGATGTTGGTTTACATTTTGCTTTCTTAGAAATGCCCTTTATAGTTTCGACCACAAGTTTACACTATTCTCATAAAATGAGTAAAGGATGTCCTTCTTTTTCTTTTTTCTGAAGGAGTTATAATTTGGATATCATTTATACTTCAAAAGTTTTATAGAATTCATTAGTGAAGTAATCTTGACCTGAAATTTTCTTGTGGGAAGAGTTCTAATTACCAATTCAATTTCCTTTTAGATATTATGTCTCACCATTCTGGGCTTTCCTATGCTCCAAGGTCTTTGCCATTCAAGTCTTGGGTTGATTTCAAACAGAGGTGTTTTTTTTGTTTTTTTTTTTTTTGACATTTTCCCCTAAATTTTCTAAATTGTTCTTGGTGGGAAAATTGGTCTTGATACGACAGTTCACCCTTGATGAAATGTCAATAGCAGAAAATCTTAATGTGATAAACTCTCTTCCAGTCCCCACCCCGTGTGTGTGTGTGTTGTGTGCACGAGTGTGTGTATTCAAAGATTCATTCAGAGATAAATTAAAAGATTCACGCAATATTTAAAGTTTTGGATATGCACACCAAAGATGAAGATAATTCTATTATATTTCTCTCATCTGTGGGGTGAAATTCAGACCTCATAAATGTTATGATTCATGAATATCTAGGAAGTGTCCTGTCAGCCTTGTCTACATCATCTGTCACCAGTTCACGGGAACCAGCAAGATTTTTAAATTTGGCTGGAATGTGCCAATTAGCACTTGTAGAAAATCTGATATCCTATAGTTGAGATTAAAGTTCACTTAAATAATTTTCCAGGAAACTCAGAAATAGAATAAATGTATTGAGGATTAGCAGAATATAGCTATTCCACTGCAGTTTACTCAAATATTATGAGAATTGTTTCAGCCTGTTTGGAAACCGAATATATATTTTGATGGAGCTGGCCTCTGGATGAAATGTTGTACAAAAGAGTAGGGCGATTACTTGAACTGCAGGTGGATCTATTAACCTTCAATTATGATGGTAAAAATAGCCATCCATATTTACCACTTATATCCAAAGGACCTTTTGGTTTTATCCTTTATTTTAGAGTAATTTACAGAATTAAGAATAGAGTGCAAACAACTTTTCTGGAAACTGTGATAAGAATTAATCATAACATCCAAAGTTTTCTTCTACATCATCTTGTTTTAACAATATGACTTTAATGTAATTAATGCTTTTCATTTGGGATATATCCATCTTATAAATATTTATCCATATTTCAAATGAGTCTCTAATAGGTTCTAGTTTATGTTTGCCTCGAATTCTCCTTGTATTTGTATCATCAAAATTCAACACCTTTGAAATTCTTGTCTCCTTATAATTTTGCTGAACATATGGTAACGATTTCTGCTCCATAATTTCAAAACATTTTCATTTTCATTTTTAGAAACCCTAGTTAGAATGGTCAATCTACTAACTCTTTTTCAATTTCTCCACCTTCAAGTTCCTTCCACACACCTTGTGTGCATGCCTGCCTTTAGCCTCTGGCCATCTACAAACAGTATCAAGTAAAGTTTGGAGGACAAACATTATAAAAATAAAAGAATATGGTCACACATTCTTTGAGCAAATTGGGAGGTCTAGGTTTTGGTCACAAAACATTGTGTGAACAAGTGCTAACTATAAGATGATAACACAATATTTTCCTTTTGTGCTTAGAAATCTTTTGCTCATCCATCAATTCTTGACTTTGAAAAGAGTTTGGGTGCAAAAGTTGTCCTGTCCATTAGGCAGAAATGTCCCAGTTCTGATAAACCTGTCATGTTCAGTTATTGCTGGGAACAGACTGGAGAAAGAGTGTCCTTGACGTGACACCTCAGTGGCTCTATAGGAATGGCTGCTGGATGCTATCAGTCAGCTCTGTTTTCTGCAGGTGGCTCTCAAGGGAAGATCAGGGTGGCCCAACTCCATGGCTCCCATAGCGAGAGAAACAGGATATGATAATTTCCTTCCTTCCTTTCTTCCTTCTTTCTTTCCTTCCATGCCTGAGCATTTTTTACTGAATACCACAGAATGTTTATGAAAAATTGCAGAGATAAATTGAGACTATGGGTGTTATTTCCCTACAAACAGGATTTCCTTTTGTTTCTGGACACCAAGTGCAATAAGGATAGTGTCAAACCCACCTAACCCAATCAATGATCAAAGGGAGTTGAATGTTAACTTCAGTCTTGAGGGCTGGTCTATTTCAATTTCTTCCTTATTCTTAGTGCACAGTTCCTGGGGAGGCCCTACTGAAAGACTGGCATCTTTCTCATGGCACCTCCTACTTAGCAATCTTGAATGTCCTTTTTTTCCTAGCAGCTCCATAAGGCTGCTGAAAGTCCTGTTCATACTCTCTGTTTCTCAGTTGCTAATTTCATAGCATTAAATTTCCCAAGGAGGAAAGCAACGCCAAATACAACACTTTGCCCTCTTGGTTTTCTTTCACCGCAGGATTCCTGGGCCCTCAGGTTTCCCTGGGCTTCAAACATTTCTTTTCAGGTTTTCTCCTAGATATTCTAATTGTCCTTGATTGAAAATAAAATTGGTCCTGAACCAACAAATGAACTTTTGCTGGAATGATATGTTATTTTATTATTGTATTTTTAAAAATCTGCTAATATTTTGTGTTGGAATGTATGTATGCATGTATTTACACACACACACACATATATATATGATACATGTATAAAATAAACCAAGCATAATGTGTATGGTCTATGCTTGTATATATATGTGTGTGTGTGTGTGTGTGTGTGTGTGTGTATCTATATAATATATATAGTTATATCTATAAAATATATATCTATATATAGATATATACACATATATATACCAAGCATATATAGTGTATGTATATTCTATACTTGTATATGTTGCATATATATATTATAAACCAAGTATATACTTGGTTTATGTTATAGATACTTGATTTATGTACACTTGAATCCATTTTGTGCTTTCTTGGTCAGACTTTGCTATTAGGTTGTAGTCATTTAGTATACTTATCCCTGCCTTTAAAAATGAGTTTAAGCTCTATCTTGAAATCAGAACATTTAAAAATGTATGATAATAATTAGGGGGAAGGTAAATTTCTCATGAATTTCTCAATAAATTATAATAAATTTCTCTGCTTCGGTAACATTTTCTTGATCTTTCTCAAAGACCAGTTGTATCTGTTGTTGCTTTTTCATTATTTGCTCCCCGTAACTAGTGTTTTTCTATTTTTATTTCTTCTTCCTCTACCCTGACATATGTTTAAGCGTATGTTCTACACCAGTATTTAAATTACTATTCTACACTTTCTGCACATTTTTTTCCTTTTGCAATCTAGGTAAATTCAATGATGAATTAAAAGCTCTGGTTCATTTCATTTCATTCATCTTCTATTTCATTTGTCTTTGTACCCCCACATTCTATTGCCTGTGGTTCCATTCAGGTCCTTTTATATCATTTTTGCCCTTACTTAAGGGTTATCATTCTCTTTATTCCCTACCTCTGAAAAATTGTGTCCTCTTCTGAAGATGCTAAAGAACTTTGTAATCTGTCTTCTGGATTTACAGTTTTCTTTTTCAAATGCTCAATTCCATCTCTTTTCCTGATGCATTTCCTCTTGGACTCTTTTTTTTCCCTTCATTTTATTCATTCTCTATCATGATATTTTCTGATCCTGATGTTGACCAAAATATAAGGTAAACAAGTATCATTCCGATCGACTGATTGACTGCATTGCATTGGGCTCAAATGGCACTTTTAGATGTAAAAGCATGTGGGTTGCCATTCAGAGCTCCCAGTAAAATCATCCATTTTTTAGCATCTCCTCTGCTTAATTTCTCCCATCTCCATATTTTAATTCTTTGGTTCTCTGCTTCCAAACACTCATTCTTAGCTATATTCATGCCCTTCTTTCCTCTTCAGCAATATTATAACACGGGTGTATTCAAATCACCTCAGTACTATTTCTTGATTTTACAGGCACATAGAAATCACAAAATTCTCCATCACTGTTATTCTTGACTGGATCTTAGAGCTAATTTGAATTCTAGTGCAGAACAGCTCCGTCCTTCTTGGTTCTAAATTGGTTCAGCCATCTGTATTGCTTGGTTTTTTTTTCCTTTTCATCCCCCTGAAGATTTGCCCTTTATATAATTCTTGTTCTCAGAATAAATTCTAAAAAGTAGATTGTCAGGCCACTGCACTTGAATCCAGCAAATAACCCACCCAGCAGAATTCAAAGGAAAGTAATTTATTTTACTGAATGATTCATATGGCAATTTATTATTCTAGCATTAATCATTTTTGAGTCTTATTTTTTAATAAATATTTAGGTTTAGATTTACAAAACAGTGGCAGTGATAGCATGGACTGGTCCACAAACCCAGCTTCTTGTATTACTAACCTCCTACATTTGTGTGGTACATTGAGCACGATTAATAGTGTAATATTAGTGCATTATTATTACTAAAGCCCATACCTTATTCAGATTTCCTTTGTTTATATCTGTCCTCTTTTTTCTTTTCTTTTTTTAAATTAAGTTTTATTTTTATTTTATTTTTTTTAAAGATTTCATTTATTTATTTGACAGAAAGAGAGAGATCATACGTAGGCAGAGAGGCGGGCAGAAACAGAGGAGGCAGTAGCCTCCCGAGCTCCTCCCAGCTCCCTGGATCAATCCCAGGTGAGATCATGACCTGAGTAGAAGGCAGAGGCTTTAACCCACTGAGCCACTCAGGCACCCCACTTTTTTTTTAATTTTAAAAACATTTTTAAGTAATCTCTACACCCAACACAGGGCTTGAACTTACATCCCCGAGATTAAGAGTCAAATGCTCCAACGACTAACCCAGAGAGGTACCCCTGTCCTCTTCTGTCCTCTTTCTATTCCAAGATGCCAATCAAGACACCACGTAATAGTAGGTCTTTATATATCTTTGGCTTCCTCCCGGTTTTTCAGACTTTTTCTGTTTTTATGAGCTTGACAGTTTTGAGATATAATGGTCAGGTATTTTGTAAAATATCCCTTAGTTGGGAACTGTTGATGGTTTTCTTGTGATTGAATTGGGTTTATAAGTGTTTGCAGGGAAAACCACAGAGATACCATTTTATGAAGGGTGCATACAATTAACATGACTTATCACTGTTCATGTTGATCTTGATCTTCCGGTTGAGGTAGTATCTGTCAGGATTCTCCACTGTAATGTTATTCTTTCTTTGTTTCTCCCTTTCCATACTGTGCTTTTTGTGTGGAAGTCATATGTACATCCCATCCTTAGGAGTTTAAGAGATATGCTCCTCCTCTTTTGAGGATGGAGTTCTTAAATTATTCGGAATGCTTCTGTCTAGGAAATTTATTTTTTCTCCTCAATTTATTTATTCAATCATTTATTTTTACCAATAAGGATCCATGGATGTTTATTTTATACTTCGGGTTATAATCTGATACTATTTCATTTACTTTGTTAGTCTAATTATTCTAGCTTTGGTCATTGGAGCTTCTTTCAGTTGGCATACCACCAGTCTTGTTCCTTTGGCATACCACCAGTCTTGTGGGGTTTTTTTTCCCCTTTTTATTCTCAAAATACTTCCTTTGTTTCAGGCTAGGAGATACTCCAGGCTCATCTTATATATACTTTCCCTAGAATCATTTATTTCCACAAAGAGCATTAATTCATTTGATTGGGAAATGCAATGAGAAACCAAGTTCGGGATGCCAGATTGTTCATTGTCAGTGGGGTGTTGTTGCTTGACAGAGAAAAGTGTTCATTCTCAATCCTCTGAGGAGCTTCTGAGGCATAATATGAAACCAGGGACAGAAGAGGCAGGCCTCTCCAGCGTGGTAGGTGGCAGTTTTAATCAACAAAGGGAACTTACAGGTGAGGCTTGTCATGAGCGTCAGAAAGATGAATGGATCCCCATACCCATCCTCCAATTCACAGAAGTTTATAAAGAGGCCCTAACTGGGCTCAGTCAGGTATACCATGCAAATATTTTCTACATCACATCACCATCCCAAGACTATGTCCTTGGAGCAGCCTCTGGAGTCAGAAGTCAAGTACGACCCACATTCCGAGGACAGGGGAGGGAATAAGGATCCTCTAAGTAACAAGTCAGTTGGAGGTCACATCTTTTATGACATTCCCCAGCAGAAAGGAAATATATGCATTTTTATACTAACCTCTGTATAAATACATGGCTCTAAATATTTCTAGATATATATCCATCTCTATCGGCATTATGCGGAATATGAATTCATACTGATATTCCCAACTCTAAGCTTTCTTTCTTTGCTTCTTCCTATGTCCTCCCACTCCAACAGTGAGAAACCTAGCTCTCACCAACCTCCATCTATTTACCTCATTGTTCAGGTATATATGGGATGCATTATCAAAATTATTAACCTGTACCCCATGTGAAGCAACTTTTTTTAACTAAAATGTTAATGTCCCTTTCACTTTGAGTCTTAATAGATTCACTCATTTCTAAAGTTGCATAGGTCAGCACCTTTCTCCATCACTCTCTTTAGTGAAACTGTTTCATACATTTTTAATACAGTTAGATTTTTCTGTCACAGTTTATATTCAATATTGGGGTTCCCCCAACCTCCTAAACACTTTAAAAATTTGCATATGTTAAGGTTTACTCTGTGCTATAAAGTTCTGTTTCTGTGGAGTTCTACATGTGCATAGTGTCAAGCAGAATAGTTTTACTACCTTAAACAATTCCCTGTGTTTCACCTAACCCACTCTCCTCTCTCCCCCAAAGCCCCAACAACCACACATTTATTTACCATTTCTACAGCTTTGCCTTTCCTAGAAGGCCATATAAATTGAATCATACAGTGTGTAACCTTTATAAACCACCGTTTTCACTTAGAGATATGCATTTATGGTGGTGAAATTAGAACTCTTGTTTACTGTTGATGGGAATGTAACATGCACAGTTGCAATGGAAAACAGTGTGGAGGTAACTCAAAAAATTACAAGCAGGGGGCGCCTGGGTGGCTCAGTCGTTAAGCGTCTGCCTTCGGCCCAGGTCATGATCCTAGCGTCCTGGGATCGAGCCCCGCATCGAGCCCCGCATCGGGCTCCCTGCTTGGCAGGAAGCCTGCTTCTCCCGCTACCATTCCTTCTGCCTGTGTTCCCTCTCTCGCTGTGTTTCTCGCTGTCAAATAAATAAAATCTTAAAAAAAAAATTACAAGCAGAACTACTGAATCTAACAATTTCACTTCCAGATATATGTGCAAAAAAATTGAAGCCAGGACCTAGGAGATACATCTATACCCCATGTTCATTGCAGCATTATTCACAGCAGCCAAAATACGAAAACAACCGAAATGGCCTTCAACAGATAAAAGGAAAATTAAAGTTGAGCTTAGAACAACATAGGTTTGAACTGTGAAAGTCCACTTATATGTGGATTTTTAAAAAAGAAATACAGTACAGCACTGTAAATATATTTTTCCTTACGATTGTCTTAATAACATTTTCTCTTCTGCTTACTTTATTGTGCAAATACAATATGTAATGCATATAACACAAAATATGCATTAATCAACTTTTATGTTATCAGTAAGTCCTCTGGTCAATAGTAAGCTATTATTAGTTGTTAAAGTTTTTTATTTTTTTTAAATATTTTATTTATTTATTTGACAGAGAGAGAGAGAGAGATCACAAGTAGGCAGAGAGGCAGGCAGAGAGAGAACGGGAAGCAGGCTCCCTGCCGATCAGGGAGCCCGATGTGGGGCTCAATCCCAGGACCCCGAGATCATGACCTGAGCTGAAAGCAGAGGCTTTAACCCACTGAGCCACCCAGGCACCCCAGTTGTTAAGTTTTGAGGCAGTCAGAAGTTACACACAGATCTTTAATTGCATGGGAGTTGATGCCCGTAAGCCTTACCTTGTTCAAGAGTCACTATTCTGCCTTAAAAAAGATAGAAATCCTGGCATATGTGACAACATCTTGGAGGACAGTATGCTAAATGAAATAAGCCAGTTACAGATGGAAAAATACTGATCCCACTTATTGAAGTGTCTAAAATAGACCCACAGAAACAGAGTAGAATGGTGGTGTTGCCAGGGGCTGGGAGGAGGGGGAAACAGGGAGTTGTTGTTCAATGGGTGTAAGAGTTTCAGTTATGCAAGACCAATGAGTTTTTGAGAACTGCTATACAACACAGTGCCTACAGTTAACAATATCGTATTATACACTTAAAATTGTAAGTGGATAATCTCACGTTAAAGGTCCATACCATAATTAAAAAAAACCTCAATCACGTCTTTGCAGTCTGCTTAGCTTGCAAGCTCATTCCCTTTTATTACTCAGTGCTACTCTATTCTATACCACAACTTATTATCCGTTCACCTATTTAAGTATATCTG
>CM053605.1:21915155-21940630 GCA_028646535.1 Procyon lotor
CTGTAACCTCACTAGCAATTGGTTTTGTCATATTTATTTTGTTTTTTAGCTACTCTTTTTTTTTTTTTTTTTTTAGATTTTATTTATTTGTCAGAGAAAGAGAGCACAAGTGGCAGGCAGAAGAAGCAGGCTCCCCGCCGAGCAAGGAGTCTGATGCCTGATGCCGGACTTGATCCCAGATGAGAGCCAAAGGCAGACGCACAACTGACTGAGCGACCCAAGTGTCCCTGTTTTTTAGCTATTCTAATAGGTCTGTAGTGGTATATAATTATTTTTCTTATTTGCATTTCCCTATTGACAAACGATACTGAGTATCTCACAATGTTTATATGTCATGTGTGTATCTTCTTTGATGAGGTGTCTGTCTAGGTCTTTTGTTGATTTTTAATGGAGTGTCTCTTCTTTTTGTTGGGTTCTGAGGTTTCTTTGTATATTTTGGGTAAGTGTATTTCTCAATTCATGCCTTGTCTTTCATTCCTTTAATAGTATCTTTTGCAGAGCAGAAACTTTTCATTTTAATAGATCCCATTATTTGATTTTTTCTTTCAGAGATTATGCTTTGATGTTGTATATAAAAAGACATCACAAAAAAAAGACATCACCAAACCCAAGGTCAGGCAGATTTTCTCCTGTTTTTTTCTATAAGTTTTATAGTTTTGAACTTTTATATTCAGCTTCATAATCCATTTTGAATTAAAATTGGGATAATATGTAAAGACAGCATCTAGGTTCATTTTTTTTGTTCCAGCACTGTTTGTTAAAAAGTCCATCATTTCTACATTTAATTGCCTCTGTTAAAGCTTAGTTGACTGTATTTATGTGGGTTGTTTGGGGATCTCTCTTCTGTTTCATTGATATGTATCTATTCTTTTGCCAATATGTATCTATTCTGTTGCCATTATCAATCAGTTGAGAGTGCATAATATAAGTTTTCCATCTTTATTCTTTTTAGTATTGTGTTAGCTACCCTGGGTTCTTTGCCCTTCCATATAAACTTTTTAATCAAAGTAATTTACTAAGATTTTGATTGGCATCCTGTGTATCAGGTTGGGAAGAAATGACATCTTAACAGCATTGAGCCTTCCAGTCCATGGTCATAGAATATATCTCCATTTATTTAGATATTCTTTGATTACTTTAATCACTTTTATATTTTTCTGCATACAGAACCTTTACATATTTTGTTATATTACATATTTATTTTATTTTATTTTGTTATATTTATACTTAGGTGCTTTCATTTTCTTGATGCTATTGTAAATAACACTGCTTACTAAAATTTAAAAACCAATTGTTTATTGCTGGAATATAGGAAGACAATTGACCCTGTGTATGAACTTTGAATCCTCTTAGCTTGCTATACTTGCCTATTTCCAGAAGAGTTTCAGCAGATTTTTTGGAGTTTTCTGTATAGACAACTGTCATTGCTATTAAAGGCAGTTTTATTTCTCCCTTTCAAAGCTGTATGACATTTTTTTCATTTTGTTTTGTTTTGTTTTTTCTTTTCTTGTGATGTTGAGTAAGAGTGATGAGAGAGGATATCCTGGCCTTCTCCTGATCATATGGAGGAAAAAAATCTAGTTTCTCACCATTAAGTATTATTTTAGCCATCTGTTTTTTGTGGATGTTTTTATAGGCTAAGGATGTAGCCTTACCCTCTCTCCTACTTTGCTGAGAAATACTTAGAAATAAATTTAATCAGAGACATGAAAGATCTATACAATGGAAACTACAAGACTTTGATGAAAGAAATTGAAGAACACATCAACATAGAAAGATATCCTTTGTTCATGGAACAGAAGAATGACTATTTTTAAATGTCTTTACTACCCAAAGCCATCTATAGATTCAATACAATTTCTACTAAAATTCCGATGGCATTTTTCACATAAATAGAAAAATAATCCTAAAATTTGATGGAACTACAGAAGACCTTGAATAGCCAAAGCAATCCTGAGAAAGAAGAACAAAACTGGAATCATCACACTTCCTGGTTTTAAACTATACCACAGAGTGATAGTGATTAAAACCGTACGGTACTGGCATAAAGATAGACATATAGACCAATGGAACAGAATAGAGAGCTTAGAAATGACCCTTCACATATATTGTCAACTACTATTTGACAAAGGAGCCAATGAGACTCAATGAGGAAAACATAGTTTCTTCAACAAATGGTATGGGAAAACTGGATAATCACATGCAGAAAAATGAAATTGAACCCCTGTCTTACCCTGCTCACTAATAGAAGCAAACATTAGATGGAAAGGGGCTAAGAGAGAAGAAAGACTTAGTGAGACTGGTTGGGAAGCCACGTATTTAGACTAAATGATGTGCTTGGTATTTTATTACTGGTAACTGTGAAAGAGGGAGATTCGTGGCTCTCTGATTAGAGAATTTTTGAGAAAAATTTAATGTTTATGATTTATTTACCAGAAAACATGTTCATCCCATGTACTCAATAAGTTGCTCACAGATTGTGTGATTGTGCTCACTATGGATTGATAACCTTGTTAACAACCAAGTCATTTCTAATATGATGGGAACTTGTCTCTCTAGATTGAGAACTTCTGCACTTATAGGTGGCATTCATATCTATAACAACACTGGCAACAGAAAATGTGTGAAAGATACCAGGAGACATAAGGTTAATACGACAAAAAATGGGAAGCGATGCGTAGTAATACATGTGTTTACACATTTTTAGATAGTGATAAACACTCCAGAAATCAGAGGATAAATTAATACTTAAGACTAAGCATGTAAAGAGTTTGATACATGGATTCAAATGCTTTTGAGGTATTGCTTGTGGATCATGAATTTCTTTTGACCCTAAATGGATTTTTATCACTTGCTACTGGACTGCCAAATGTCATAAGCAGGTGGATTATGCTAATGAGCAAAATTATGCACACTTGTGAACATGTGTTTGAAAGATAAGTTAATTAACATGTTAATTTTGGAGTGAATTGGATTTCTAAGTGTGTGGGTAATAGATGACTAGTCTTCAGAGAAAAAGTAGGAATAAATTGACTATTATTATCTCAGAAACCTATTTAGAAGGAAATAATCTGATTTAAAGAAGAGAATTTAGGTAACTTATCTTTTATAATTACTTCTCCCTTTACCTTTGTGTTCGAATGATGACCATTTTGTATCTCCCTAATTTCTTCAGTAGCCAAAAGGCAAATTGAAAGCTGTCTTTTATTTTTAAATGTTGAGGTTAATTCTCTTAGAAAAACAGACAAACTTGTTCTTATCAGCTTGAATTTGTCATATTTTGTCCTAAATTTGTCATAAGAAAATGACATTCCTAGAAAAAGTTAGAATTACAAAATTTAGACATAAGTAATTGAGGATTTGATTCAGAGATAAATGCATAATTCATTTAATCAATAATTCATTTAAGTTTAACCATTGTATATGAATAATACACCACAGAAGTTAATCAGAGTTCAACCTAAGTTATCTTATTTTGGGGACAGTTGTAATTTGTTTGTATCTGTTGATAACAATTTTATTACAGTCATGACTACTCTACTTCAATTTAAGGGAAAATATGAGATGAAAGCTTTGATACAAAGGATCTATGAAATACAAGAGTATCTTTTTGTCAGTACTAAATGCCAACATGGTTAGAAATGAAATTACCTCTTAAAGCAAAGTTGTTTGCCTTTATATCATTTAACAATTATATTTTTATTAACTCAGCGAAGAAAAAATAGACCATCTGTACTTATAACACTAACTTGATGAGTTCTTAAGGAAAAAGGAAGTCTTGCCTTTTAATTTGTGACTTTACATTCTATTTTTGTACAATTAAAAAAATACTTAGGGAACATCACCAAGATAGTGAGATAGGAGGTTCCAGAATCTCTCTCCTCCCACAGATGCACCAAATATACAGCTACACACAGAGAAATCCAGAAACTAGTTGAGTGACTCCTACACTGAGTCATCAAAACCGTTGGAAAGGCTGAGATGCGTGCTCATCATAAACCCCATCCAAGGCACAGTGTCTTACAAGCGGGAGGGAACACCTAGTTCCAGATTTTCCTTGAGGAGAGGAGGGTTTGGACTACACATACAGCACCCCAACTTTTAAGGCTGTCACCTGAGGAATGGCCCCCAAATCATAGTGGTGACAGCCATGGGGATTTTGTATAATGAGTCCCATAGAACCACAGCAAACCTAAAAGCAGTTGTTCAATGGGCCCGTGAACACTCCCTACAGCGAGCCCCCTGGCCTCAGTGCAGAGAAAACAGGCAAAACATCCATCTCCCAATTTTTTCCTGGAGGAGGTTTGACTGCATCTTCTACCAGCTGCTGCCTGAGGGTCCAGCTTTTAATCAGCCTGCATTTTATGTTAACTGGGATCCTCCCGAGAGCCTGAAAGAACCAGTGGGCCGCTCTCCCCTCTTCTCCCTCTTGCTCACTCCAGTGATAAAAGCAACTTGCCAGCATTCCCTGGGAAGAGCTTGTCAGCACATCTAACACCCTAACTTTTATATCTGCCACCTGAGAAATGAGAAACAGGCCTCCTAATCACCTAGCTCTAATAATCAATGGGGTTTGTATTCACAAGTCCCATAGGACTTTATAGCAAACAAAGAAGCAGGTTTTAAATAGACACATAAGTACTCCACCTGGCTATATACCGGGGCTCAGCACAGAGGAGCAGGCAAAAACACTCATCATCTCCCAGTTTCTTCTTGGAAGGGGTTTGACTGCATATTTTCCCAGCCGCTGCAGGAGGGACCAGCTTGTAACTAGCCTGCGTCTAGGTGCTGACTGGGATCCTCCCAGGAGTCTGAAAGAGCCTGGGGGCTCTTCCTGTTCTATTTCCCCTGGCTTACTCCAACAGTAAAACCAAGTCTCCAGTATCTCCCCAACAGGAGCTTGTCCACATACCGAGCACCCCAACTTTTGAAGCTGCCACCTGAGGAATGATCCCTCAAATTACCTAGCTTGGACAGCCAATGCGACTCAGCATTTACAAGTCCCACAGAACCATCTTGAACAAAAAAAGGTCATTTTCAAATGGGCATGCAAGCACTTCCTGTCGATATCCACCCTGTGCCCAGTGCGGAGAGAGTAAGTGAAAATGTCCATCTCCCAGTTGTTCCCTGGAAGGGATTTGACTACAGTCTTTCCAGCTGCTGCCTGAGATTCAGCTTCTAATCCATCTGCATGTGGCAGCTGGCTGGGATTCTCCAGGGAGCCTGACAGAGCTGGAGGGCAGCTTCCCAGTTACTTCCGCCAACCCCGCACACTCATTCCAAGAGCAAAACCAAGCCTCCAGCTTCTTCCTGGAAGCAGTCTCTCTACATCTAGCCCTCCAAGTATTAACAGCTGCCACTCCAGGGAATGACCCCCAAATTACCTAGGTTTTTGCTGACGATGGATGGGCATGAATTCATGAGTCGCCTGGGACCACACAGAAAAAGTGGTGCTAGTTGGGTGTACAATCACTCTGAGCAGCTGTTCCTGTAGCGGAAAACTGAAGCGACCAAGGAAACTCAAGCAGCACAGGGAGAACACAGTTTATTCACGCTGGCGTAGGCCCAGTGGGATAATTCCCAGAAGACTGAGCAACTGACAGGGTTAGGGGTGAGTTTTTATGGACATAGGTGATGGGGGACAGTATCGGAAAATTTTCGCAGTCTTTTCAGGACCATTTGGCTCCCCTTTACCTGGGAGTATAATCTATAGGGAACTCTCAGGAGAGTGCTGAATCTCAGGAGAGTGCTAAATGATCCCAGGGGGCTTGTTCCTTTTCTTAACCAAATGGGACGGGCTGTCTTTTGATCTCTCCTTCGGAGGCAAAAGGTGCGCAGGCTAAAGGTGCGCAAGCTAAAGGTGCACAGTGGACAGGAAAGAGTTGAGGCCCAGGGAGGGGGCCTCTATCCGCCTCATTCCCTCTGGCTCAGCACACGGTGAATGAGCAAAAACAACCAGCTCTTGGTCTGTCCCTCTTAGGGACTAGATTGCATATCTAACATCTTGAGCTTTTCTGCTGCCACCTGAAAGTTGGGTCCCTCCCCCAAACATCCTATTAATTTAACTTTTTTTTTTTAATTTATTTTGATAATGATGTGATAAATATCTCTCAGAGAAATTTGAATTTGATTGGTGGTAAGCATTTTATCATTTTTTTTTTTGGCTGGCCAATATGCAACTTCCACTTCCATATTAAGGAAATTCCCAGTTATGTGGTTTGACCATGTGAGGGTGAGCTGAGTTGCTGTTTATGCCTGGATACATCTTTCCCTCTTCTAGGCTCTTCTATTTACCACAAAGGCTGGATATTTGGGAACTACATTTTCCAGAATCCCTTTTCAGCGGAGTTTAGCCTATATTTTAACAATGATGCACTGCACAAGATTCAGAAAGCTGAAAGGACCCCGAAGCCCTTTTCCCTTATACAGCAGGGGCAGGTCAACAATGAGCAGATACTGTTTTTAGGAGCATCATTTAAGAATTCCACCACAAATTTTCTACCCAAATACTTTAGGCAGCTGCCATTCCTGACCTGGAGATACTTGGTCTGTCTTATGTGTCTGAAGGATGGAAATAAATGTGAAAGCTGGACAATTTCCCCACCTTCTCTGCTCATGCTCTCCAGTGGCTACCACGGCACCTAAATTCCTGTCCAAGATACCATCTTATTGGAAAGGCCAAGAGTCAATTCTGTTTCGCGGACTATACGTGGACTGTATAAGTGATTCCTCACTTGTGCTATGGTAGTACTGGTAAATCCTACCTTGTCTGATGCTCCTTCCCAGGAAGTGAAGATAAAGGAGCAGTATCCAACAGTTGGTGTGGTATCCCAGCTAAACATTTACTGAGTCTTTTTCCTAAATAAAAAGCATTTTTGTGCTGTTTCAAATTTTTATAAACACTTAAATTTTGATCATTTTTCCTGGTTTTCTCCCCATCATCAATTTTATATATTTCCAATAAATTTCCTGTATTTCCAATAAATATCCTTTTTTTTCCCTTGAGAACCCAGGAGACAATTTCTTTTGGTTACAGCCAGATTTTGTTGCAAAAGGAGACAGAAAAGTCATGTCATCAGATCCATTGTTAATTATATAATTTCTTACAGCAAGTTTTAATTTGGAAGTATCATGTTTAGGGGGAATTGAAATATAAGGATGGATAAGTTTCATAAGTGATTTTCAGATTACATTAGACTAATATGGGCTCAACTATTTGCTGTGCTTATATAAAAGATGGTCTCTGTTTCCAAGATATTAAGATCATAGTATCATGGGGCACCTGGGTGGCTCAGTGGGTTAAAGCCTCTGCCTTCGGCTCAGGTCGCAATCTCAGGGTCTTAGGATTGAGCCCCGCATTGGGCTCTCTGCTCAGCAGGGAGCCTGCTTCCTCCTCTCTCTGCCCGCCTCTCTGCCCACTTATGATCTCTCTCTCTCTCTCAAATAAATAAATAAAATCTTTAAAAAAAAAAAAAAGGATCATAGTATCAGTGTTACTTTTTCTCCTAGAGAGATGGAAACTGCCAGTCCTTAGGCTTTAGCCTTGGAATATTCTGGAAGCATAATTGGCAAACCTATTTTGGATGACAACAGCAGAACTTGTGTGATTGATGAATTTTAAAGTAAGTTTCAAAGCACTGAAAGATAAAACATGAAGTATGTCATTTGAAAACTCTAATTCTAACTTGACAGTTTTATTCAGTATATTTGCTTTCGGCTTTTAATTCAGAACCTATTATTTAACAATAAAATAGTAACTGAAAATGCTTTTCAGAATTTCAGAATTGGCTGTATTTTATTTTTATTATTAAAATATGCTATTTTTCTATGTTTCCTATATAGTTGAAAAAATGTTACTTACTTTCTCAAACAGAATTCCCTATAATTATAATATAGTGCTGCTTAGAAGATTTTGTCCTGCTTCAAAATAGGACAAAAGAATTCTTAATGGAGGCTAATTTGTATTACCATATATCTTCCTTTAAGTTTGACTTATTTTTCTCATTTTTCTAACTATCAATCTAATATTTTCTTTCATTTCACCTGAGTTTCTTCTTCAGTTTTTAGCATTCCTGCAGTTTCTCTTTTATCTTAACATCTGATTCGTTTCACATGTAACCTCTACATTAGAAGGTTTTCATATTTTGTCTGTTTAGATACTCTTAAGGATCGGGTAAACGTTGGGGTATTCTCTCCCCTAAATTTTCATTACATTGAGGCATACACACAAGCATTTTCACATTACGGAGGTGGCTCAATCCCAATGAAACAAATACAGGGCTCTAGAGACCCCGCCTTAAAATTCCAGCTGTCTCTCTCTTATATTTATCATAAATATTACTTCTGGACATTCGACACTCAGGAAGCCATTTTGAAAGATAATTTTTAAATGTCACTGATATTATTTAGTTAATTCTGTTAAGTTTCCAACCAGAACACCTGAAGCATGTAGATTTATCAAGAACTCATTACATCAGTCATATTTAACCAACTCGTTCCCATGACAGCATATTCTTTTTTGCACTTTTGTGACTTGTGAGTCAACATATCTCATTTTACTATCAATTTGAGTACCAGCATTTCTCACAAATAATTCTTAATTACCACATGGAAGATAAACATTTTTCTCTAACTACACTGAGATATTATGTAAGTGCTCTAGATTTACTTTTTTAAATGAATATTTCTTTCAGAGTTGAGTATCATACAGTTTCCTTTTATAGATTTCATCAGCAACAATAACCAATTCTTGAGAAGTTCATGTGGCATTTTATTACTTTGCTTGTTATAACCAATTACAAACCCTCTGGATTCCACCTTGTTTTGTATCATTCAAGTTAAACGTAAATCTAATTTTGCCTTGTTAATTCATCTTCAGTGACACAAATATACAGTATATAACTATAAAATTATTTTTGTTATTACTAATATTACTGTGATCATTACCACCAGCTAACATGTTGAATGCCTCATGCACAGTAATCTACAGTGCTCATGTGAGCTATCTCATCTAATTTCACAATAATATCATCACTAATGAAAATAGGGCAGCTGAATGTGCAATTGTGCATACTAAAAAATATTATTTACCTTGATGTCTGCATTTATTGGCTGTGTCATGATAAAGAATCTTACAAACAACAGTGAAAAGAATCCACTAAAAGTAGCTACTGAAAAAAGAGAAGCTGGTGATTGCATTATTTGTTTTGGAAAAATAATTTGTTCTTGAATGATCAAGAAAATTACTAGTAGAAAATATTTAATAATAGCACAAGCATACCCCTTTTGTTTTGTGTAGTGATTATCTTTTTAAAAAAAATTCTTTAATGGTGGTAGCAGACTGGGCTTTGCTATCCTTATTCTCACAATTAAATAAAAGTCACCACCTTCAATAAAAAACTGTGCAGAAAATTAACATGAATCAGCCTTGGGCAGTTTTAGGACTCATTTAAAGGAGCATTTAATGCTATAGGCCATGAAAGAGATGGCTAAAATTACTCTTAATTTATTTGGATTTAATCAGGAGTTCAAACAAGTATAGAAAAAGCTAAACATAATAGAGATCAGTCAAAAATTATTCAAAACTTACTGATTTAGGAAAAAGCCTATAGAGGTATATGTCATGGTGAAGAATTTTGACAGAGGACACTGACCTTGGAATAAGGTAAATTGGCCCATATTTATTATGGTTTGAGGTCTGGTATCTTCCTAAACAGACTGTTCATTTAAAATTCCTAAATCGGGACTATTTGGCCTATAAGACAATCCCTGTCCATTTAGAAACTGTAGTGGGACCAATAAGCCTGAGTCTCAGCTTGGATATGGCTGCACTGTTTTGCAGAAGGAGAAAGTTGTGCCTAAAAATATACAGGTTTGGGGGTATCTGTGTTACTCAGTCAGTTAAGCGTCTGACTCCTGATTTTGGCTCAGTCATAATCTCAGGGTCGTGAAATCAAGCCCTTCCTCAGGCTCCACACTCAGCACAGAGTCTACTTGTCCCTCTCCCTCCCCTCTGCTTGTACTCCCTTCTCTCTCTCAACCTCTAAGATAAATAAATAAATAAATAAATAAATAAATAAATAAATAAATAAAATATTTTAAAAAGATATAGAGGTTTTGACAAATTGTGAACTACTGATAGCAATCACAAAAGAAATCCAGGAATAAGTCATTGCAAAGAGAAAACTGTATACAAGAGTGCAGGGTGACTCAGTCGGTTAAGCGTCTCACTCTTAATTTCAGCTCAGGTCATGATCTCAGGGTTGTGAGACTGAGCTCCATGCTGGGTTTAGAGACGGCTTAAGATTCTCTGTCTCCCTCTCTATCTGCCCCACTGCCCCCATCTCTCTCTCAAAAAAAAAAAAAAAAAAAAAAAGCAGGAGTCCATGATATCACTTTTGAGATACTAAAGAGATTTGGGGTCATGGACTCCAATTTTATGAATGACATCTGGAACTTGATTCCTTTAGTCCTTTCTCTGGTAGTTTTTTTTGTCTTACTTTGTTTTATTTCTTTTTGTGTGTGTGTGTGTGTTTTGTTTTTTGTTTTTTTTGGTACATCCTCTTCAACCCAGCAGTCATTCAGTCAGTTTCTTATCTTTCTTTCACTTTGCATCATGGTATTTGATTATTCTAATTTATTTTTATCCAAATCTTCTATGGTGACTCTAAGTCTTGTTCCTCTAACCTTACTTTGAACCTGAATTCCTAACTGCACCTTAGTTCTCCAAAATCTGAAGTGCTGCCTTCCTTCGACTCAGTCTTTCAGAAATCAGGGTCTGCTTTTGAAGACAGTCATAGTGGCTAGACCATGACCACTTCTCACCAGATGTCCCTGATCCTAACTGTCTTCTTGATTTTGGCTCTTGCCTCCTACTTAACCTTTACCCACTGCCCACCTGTTTTCTGACTTATCATTGTTTCTTTTCCCCTCTAGGTTTATTGATATATAAATAACACATAACATTTTATAAGTTTAAGGTGCATAATACCATGATTTGATATATATACATATGTATATGTATATTTATAGGGAAATGATGACCACAATGAGGTTAGTTAACATATCCACCATCTCCCATAGTTGTGTGTGTGTGTGTGGGGGGGGTAACCAGAACATTTAAGATCTACTTTCTTAGCCACTTTCAAGTATACAACACAGTATTGTTAGCAATGGTCACTTTGCTATACAGATCCCTAGAACTTACACAGTTTGTACCCCTTGTCCAACATCCCCCCACTTTCCATTTTCCAGCCCCTGGCAACCACCATTTTACTCCTTGTTTCTATGAGTTCAGCTTTTATTAACAATCAAGACATGGAAACACCCAAATGTCCACTGGTGGATGGATGGATAAAGAAAATATTACACAAACGACCTTGAGGGCATTATGCTAAGTCAAATAAGTCAGGCAGGAGAAGATGATAAATGTCGTATGATCTCATCTATATGCAGAATTTTAAAAAGCCAAATTTGTCTTTGTTCTGGTGGTCTTTCTTAGTCATCCATCCTTTCCTGCAGAGACTTTCATTCCAACCAGTCCCAAATTGTTCCCAAACCAAAACTGTTGTATCACTTAGAATCTGAGGGCTGCACAAAAGCTGTACAGATCCTGACTGTGGCCTGAAATGCAGACAATGCACCAGACAGCACGACACAGTGGGGAAGGCTCAGTAAATTCCTGCTTCATCTCAGATTCCAATCTAGGCATCTCCTTGGAGAGCCCTTCTGGCTTCCTCCATTGAGTTAAACATCTCTCCCGTATACTCTCAGACTAGTGCTGACTTTGATCCTAATTCCTTATTACATAATTATGTGATTCCCTTGCTTGTTTTCTCACTTTAAACTGAATCCCTCCAGGAAAGGTGGTGTTGTGTTTATTCATTCTTTTATTTCCAGTGTCTGGCAATGCACCTGATACATACTAAGTAGAGAAAACAGATTCAATTCTAAACTCTTTCCTTTAATTTTCCTCTCTTTGGCTCCTGTTGCATAGTCACTGTAGGAATCAGGAGAAATTGCTCAATCTCTCTGAGCCTTAGTTAATTTAAGATTTTATTTATTTATTTGACAGAGAGAGAGAAAGATCACAAGTAGGCAGAGAGGGAAGCAGAGAGAAAAGAAAAAGCAGGCTCCCTGCTGAGCAGAGAGCCCAATGCGGGGCTGGATCCCAGGACCCTGAGATCATGACCTGAGCGAAGGCAGAGGTTTAACCCACTGAGTCACCCAGGCGCCCCAAGCCTTAATTAATTTAGTTATAACAGCCAGTACCTGGTGTTTTGACCTTATAAGAAAATCAACAAAGTTGACATGCCTAGAATATTGGTTGTCACAGTAGACATTTAATAAGTGTAGCTGATTTCCATCAAAAAAATGGTGATAAACTCTCACTGCCCACTGGTGGTAAGAAGGGTAGTATGTCCTGTCTACTAAAGTCTTTAGATACATTCTTGCATTTACACCTTGAAACATTCTGAGGCAGGTACTATAATAATCCCATTTTACTAATAAAGCAATCAAGGGTCTCAGTGGTTAGGTAAAACCCAGGACCTCAGAGTCAGTGATAGGATGAGACACAGAAAATTTTCATCTGGCGACGATACTAGTCATTGCACATCTTACCTCATTCCCATCTTCATTCTCTCCTTTGTTGCAGCTTCTCTGATATCAGAACCTAAGTGTCCAAATACTCCTACATTTTGACAACAGCTCCTATCATAATAAATGCTAATGAGCCCTTGGTGAAAAGTTCTAGAGCATCAGAATCCCATCTTCATGACTGACGATGCCGTTGCTTAATTGACTCATTTTCCTGGGTCCCTAGCATTGTCGGGCTGTATGTGCAGGCATCTTTTTGCTAACATGCTTGGCAAGGAAGTTGCTATGGTGCCATCATATTAACAGAAAACTGAATAGAACATGAGATTTTAAGGCTTTCACTTTTAAATCTTTATATAGTCAGCCTGACATATAAAAGTTATATTTGGACATTATACTAATAACCTGTGGTAAGAAAAAAATAATTGCATTCTGGAAGATCAATTACATAAGAACCAGCTTGTCTTGGTGAAAAACACTTATTTCTTTCTCTCATAGTCATTTTTTTAATATTCTATAAAATACACTTAGCTCTTCATGGCAGTACTTTTACTACTTCCTATGGTAATTTGTATACTTTACTTAATTTTTTTACATGAAATTTTTATGAAGGTTGCAGATCTCATTCCCATATAAGAACAAAGCATTATCATGTGACAATAAGAAAATGTAAGTGGATTGAAACAAAATCTCAGTTTGTGGGCTCAGCTTCAAGGAAAATGGAATACATATACTTTTCCCTATCCCTCCTTTTATTTATTTATTTTTTTAAAGATTTTATTTATTTATTTGACAGAGAGAGAGCTCACAAGTAGGCAGAGAGGCAGGCAGAGGGAGAAGGGGAAGCAGGCTCCCTGCTGAGCAGAGAGCCCAATGTGGGACTGGATCCCAGGACCCCGAGATAATGACCTGAGCCGAAGGCAGAAGCTTAACCCACTGAGCCACCCAGGCATCCCTCTATCCCTCCTTTTAAATATGACAAAAAACCCTGGGCATTACATGTAAACATAAGACTCTGAAAGGTAAAAACAAGCAGACCCACCATCTGGGGACCTCAGAACCCAAGGAATGACATCCTGGCAAGTGCTTTTTAGCTTTTCTTTTTGCTTGCCTGTCTCAGCCTCAGTACGGGAGGAGCAGGCAGCATGGAGCCACTAAGGGGCTCAGAGGAAACAAACCTCTGTGATTACTGGTGTAATCTCACCAGTAAAGAAGCAAGTAAAAGGCAGCCTAGCAAGACAGAAAACTTTCACATAATAATCGGTCGACTCTGGCAAGCAAAGTAAAAGCAGCAAGAATGGAGGGAAGATACTAGATTTCCATCCCCCACCAAAATGATGTGGAAAGACAGTCCCCCCTCCCCTCCAACCAGGTTTCCAGGGTAACAGTGGACTTCCGCTGCTCCTCATTTTTGCTGGGCTGGTGTCAGAGGTGGTGTAGTGGAGAGGCAGAACTTTCTCCAACATTCAATGACAGCAAGGCCACCCTACTGAAGTAATGGTAGAGAGGGCGATGAGAAGCAATAATGAGGTACCCCCTCCCCCTCCCAGCCAGGAGAGTTTCAGCAAAAGCCTAGTGGAAAACCTCATTTCCCAGGCCTACCCAGCAGCATCAGGAAGCCCTTTCTCATTTATATGTGACACCACCAGGCATCAGTGAAGGTCAGCAGAAGACCTGATATGTCCTTACCTACCTCAAGCTTCTGTTTGATGAAATTGCTGCTGAATATCTGTGTGCAACCTCAGGGCAGCTTCTCCTAACATATGACTTTCTTTAGGAAAAATCCATCTGGTAATATATCTTAGCCCCTTACAATGATGGGGTTTTGGAATATAGGTAAGGTTCGGTGGGGGGAGTTCTGGAGCCGACAACCAAGAAGGAATTCTTGAGACATCGTTGGTGCAAAATGGTGGTTTATTAAAGCCTGGGAATAGGACCCTTGGGCAGAATGAGCTGCTGCACCGGGTTTGTGAAGGGTGGCTGATTACACACTATGGGGTTGGGGTGGGGGTGGGATGGGGGTGGGGGTAAGGAAAACCCAAGGTTTTTGAAAGGATTTTCTTTGTTGTTTTTTTTTTAAGATTTTATTTATTTATTTGTCAGAGAGAGAGAGAGCATGCATAAGCAGGCAGAGGCAGAGGGAGAAGCAGGACCCATCCCAGGACCCGGGGATCATGACCTGAGCCTAAGGCAGCTGCTTAACCGAATGAGCCACCCAGGCATCCCCAAAAGGATTTTCATAGAGGCCTTGCCTTTGTCAAGTTAAGGTTGCTTTCCCCTCTAGCAAGATATTAACAGGAAGATAGTTGGGAGCTTCCCAGAGGGACATCACACTCCCGCCTGCTTCAAGTATCTGTCAATGGACAGATTATAAGGACATTTAATTGTATCTACATTTCCTTTGGGAAGCTAGCCCATTGACAGAAATGCTTTGTTCTTATAGATTGCTTAAGCATTTGCAAACTGAGGGAGACTTGTGGATTGTGATCTCTCCACATTAACTATTTGTTTTCCTTTCCTTTGCTTTAGGGCAGCCATGAGTGCAGGAGGAATGTCACATATATCCCATGGGGGGGTTGTGGGGTGTCAGCTTCTGCTTTGTCCTCAGCTTGCCTCCTGTTCCCTCATCAACAATATGACATCATCGGCATGACCAACAATATCAGTCTAAGGGAAAAAATATAAGAAGATATTGCTAAATAAAGAAGTAATTCTTATTAGCATCATGGTACACGGATAAAGGAAGGGGAAACGTCACCAATCCCCTGTACCGGCCTCATTCATATTCTATTTTGGCTGCTGACACTGAGGTTTAGGGACTGCTCTATAATTCTCATGCTCATGCCCAGTAATGTGGACACTGAGATTGCATCCAGCCTGCTTTGAATGTCACTTAGCTATGTTTCGGAAAATAATCAGACCAGCAAGAAACCAAATGACACTCAGAAAAGTGGGAGAATTTGGGTTTATTTTATGCCAGTGGACCCTGATGAGCCTGTGCTTGAAATTCTGGGTCCTGGGCAGCTCTGGGTTATAGGGCTTTTATAGGGGACTGCAGGCAGTCAGGTTTCAAGGGCTATGCCAGCTGCTGGTAGGTGGGTTTAAACTTTTAAAGTGGGGGAGCCCAGAGGCAGGGGGGGAGCTGCTTTAGGTGGGAACAGTAGCACAGGGAGCCTTGGCAGGGAGCCTGTTTACAGAAGTAGAAACAGCCGGTTGTCTCTTGCTCCCAGTGGGCTTCTGGTTATCTCTTGCTCTTTCTACCTACTGGGGCCTGCTCTGGGTAATCTTCCTCTTCAGCTAGGGAGCAGGATCTTGTGGCTTTTCTTTCTAACCATTTGAAATCCAGTGAAATTTAGGTGACACTGTAGGACATGGATAAGCCATCACAGAAACCCGAGCTCCTCTTGTGACGGAGGGTGGACCTTCTTATTGCCTGTTAATGGAATCATTGTGCCATCCCAAAATTCTAATTTTAAAGCATTAACCCCAGTGTGCTTATATTTAGAGACAGAGCCTTTGTAGAAGTAAACAAGGTTAAATGAGGTCATAAGAGGGGGGACCCTAATTCTGATGTCCTTACATGAAAAGGAAAAGACACAAGAGATCTTTATCTCTGCCCTCCCACAGAGAGGACACAGTGAGAAAGCAGTCGTCTGCGAGCCAGGAAGAAAGGTCTTACCAGGAAACAACCCTGACGGTACCTTGATCCTGCACTTTTGAGCCTCCAGAACTGTGAGGAAATAATTTCTTTTGTTCAAGTGTTCCAGCATGTGGTACTTTGGGATGGTGGCCCCAACAGGCTAATACACAACGGTGTGGAGCTGGATGCCATTAGAAGCAGACCTGGAAATGTGTTTAGTTACTTTTAGAAAACAGTTTATATCCTATTGACAGTATGATTGAGGCGGAATAGAGAACTTGGACCCCAGCCCCTCCCTGTGTGCTGCTCTCTGCATCCCATCCCACGGGCCCCAGCTGCACTGATGCGCGGAATGGAGACCTTGGATCCCAGCCCTCCTTGTCCTCTGCTCTCCGCAAAGGGAAGTGGGGGGTGGCAATTGGTCCTGAGAGACTGCAACAATGTCCCGTTTCCTTCCTCCATCACCCGTGGCCATAAAAATTCACCCCAAACCCTTCAGGTTGCTCAGTCTTTGGGAGTGATCCCACTGAGCCCACCCCGAGGGAATAAAGCTGTTTTCCCCTGTGCTCCGTGTGCCCCGTAGTTTCCTCGGTCGCTTCAGTTTTCCACAACGTGATTTTAGTAAGAGGAGGGAAAAGGACAAGAAAGAGAAGGAAAAGAGAAAAGGAAAGAAAAGGAAGAGAGAAAGAAAGGAGAGAAGAGGGAGGGAGGGAGGGGGGAAGGAGGAAGGAAGGAAAAGTAGAGTTTCTGTAAAATATCCCAGCCACAGCTTAACATCTTAGTTTCACTGCTGGCCCTCAACTATCTTCTGATTCTGAAAAATGGCCCTGATGTGTATGTGTGACGGAGTGTAGACACATGTATATGCAAATTCAAAGAAAAATCATAAACATGATGCTTTTATCGTGTTGATTTTTTAAACCATGATTCATTAAGCAGAAAGGAAAATTTGAGTATAAAAGAAGTAATTTCTGCTCAAAATGCATCATTTATGCATTAATATGCATAAACTACCAATTTGGAAATGTGCATGCTTGAATTATGTAAACAAATGATACATGTGTACTAAAATGTTTGTCTCATACTGTTGGTGAAAAAACATTCTATGTCTAAATTTATGTTCTCTATCTATCTGTACATTTGATGGATCTTAGGGAGACAAATATATTCAGACTAAAGTGATCCTTGTTAGATTAATTGTACAGTTTCATGAGAAAATGTAATTATGTAGTTTCATAAGATATTTTTATGACTAATATTAATCGAATATATAACATATATAAAAATGTAATATAATAGTATCCATTGGACTATCTGGATAAATTTTATCTATAACAAATATTTACTGTAGCTATGGACTGATTTGTGTACCCCTCAAATTCATTTGTTGAAACCTTACTCCCAGTGTAATAGTATTAAGAGGTAGGTCCTTTGGGAGGTGATTAAGTTTAGAAGAAGTCAGAAGGGTTAGATCCTTTTGATTGGATTGGTGCCTTTATAGAGACACCAGAGAACACACTTCCTCTGTCTCCCTCTCTCTCTCTTCAAGCCAGGAGGAGAGCTCTTACCAGGAACTGGCCTGCACCTTTTATCTTGGGCTTCCAGCTTTCAGACAGTGAGAAAACATATTTGTCATTTAAACCATGCAGCATATGGTATTTTGTCAGTAACCCCAAAAGACTAACACTATTAGTTTCATGTCCCCCCAATTTTTTCTTCCTTGTTTTCTAAATTAGCTACCCTTCGTGTGCAATTTATCCTTCTCACTTCTGCCTCTGGATAGATATTTCTCTAAAAGTTAGTGTTTGGATAATATAGTAAAAACAAAAATCTTCCCTTCCTGAAAATCTCCCTGTAAATGTAGAAGACAAAGAAAATAATCTCATTAATGAATAACCTTTAAACCAGAATGTGATGGACATCACTGGCAATCCAATGGAGACATGGCAGAGACAGAAAGAAATCTCACCTTTTTAGATAACCAAGCAGACATGGTCCATTATATATATGATCTTAAGAGAGAAAACAAATAGTCCTCAGGTACCCAGGACCTGGTAGCATCATTTGTCCTAAATTCACCTGGTAATTAGGATCATCCTCTGTGTTAGTTATCCAAAGGGAAATTAAACTTATTGCATCGTTATGACAGGAGATCATTTTACAACTGGGAGCAAGACACACACGGCAGTGAGGCTCTTACCCTCCCCCAGAGACTGGCAGATAGCTCGCAGTGTTAGCTTCCTTGGTGATTATATTTCAAGGAGCTGGTTCTCTGGTTCTTGAGAAAGACATTTCTGGGTTGTAAAGTTGGCTGATTTCATATTTAAACTTTTGTATATATTTCAAAGAGAAAGTGAAAGAATTTACAAGTTTTCTAAAGTGGAAAAATAGAAAAGCTTTTCTAAACATGGACCACATTCTAACATGGGACGCCTGGGGGGCTCAGTTGGTCGAGCATCTACCTTCGGCTCAGGTCATAATCCCAGGGTCCTGGGATCACGTCCCACATCGGGCTCCCTGCTCACGGGGGAGCCTGCTCCTCCCTCTCCCTCTGCCCCTTTCCCTGCTCCTCCCTCTCCCTCTGCCACTTTCCCTGCTTGTGCACTCTCTCTCTCTGGCAAGTAAATAAATAAAATTTTTAGGAAAAGAAATATATGTTTTAAAAAGTAGAAAAAAGTGAGGAATAGCTCTTTATTTTTGACAGGGAGAATGAAGCCTCTTATTTTTAATTTGTATTTGCTTATACAGTAGCCTCTACATTTTTTTCACCTTCAACTTCTCCAGCTTTATTTGCCCTTCCTCCTTAACGTACAGCATGTTTAAGTTCCATCATCCTAAAAGACACATACACACACACACAGAGGGAAGCCTTCTGCCTCAGTCCACCCTAAACTAGCCACTCCCTCTTTCACCAAAGATGTTTAGTTTAGAACAGTTGTGAAATTTCATGGTATAAATGCATAATAGTTACTTTGTAGAGTTGAAATTAATTTTTCTAAAGTCAGGTTTATAAAGAAAGAATTTACCGACAATAAAATTCATTCTTACTCTACCATTATATGAATTTTAGTAAATGCATATAGTTGTGTAAATGATGTGGGAAACAAAGGCAAAAGAAAGACTAAATTTCTTTACTACTTTACAGCCCATTAACTAGTCCTTGAAACAGGCAGAGTGACACTCCTCTAGCCACTCAGCTGCCTTGATGTTGACACTTTGCTAAGGGCAAAAGGCGATCTTAGCTTAACATTATCCTGACCCTCCAGGATCCTGCAAGTCCCTTTAATACATTAAAAATTCCTTTGGAAACTTCCTTTATCTCTACCCCCAAGATACATGTTGGCAGTCATCCTCCAAGCATATGGCCCACTAACATACATCTGAAGAGTCTCATGGCTAAGTTGTTTTTTTTTTTTTTAAGATTTTATTTATTTATTTGACACAGATAAGAGCAAGAGAGTACAATCAGGGGGAGCACAGAGGAAGAGGGAGAAGTAGGCTTCCCGGTGAGCAGGAAGCCTGATGCAGGACCCTGGGATCATGACCTGAGCTGAAGGCAGACACTTAACCAACTCAGCCACCCAGGTGCCCCATGACTGAGTTTTATTAGACAGTAATAATTGACCTTTTCCTAACAAGAGGTAGCCCCCTCAAGGTCTTGGAAACTTTGCTTCCAAAATTCCTTAGACACTTATGCTCTCCCTAACCCCCTCCAAATTTACATAATCACAAAGTATAAAATCAGTCACCATCACAACCCCAGTGCAGCTCTTTCTGCTCAAAGGTCCTGTCTCTATGTCTAATAAAACCACCTTTTTGCACCAAAGATGTCTCATGAATTCTTTCTCCAAACCCCAACATTTTCTACATCATAATCACCACCAAAATCAAGATATAAAACTCTCTCATTACTGTGATAAGTTCTGTCTTTCCCCTTTTAGTCACACCCCTTAATTTAAGCAATGGTGTTTCCTGCCTCCCAGTGATTGTAAGTTTTTACTCCCTAAGACAGAAAAGAGGGGAAGGATAGGCTAGTGCATTCCCAGCGCCCCCCTCAGTCCTCATGCCCTGTTCCAGCCCTACCTGTGGCACCTGCAGACTATGTACAATGGTCCCTAAGGGAGTAAGATTTCCTCCTCTTGTTTGGGCCACTCAGGGGTCCTGTTCTAGTCTGGTAAAGTAGCCTGCACTTGGCCTTTAGCCACATATTAACTGTATATGCTTTCTGCTTCTCCACTAGTATGCCTGCTGGAATTTCTTTCTCCATGCTCTGCCACAAAGCAGAGAACTTGCTTAGCTCCTCGGTCAGCTGTTCCAGACTCCTCACCTTAGCACCAGCTTTAAATATTCTGTTCACACATCCATCCTTCTAGACGTCACCTAAGCATTTGTAAGTGTTCATTATATGTCAAACATTCTAGACTACCAAGACACAGCTGTATGAAAAAGACAGTTTTCCCGTTGTCATGAAGCTGGTAATCTTGTGGTTGGAGAGAATGAAGAAATTAATTTCTTATTTCCACATTCTTATCTTCTTTTTATTCTCTAATTCCTTGGTAGGCAATTCCTTCTGTGATGTGTTTTTTAAATACATAGTTTCATGTACCAAATTTTGGCTGATGTAATATTTTTAAATGATAATTTTATTTATTAAAGTGGACAATTATAACAACTAAGAGAGTAACTTAATAAAAATTGCTCTTTTTTATACACAACTCTAATGTCACTCATCCACAGAATATTGCTATTCACAAAATTAGAACAGGAGGCAACCATGGAGGAGTTAAAATTAGAAAACAGCTTTGGGGCTCTTATGGGGTTTTGACTTACTAGGTTTTTTTTTTTTCATTTTGAAGTGAATGATCTACTGGACATGTGGTGTGTTAAGTCTCTGCCAGATGTCTAATATTGCTCCTGTGGCGATGGAATTTTGATATAATTATTGATATACATCAGATCATGTTACTCTTTTAAATATTCCAATCTCTTCCTGCCCTCCTCGGAATCAAATTTACTGTGCCCCATATTATTTGGGGGGGCCATAATGAGGAACTGGGTTTACAGGTCTTCTTTGACTTATGATAGGGTTTTGTTCCAATAAACCCACTGTAAGTTGAAAATAACGTAAGTTGAATATGCATTTAATACACCTTATTTACTGTGTATTATGGCTTATCCTGATCTCCCTTAAACATGCTCAGAATACTTACGTCAGCCTACAGCAGGACAAAATCATCTAACACAAAGCCTATTTGGTAATGGAGTGTTGCTGTCTTGTGTAGTTTGTTGAATACTGTACTGAAAATGAAAAACAGAATGGCTGCATGGGTAGGAATGGCTGTGAGGGTATTGGTTGTTTACCCCATGATTGTGTGACCGACTGGGAGCCGTGGCTCCCTGCTGCTGTCCCACATCCCAAGAGAGGATCACATTGAGCATATCACTTGTCAGGGAAAAGATGAAAATCCAGAAGTTGAAGTATTGTTTCCGCTGAGTGTGTACCATGTTCATACTGTGATAAGGTCAAAAAATCATAAGTCAAACTATCATAAGTTGGTGACCATTTGTATTTTATTTCGGATTTTGCTTATATGGTATAAATATATTGCTGTCCATTTGGCATTCTCTCAAATTTCACTTTTTTGATATCTCGTAAAATTCAAAGTTCTACAGTCCTAAAGCTGTTGATAGCTTTCATGGCTATAATCTGGCCTATAACTTTACCTTAAAAAAATATGAGAGGGAACTAGCATTCAGCTTTCTAAATAATATTACTACATATTTCTTACCTTGAAAACACAGCCTCTTCTGACCTAGGTTTCCATGAAAATTAAGAATTTTCTCTGCATCTTGGCACTTTAGGAAAAAAATCAGACCAGATCCAATTTGGGACGGTAATTTAAACTCCATTGAGAATCTAAATGAAGTTGCTTCCAACTCTAGAATTCTTTCAAAAATGTTACCTGATCAAGCTCACTAAAATAAGTAGATTAGATTAGACAAATGAGCCTCACACATAGGTAATTTTATTCCTCTTTCTTCTTTTCTTGCATAAGAAAATGCATAAGCTAGCTTATTGCTGTCCCCCCACCCTCTTTTAAATAGGATATATTATAGAGATTCTGGTGAATGAGGAAAAAAACCTCTATGCATTTTGAACTACATTTTTTCCCTTACCACCAAGCAGGAATGGTAAACCTACAATTTTTAAAAGAAAATCATAAAAATGCAACCTCTAAAATTCCTGGAGCATGTCTATGTGACTGCCCAGACCATGTCTGCTCACCTTCCACATACTTCCATCAGAGGTGAATTGAAGAGGCAATACAGAGCTCCCTCAAAGAGGTTCCATGATCTCACCAGGAAAAGAACACATCCTCCTTGCTCTGTCTTATAGTAAGACTACTGTCCCATACGACCACCATCCAGGTCTAAAACTTTACTGACATTTACATTTATATTTCATATAGGGGTCAAACTGCCATTTATGAAAATATGAATGAGGGCAGTTTTGGAATTGTGTTGCTAAATTTGGCATTGATCAAAATGGCTTCAGTTAAGGCAACTGAAGAATTAAAAGAGAATGTCAATGGTATTTTCTTAAAAAGTCTAAAATCTTAGTTGCTTCACTTCTATCAAAGTTAAATTTGAAACCTTTATGTGTAATACCATATAATCCCATTTTCATGTTTTAAAAGATAGCCAGCTTTGACCTTCTTCTAAGAACAATTATTTGAAGTGTTAGAATTGTATAATTAAGACTGAGTAACTTTAAAGATAATATCAGTGTGTCAAATGTTTCAGAGCAAAATATGGGTCTACTGTATATCCCCTAAAGAAGAACATAGCTAAGGTATTAGAAAAATGTCAAAAAGTGATAAGGAAAGATGAAAGCCAAGAGCTTTGTAGCTAGTGAATCAATGCTCAATTTATAATAACACAATATAAGCCACCTTCCTCCTTCCTTAAAACAGAAAGCCTTTCCAGTAAAGTGTAGTACCTATTCTGCATAGCTCTCATAACAATGTCATTTATCTTACTTGTATGGTCTTGAATACTGCAAAAACAGGTACCTATATATAACTCTAGGCAAAGTACAATAATGAGCAAGTTTCCAATTTCCATGATTTTTGCTTTCATGTTCATGAACTTGACAGTCAAAATCAGTTATTTAAAATGTGAATTTTATATTGTCTTGACAAGACTGATGCTTCAGCATGTAGTCGTTTCATATAACTTTGGTGTAATCTCCACGGTATATTGTGCAGCTAGGTTTTTAATGCACTAATATACAGAGATACAGAATATACTGTTAAATGAGCAAAAAATAAGTTGTAATCTTATTTAAAATAAGATTTTTTATTTAATATAAATAAAAGATTATTTTATTTTAATAAATTTAATATTTTAATAAATTTAATAAAATAAAATATTATTTTATTTAATAAATAAAAGACATCGTATATATAGGAAAGAGATGATTATGAATCTGTAGTTTTGTTTACTAATAGCATGTAGAAATGCTGGAGAATATATGAAGAACTAATAAATAAAACTACAGACATATAAGGTGAAAGACATATGGGTGACAGGAACAGGAAGATTGAGACTTAAAGTATGCCTTGGTACCTAATTTTGATTTTTAAAACATATGAGTACTACAGATTTAAAGGTTAAAGTATATTTTAAAATGGTTACTCAGTACTCTTGGTATTTTAGACCCAGTTCTACTCTGGGGGGAGGTGGTTTACCCACACTATCAAGCAATTCTTGGACACCAGTGGAGTGTCCTACAATTCAACTCAGTTCTGACACTATCTACCCGGAGATAGCATCAGATTCCACAGGTGAAGAGTTTAGTGCTGCAAGACTGCCTTCACACACTTCAAATGCTTGTCACAAGCCTAGCTTGTTACCTGTGCTTCTGACCAACTGACTGTAAATGAAAGGTTCCCAACCAGTCCTCCTTGGGTTCCATTAATTTGCTAGAGCAGCTCCCAGAAGTCAGAGAAAACTTTCACTTGCTGGTTGCCAGATTATTTTCAGAAGATATAACTCAGGAGCAGTCAGATAGAAGCTTTGCATAGGAAAAGGTACAAAGGAAGGAGCAGAGCTTCTATGCTCTTTCTGTAGAGTACCACTCTCCCCAAATGTCTACATGTTCACCAATTCAGAAGCTCTCCAAACCATGCCCTTTTGGATTCTTAAGGAGGCTTCATTACATAGGTAGGATTGATGACATCATTGGCCATTGGAAATTTATTTCAACCCCCAGCCCCTCTCCCCTACCTGAAAATTGGAAGCAGGACTGACAGTTCCAATCCTCTAATCTCATGGTTGACTCCCCTGACAAGCCCCATCCTTTATATTTTTTTTAATATTTATTTGTTCTTTTATTATGCTCATTCATTTTTTTAAATTATGTCCAGTTAGCCAACATAGAGTAAATCATTAGTTTTTGATGTACTGTTCCACGATTCATTAGCTGCACATAACACCCAGTGCTCACCACAAAGTGCCGTCCTTAATACCCATCACCCGGTTACCCCATCCCCCTACCCCCTCATTTCTGTAACCCTGTTTGCTTTCCAGAGTCTAGAGCCTCTCATGGCTTGTCTCCCTCTCTGATTTCTTCCCATTCAGTTTTCCCTCCTTTCCTCTGTGGTCCTCTGTGCTATTCCTTATGTTCCACACATGAGTGAAACCATATGTTAATTATCTTTCACTGCTTGACTTATTTCACTTAACAAGCCCCCATCCTTAAGTGTAGTTCAAAAGTCACCTCCTTAATATAACAGAAGGTCTTTTATAGTTCTCATCACTTAGGAAATTCTAAGGGATTTATGAGCTCTGTGCCAGAACCAGAGAAGAATACCAAATATATATTCCTTATCATAAATCATAGTATCACAGATACTTATTAAAAAAAATGTGACCCATTTCAAGGGAAAGATGAAACACCCTTTTATCGTTATTAACACTGAGTCATTTTTGATAGATATATCAAGAATTAAAAAGAGAAGAAAAGCACTAATTATCTCTATAAATTGTCTTATAAATTCTTCTTTATTTCTTTTACCAGTTTACCATTATCAACACTGGACTGATCTGCCAAAAAACAAACAAAAACACCAGTAAATGCCTTTGCACATATATATTTTGATAGATATATACACATACATGTATGTGTGTGCATGTGTGTATATATACATATACATACATATATATACATATATAT
>CM053605.1:21941130-21993917 GCA_028646535.1 Procyon lotor
CCCCAAACAACTTCTCAGTCCCGTATTTATTAGATACAAAATAACAATCAAGAAAGGAGTCGAAGGAAATTATACATAAGCAAGATATGCCTGATCAAACAGTATAGGATTTTGTGGTTGAGTAAACACATTTAAAGGGATCATCTAGTTAACTACAGGTGATCTCTGGAGAAGGAAAGATAACAGAAAATAGAAGCAGGCAGTGATTCACCCTGAGCAGCCGGGCATTCTCAGCTGCTGGGTTTCAAGGATGTATATCACCCTCTCCCTCAGAGGCCTGTTGCTGGTACATGTGCAAGCATGTTCAGTCAGTACATTGTTCTGAGGGCAGTTACATTTAGCATTTACAGCCTAGATGGAGATTGGTTTGTTTATTGTGAATTTAATTCAATCTAGCAAATATTTTTAGGACCCCTACTATATGCCAATGAATACAACGTATAGATAACCATCTACCCTTGTGTACATAACATTCTATGTGTCTGAGAAAGATAGGGAGAGAGACTTGAATGAGAAATATACCTTGATAAATTTTATTATTTATTATTATTATTAAATCCTATGAGAAAAATTAAAAAAAAATAAAACTATGTAAGGAGGATTCAGAGTACCACAAAGAAGATTAGAGTTTAATTTTAAATAAAATAGTCAGGATGTATCTAATTAAGAAGGTAGCATTTGAACCAAGACATAAAAAGTGTGTATTAGCCGTGTAGATATCTGAGGGAAAGTATTCTAGGGAGATGAAGTAGCTAAGGCAAAGACCAAAAGCAGCAGCATGCCTAAACTGCTTCAGGAATAGAAAGAAGGCCACTGTAGAATAAAACAGAGGAAGTTAGGCCCAAGAAATAAAATGGACTAAAGCATATACATCATGTAGGTTTGGTTTTTATTCTTGGTGACAATGGAAACTCTGTGGAGTTCTGAGCAAAGGAATTACATGATTTAACTTATGGTTAAGATAATCAATTATCAGGGCAAATGTAGAAGCATAAAGAACATATATTCATGAGGTTATTGCAGTAATCCAGGCTAGCGGTGTAGTGACTTGGGCCAGAACGGTAGGTGGAGTTGGTGGGAAATGTTCCGATTCTGGAATTATTATCAAGGTACAGCTAGTATGATTTGCCGACGGATTTGCTTTGGGAGAGAAAGAAGTCAAACTTGTCTTCATACCTGTGGCTTCAGTAACACAAAGAATGAACTTTCCCTCAACCAAGACTGGAAAGCATTGTACAAGAGAGTCACAGGCACACATCAATAACCACACAAGGGAAGAAAAAAAAACCCAAGGTTCACTATGGGAAGTTCCAAGAGCAGTAGGAGAATGAAGATCAGAATAAAGTAGTTCTCCAGCTATCTGTGATGTTACTGTGATCATGACATTGATATATGATGATGTGATCACATATCATTGCTTCCACTCTACTCACCAAATCTCTTGGAAAACAAAGACTTCTGCTATTATTTGTTTTGGAAACTGAAATTCTAAGCATGATTTTGTCCCAAACACGAATCAGATCTGTTCCATTGTTCTGCTAAACTAAAGGTAATGACTATAATCTAAGCCTGTGATACCCGTAATAAAGATAATAATCAAAAGGAAATGAATGGCCCTAATACCTTTCTAATGGAGCTTCCACGGTAAAATGTGGAAGTTTGCGAAACAGATTTACTTCTCCAGTTATTTTTCCAAATTAAAGTCTAAGGAACTTGATTTCATATAACTAATCATTGTTTGAAATAGTGAAGTACATTAACTCTGAGTAGATCTAAGATAGCCATTAAGTGCATAATCGTAAAAGTTGAGAATGGAATATCTCTAACAACAAAAGTACTCAAGTATATGAGACAGAGATAATCTTTTTATGGTAGAAATGCCCAATTGTAGAAAGTCTTTTTATTATGCAGTTCTTATTTTGGTGAGAATGTATCTTTGTTGTGGATCTTAGATCTGTATATGAGAATGATGATACAATTTTATTTAAGCATAGCAATATAATAAATATTGAGGAGGCATTTAAAATTTCTCCCATTGAAGGCAGTTGACTGATTTTTTAAAAATATATTATCGTGTTCAGGAAGTGTCATCTGGATGTCCTTTGTGGTATACTAGAGTTCAATACAAAGCACGGGAAGGTTACGTCTTTAAAGGCATCCATGAGAAAGTAGCCTTGTTAGTGAGTGAATATACATACTGCCTGGTGCCCGAGTCTAGATTTGGGGCACTAAGCTTTAACAGGGTTAACCTTGGAATCCAGCTATCCAGCTCCTGGAGATGTGGAGGCCATCCTTTCAGAGTCCCAGTCTTCAATATTGGTTCTAGTCCCTCCCTGTTCATTGTTCAGGCGATCCAGAGTCAGCTCCCAGGGTCACTTCTAGACAACTTGGCTTGTTTTAGCACATGAACTTCCCAGGTGTGTCCCTATGTAAGTGCAGTAAAATATTTTGTTTTACTAAATGCCAGATATTTCTAGACATTTCTGGGACAGTGATATTGGAAGAGTTTCAGGCTGACAGTACAACTTTAATTTTATTCATGACTGAGTTTATGACACTTCATATAAACTTCTGAGACAAATTTAAGCTTCTTGAGTGTGGGAGGGACTTTGCTTATCAAAAATTTTCATGGTATTGCTCATTCTAGTGATAATAAACAGCTTTACAACTACTCTGGGTAGAAAGTCTTTATAATTTCCCCTGTGGCTCTGAGAACTCTGTTTCAACTCTTGTCAATGTAAAAATCATTTCATCAATGATTAAAACAATACCCCTGTTCCCATGAGCTAGCTAAAAGAATAAAAACCAGGCCCCATTACAATGTTCTATTAACTAGAATTTGTTAAGGCAGGCTGTGTCCTGTTTGTTCCTTCATTAGCAGCCTGGGAACAATTGCATGGAGTATTTCAGGAAGTCTTAAAGTGCTATTTAATATTTAATGCTTATTTGTAATTACAAAATTCCTCTATCACGTTATGGATGCTGGGAAGTTTGTGCTCAAGATAAATCCCACTATTCTTAATTCTAGTAACTACTAAAAACTGAGAGAAATATTTCTTTTATTTCCTAAAACTTGTGAGATTCTCCTGTATACAAAAATATCCAAAGGGAAGAATACAGAATGTATATTCTGTATATACAGAATGTACAGTGTTAATGAAAGGAGCCAACGATAAGAAAACCCATGCAGAAACCCACCCTTTAATCTGCTAGCACTCGGAACCAATTCCAGGGATTCTAAAACTCTACGAACATATGTTGAATATATAGCAAGGAGTGGACCATGGCAGTCATGAAAATGCGCCATTCCTATCTCGTGCTGCCACCTCTCAGCAACTATAATCCTGTTTTCTGTGAGGCCGTTCTTTCTGAACACTGCCTCTAGCCAATGATTGAACATAGCACGGTTTCTTTTTAGCTATTTTCTTCATATTTAGTATCCTTTTTTCTCCCATGCTATTTTTTTTCAAATTTTTATTTAAATTCTAGTTAATTAACATACAGTGTAATACCGGTTTCAGGAGTAGAATTTCATGATTCATCACTTACATACAACACACAGTGCTCATCACAAGTGCACTCCTTAATGCCCAATACCCATCTAGTCCGGCCTCCACCCACCTCCCCTCAGTCAACCCTTGCTGACTTCTTCATTGTTAAGAGTCTCTTATAGTTTGTTTCCCTCCCTCCTTCTGTTTCCCTCTTCCCATATGTTCATCTGTTTTGTTTCTTAAAGTCCACATTTGAGTGAAATCATAGAACATAGCAAGTGTTAATTCAGGTCTGTTCCTTTGAGCTATGGGACTTCACTCACGGGTAACTTAGGCTCAAGGATACTCCATCAATCTGACAGAAAACTTCTTATTGGTTTCCTACCAATTCTCTTTTCTCCCCAGACTCCTTCACAGATATTAGACCTGCACTATGGTCTGAAGTTTCTCCCTGCCTATTCTTGTTCCTTTCCTTCATCTCTCATATTACCCCAACACATCTTTCATGTCTCTTCAACAAATCTCTTGTACTTTAGACAGTACACACTGGCCAACTAGTTTGTGCCAGCATATACAAATGCCCCTGTTGATCACTATCTTGAAAATGTAGAGCTCCTGTCCTCTCTCTGTATTCCCATCAAGCAAAATGTGCAGCAGAATGTGTTCTTTAGTGCTCAAGGTTGGGGTTTCTAGGGGCAGCCAAACCAGAGTGTCTCTTATAAGGAAGAGTATCCTGGTGGCAGGCCTTGATCTCCTCGGAAATGCTGGCCATGCAAGGAGGGGGAAGGCCACTGATAGGTGCTGTGGTAAGTTATTATGTTACAAAACCTTTTGCATGTAGATCCCAGCAGCAGATGCGTTGTCCAGTTGGCTGCTCCTGGACTTTGTATACACAAGTCATACACTTATGTATACACTTATGTCTTGATTGCTGTGTCTGGGTTTTTTTCTAAGGCTTCACTGGATCATCGCCCAACCTAGGTTGAGAGTCTTCTGGAGTGTGATTGCACACACCTTTAATTTCACCTTGGCCCATGCTTCTTAGACCATGCTTCCTCCTCCATTCTCACACTACACTAGTCCTTTCATTTATTCTGCCCAACCACCCACAGTGATCTTCACCGATTTCTTAAAGAGTGATAAATTGTTTCTACCTCACAGCCTTTGCATGGGCTATCCTGGTACACAAGATAAACAAATATGCATATAAATACACATTAATAAATATAACCTTTATATATTTCAGTGCTTTGTGTAGATTTAAAAAATTGTTTTCCCAACTAAATTTCAACTGTTAGATAGATGTTGAGTCATTAAAACTTTTTTGGTATCTTTACCTTGTGGTAGTTTTATGGAATAGCTAAGGCCATGTGGAGACTACAGTGTATTGAAATGTACTGCATTGCTTTGGACAAAATATTATAACACCTAAACTATTCTGAGGTGCTTCTCAAAATGAATACTCATAGAGAGAAAGATACAGTTGATCCTTGAATGGCACAAGTTTGAACTATGCATGTCCACTTCTATGCAGATTTTTTACAGTACAGCACTACAAATCCATCTTATTTCCTTATAATTTTCCCAATAACATTTTTTCTTTAGCTTTCTTATTATAAGAATACAGTTTATAATACACATAACATATGAAATATGCTTTAATCAACTATTTGTGATATTTGTAAAGCTTTTGATCAACTGCGGGCTATTAGTAGTTAAGTTTTGAGGGAGTCAAAAATTATAAATGGATTTTTGACTATGCAGGAGTCAGCACCTCCAACCTCCATGTTGTTCCAGGATCAATTGCATTGCAAAAGTATGGAGGGAGGAGAAAAAAAAAAAAGGAAAGAAAACAGTTTTCAGTGAATGTCTTAATTTACCAAAGCAGTGTTTATCAGATTCTAATATGTGGACAACTACTGGATATCTTATTCCCTACATTAACTATTTGGCTGGTTCTTCTTCAGAATGAAGTCCAGGAAACACCTTCTCCTAGAAAATTTCATTGCCCTTCTTTCTTCTCATTTGGATGAGAGGCACCTCTAATGTGATTCTACAGAACCTGACATCCCACAGCACTTATCCCATGAAATTCGTCCCTCACCCTGAAAATTGACTGGTTATGTATTGCCCCCTTATAAGCAAAACCCCCAAAAACAAGTTTAACCTTAGTCTTAGTATCCTCCAACACTATCATGCCAACAGAGTTTCCTCCAACACTACCTGCCACAGAGTAGAGCTCAGTAAATATCATCAAAGAATAAAAGGTTTGCCTGAAATCCAGAGTTGATAAATTAAATGGCCAGGTAAGAAGTATGATTCTGCATGGGTTATTAACGGAGATTCAAAATACCTTGTTTCTTTTTTTTGAAACATATGTGTGTATATGAATAGAAATTTCTGGAAGAGAGTATATCTAGAGAGTATATCTAGTTGACTAGTTGCTCTGCCGGGCTCTCATGCTAGAAAACAATTAGATCCTGTGTAAAATATGCTATGGTGCTGAGATCATAGGGCCAGAGCACCAACAAACGTCTCAGGTGTGGGTGGGGAGGGGGTGATGATCAGAAAAGAGGAAATAATAAGCAAACCAAAAGTAAGGTTGTCGTGGGATCAAATGCCAATATCAGCATTTCAAGCACTTCAGGTATTAAGCATGGGATTAACATCTAGGTGGTGAGCTCAGTCTGAAACTCCCAAATTAAGTTGGGACCAGGAAAAGAGTGTACTCAAAGACCCATGATCCTCCGAACTATAGCAGAAAATATCTTCACGTTTCCATGATTTCCAGTTTAAAGTCAGTGGAATATGAATCTAGAGATCACTAAATCTATAAGGACATGATAGGATAGAGCACAAATAAATGATAATGATAGCATATTTTTGAAACAGACTTATATCCTTAAGGACTTCAATAACTAGAGCCATATTATAAAATGAGTATATACAAAAATTTTAAAATAATTAAAGATGACCAGCAATACCATCTTATTTCAGAATGACTACATGAATTTTAAAAAAGGAATAGAACTTTGAGAAATGAGTTCAAAGCTCTAAGTGCTTTAGGATCATTCATACCAAACCCTCATTTTATTGTAGAACAAAGAGGCTGCAACACATCCCTGCTGACTAGGCCAGAAGTGAGCCCAGAACCCTAGTCAGTGCTCCTTTCCCTGGGCTGTGCTGCCTTAACTCAACAAGGACATCATGATCATGTGAACAAACCCTACAGCTTTGCTTACCATGTGCCAGGCATAGCGTTAAGCCCCTAACCCACTTAATCCTTACAAGAATCTTATAAGGTTAGTACTATTACCATCATCATTGTAAAATTGATGGGAAGAGAGCTGAAATAATTTGCCCAAGGCCCCATTGCTAGGAAATGGTGAAGCAGGGATTCCATGATCTATGGCATTTATAATAGAAGCTAAAGTTCTTGATAATCTTCAGAAGGTCCCATCCAGTCATATCACACACCTCAGTCACTATCATCAAGAGGCAGTGGCTTTTTTAATTTCTCTAAGCTGGCTAAATGGCTCAAAGCCACTCCACTTATTTCTTCCTCCCCATGGAAAGGTGGGGAAGAAATACTCTTCTTTTTACTCCTAAAATTAAATACATACCAGGAGCAAAGAAGAGATGAAATAAAAGACACCCAAGTACAATTATTTCTGAATTGGTTCTGATATAGAACTTCTTAGTCTATTTCTCTGGATCTGCTCATTATGTAGAAAGGGAAATTGAAGGCACACAGATAAAGGTCATCCAGCTAGTGTGAAAAAAAAGAAAAAACAGAGACAATAAAATCTCTTTTGATTTTAATATGGGCTTTTTTCATTTGCATGTAAAACATGTCAAACTGTCCCTCAGATGTTTGATGGTATACACATATGCCAAAATTTACTGAATTATACAATTGAAATTTGGCACAGTATTACATGGAGATTATACCTCAATAAAAGTGGTTTTTTTTAAAGAATTATTTATTTGACAAAGAGAGAGAGAGATCACAAGTGGGCAGAGAGGCAGGCAGAGAGAGAAGGGGAAGCAGGCTCTCTACTGAGCAGAGAGCCCGATGTGAGGCTCGATCCCAGGACCCTGAGATCATGACCTGAGCCGAAGGCAGAGGCTTTAACACACTGAGCCACCCAGGTGCCCCAATAAGTGGTTTTTTTTAAGTAGATAGAAAAACTAAAAGTATATCCCACCAGCTCACCTTAATTATTCTTTTATATGTTAGGTGATATTTGCCAAGAAATTCCATATTTGGTTAGCTATTCCTTTTCTCAAATGCCAGAAAACAATATAATCATCAGAAGTAAATAATCAACAAATAACCATTCTATTAATTCAATATCGATTCTCCAGTGAATTGGATTTGACCACATGGGAAACTCCTGTTACTGATACTACAATCAGTCTGGAGCCTACAACTAAAAAGTTAAAGTGCTTACACTTTCCACTTCACTGCACTTTATTCAAAACTAACACTGAGAACCAAAGAAAGACCATTCCAAGCATTCTAGCCAGTAAGGAAAAGAAAGAATTTGGCCAAGACCTCAACTAGTCCGCTTTCCTGAGGTTTTTATGGAGTGAAAAGGTAGAAGTAGGGAGTTTCTAAGTAAGATCTGCCTCCCAACCACCTAACCTAGTACTATGACAAAGAGACCACCTGAAGACAAGATAAGAAACAAAATAGAAACCTTAGGTTTTGGCCAAGTCCAAGTGGCTCCTTTTGACTTGTACAGTTTTTGTTATTGTTGGTTCACTTTTTAACAGAAAAGAGAAACTACTTCATTTGTTCTGCCAGAAACATGTTTCCACTATGTATACTCAAATTTAAAGAATCCATATATAGACAGGCTTCCTCCTTAGGTAGGGCAAACATTGGGTGGCAATTAGAGAAAATGAGCTTCATCTGGGCATCATTTATGAAAGTTAATATAGCAAGAACAGATTATATCAATGTTTAGTTTAATATAACATCATAAAACCCAATGAGGCATATGTTATTACCGCTGTCATTAGGAGTCTGGAGGCCTTTTAAATAGATGCTTTTTAATCCTAAGTTAATTTTTTTTCTTTTTCAAACAGAGTTATTTTACCTTGGTAAAGGTAAAGAAACTGTTGTGATAGAATTTTTAAAGAAAAATTCAGTCCTAGTTAATGAGGATTGTGATTTACCATATTTGCTAATTGGAGTCTAGCCCTCACTTAAGCTTTTAGGAAGAATAGAAGCATTTCCCACAAGTGAAAAGCAGGGGCCATGTGCTTAGACATAGAAACCAATAAAAGAACTGCCTCAGGTGATATTTGATCCAAATTAGATCAAAGAGATAATATTTAAAAAAACCTGAAAGATATATGGAGAAGTTGATACCACCATCTTGAAAAGTACCTCATGTGGTTGGAAGAAAGAAAGCTTGGATTATTTCCTTTCATTAAAGAATTTTTAGTCAAAAACTAAAATGATTGCTATACAAACTTCAGTATTTACTCAACAAGAAAACATCAAATGTTCATTTAGCACATGCTATATGCTAGGGATTGAGCTAAAGCATGAGGCATACGCAGAAGGATGTGTATTAGAAAAATGAAGACTGACATAGTTAAAATAGCTAGAAAATAATGAAGATAAGAATAATCAAGTGTGTGATGGTTTTTAGACTTTAGGGTACTTATGATTAATCTGGATTTCTCAGGCCCGAACACCAAATATTCTAATTCAGTAGTTCTGTGGTGAAACCTAAGAAAATATATTTTTAAGTTATCCCAGGTAATTTTATATAGGTGGTCTAAAGTCTTGCACTTTAAAAAAGAGTAAAAGAATAAATCTAATGGAAAGACTTTTTGAGCTTGTAGCAGTCATTAGAGTTTTTTTTGAAAAGTACATGACTTAAGATGGTCATCATACTATATGTTGGGTTTGATTTTAGATTAGTTTGTAGTATATGAAATTTTGTTTAGGGGCACCTGGATGGCTCAGTTGGTGAAGCATCTACCTTCTGCTTGGATCATGATCCCAGGGTCCTGGGATAGAGCCCTGAATCAGGCTTCCAGCTCAGCAGGGAGTCTGCTTCTCTTTCTCCCTCTCCCTCTATCCCTCCCTGCCCCTGCCCCCGCCCCCACCTCCATCCCACTAGTTCTCTCTTTCTTGTTCTCTCTCAATTAAATAAATAAAATCTTTTTTAAAAAATTGTTAAAGAAAATTAAATAAGCAGTAGTCACAAATTTTCTTTTTTTTCTAGAAACACTTACTGCCAGAAAATTCTAGTATGTAAGAATCCATTCACTTCAATAAGGTCTAATCCTATCCTCATTAGGTGGTATAGTATATGTTCATAAAGACTCCCTCTGATCTACATGTGGCCATGATAATATTTTAAAACCATAATTTTACACAATGAAATCAGCAAGGTTGACTGCTATAATCAATAATATTTTTTAACATCTAAATAATGAACTAGAAAGATAAATAGGAGGTCAATGAGGCATGGAATTGTAACTCAAGAAATAAATTAAATGTGTTATGTATGAGCCACTAGTTTCCATGCTAATCTCTCATACACCCTTCAGTGAGGGATACTGTTCAAGATCAAGCACGTTATCCATGAGTAATATGGGATGAATATGCAGTAGTTTTAATAGCAAAAAAGAAGATAATTCTCAATTTGCAAGACAAAATATAAATGTAAAAAAACACAAGCTGTTTTATATATTTTTCTCTCACTTTATGCTTACTTATATGTATTTAGATATGTGTAGTGGGAGTTAAATTTAAAAGATTTAGACAAATTCCTCAAATTATTTGTCATTAAGAAATTAATTGAAACTTAGTAGTACATTAAATTCAAAATCAAGCAAACACAGGAATAAATATGATTACTTTTATTCAACAAAAGTTACATCCAATAACAATATTAGCTTCTAAATTGCCATATATTTAAAACATCTAACCTGTTAAAAGAAGTCATATGTAACAAAATACAAAAGTATCATGTTGGAAAATGACATGTCATAATGTAAGTGTGCATTATATTATAATAACAGCTTGTTCAGTAATGTCACTAAAGAAAGAATAGAGATGGTCAGTATTGGTACATGCCAGGACACATACATATATATACATATATGAATTCATAGAAAATTGGACTATTATTTCTGAAAAAAGAGATGAATTTGGCCAAAACATTTCAAAGTGAGAAGAATCTAGTGGACTAGTCAATTGCTTCTTTTTATGTTATCTCTATTTAAGAAAATAAAGATAATTTGGTGAAGGATTCAGAATTGAATGGAGAAAGAACATATTTTCAAATATAGGAGTGCAACCATTATAGTCTACTTCCAAAATCCCCTGAGTTAGACAGCACGTTTATATTGAGAGAGAAACAAGACTCATCAGATTAAAATTTGGGATAATGATTTCTGGCCCAGCACGTCAGGAGCTTGGAAGTCAACACCCCATCCTAACGAGTAAAAAGCTGAACAAAACTGAAAAATCAACTTCTTAGATTCATAAGGGAAGTGAGAGAGCTGGGTAAACTGCTGCCCCCCAAACTGAAGACAGACAAGGAGATACAGAGAACTATGACCTACCGGAGCAGAAACCTAGGAGCAAAAACCTCTGTAGGAACCGGTGGCAGGGCAGGAAAACCGGAACTGTGATGAATGAATTGGGGGGTCTCAGTGTGGACAAGTTAGAGAGATAAAATCTTCAGGGGACCCCATCCACAGAGGACCCCTTGCATTTTTGGGAGTTTTTCTTCAGGAGCTCTGTAAGATTCTAACAGTGAAGTTCAGAGGATAATCAGTCCTCTGGTGCTTCCTGCAGGGGGAGAGGAGAAGTAGCCAATATTTCCCACAAATTTTAATTTGAATTCTAGTTATTTAACATTCAATGTAATATTGGTTTCAGGAGTAGAAGTCAGTCATTCATCATACATATATACAACACCCAGTGCTCATCATACCAAGTGCCCTCCTTGATACTTATCATCTATCTAGCCCATCCCCCACCCACATCCCTCCATCAACCCTCAGTCTGTTGTCTATCGTTTATCATTAAGAGTCTCTTATAGTTTGTTTCCCTCTCTCTCTTTGTCCCCCCCCCCACCACCATGTTCATCTGATTTGGGAAGAAAAACCCTGTTTACAATGTCCATACTACCCAAAGCAATCTACACATTTAATGCAATCCCTATCAAAATAACACCAACATTTTTCACAGAGCTAGAACAAAGTAGCCATTTTGAAATACTCCAGAGTGCTTTTTTTTGACCAGGTTTCCCCTCAGGAGAAACTATTTCATCAGAGCCTAACCTGCTGGGTATTGTCAGAGCCTAACTGGCCTGGGGGAAAGGAAATGCACAACTCCAGCCCAACCTAGCCACCCTGGCCCCTCTAAGGGCTGAGAAATACTTGTGAAGTTCATAGTTCAGTGGTATAGACTCACTAAAAGACTGGGACCTAATCACAGGACTGTACATTTTCCCTTCCCCCACACCTCACCCTTATATTACTAAAATCCTATTAACAACAGTTTCTTTTATCTAGCACATCATGCTAAGCTATCCAGAAAAAATACAATACTAACAGGTAAAAGTGAGGATTATTTTTATTGGCATAAATTATTCAGTTATGTTGAATTCTCACATAGTAAAATTTTTATGCTGTGTAAACAAATGGAAGTTTTAAGTGGATTGCTGCAAGATAAGACAAATAATTTCATGTTTTCAGATCAACTTTGGCATGAATACTATTATATACTGTCTCTATCCTAAAATAAATATTTTTAGTTTAAAAATTAATTAAAATAGCAACTCTGCCTTCTAACCATGATGAAACAACAAGGACTAGACTTAACCTCCCACTATAAACAACTAGAGAATTGGACAAAACACATGAAGTAATTATTTTTAGACATTGGATAACATTCAACATAGGAATGACCTTTATGAGAATAGTAACCTGGATAATACATTATCGCCCTCAGTTGCTGGCTGGAGGCACATTCTAGATCGTTCTGCAGGAAAATTCCAAGAAGTCTCACTGAACTGAGGAGATAGTGATCGAATTTCAGGGAGATTGAGGTGACAAGGGATTGTGCAAACAAAATACAAAATTTGCACAAAAGCCCTTTATGTCTTTGCTGAAAGCTAGGCTAAAAATACATATTTGTGAGACTCCAGGAGGTAGGCAAAGTAGGGCTCTGACTGTAAACTAAATAATTCTCTGAGTTCACAAAGAATGATGTGTACTCAAACCTTGACCAGCATTGTGAAGATGTCTTAGTATTCACCTGGGCATTCAGTGCTCTCAGGAATGTGAGCCTTAGGGCAGATTAGAATAAGCTGTAGAGTAAAAAAGACTCCAGAAACAAAAACAAAAACATACATATATCATGGTATAAAAAATATCAGTTACAAAATTTATGCAAAGCCCACAAACTGAAAACTCTAAAACATTGCCAAGGGAAAGTTAACTAAATAAATGGAATGATATACTTTACATACAGTTTAGAAAAGTGGATGGTGGTTTTTAAATGGCATATTTTTTGAGATTCATTTATAAATTCAGTCGACTTCCAATCAAAATCCAGCAGGGTTTTTCAGTAATTGAGAAGCTTATTCAAAATGCACATAGAAATGCAAGCCTAGAGGAGTCTGGGTGGCTCAGTGGGTTAAAGCCTCTGCCTTTGACTCAGGTCATGATCTCAGGGTCCTGGGATCAAGCCCCGCATCAGGCTCTCTGCTCAGCAGGGAGCCTTCTTTCCCCGCTCTCTCTCTGCCTGCCTCAGCTTACCTGTGATCTCTCTCTCCCTGTCAAATAAATATAATAAAATCTTAAAAAAAAAAAAGAAAAAGAAAAGAAATGCAAGCCTAGAAGAGCCCAAATTACTTTGGAAAAAAAAAATAACTAAGTTGAAAGACTTAAATTCTGATGTATTGGCTTTAGATGTAGAGATCAGAGTGAAACAGAATAAAGTCCAGATTTAGACCTGCACAGTAAAATCATTGATTTTTGATAAATATATACATATTTTTTATTTCAATTTAGCCATTGTACTTGGCTAAATAATGGCCACCTAAAGATATTAGGTCCTAAGCTCTGCAACCTATAAATATTACCATATAAGGAAAAAGGGTCTTTGTAGATATGATGAAGATCTTGAGGTGAAATGATTATGCTGGATTATCTGGGTGGACCCTAAATCCAATCACAAGCATCCTTAGAAAAGAGAAGCAAAGAGATCTGATGCACACTGAGGAGGAGGAGGCAGTGTGCTCACAGAGGCAGAGACTGGAGTGATGTGGCCACAAGTCAAGGAATGCTAGCAGCCACTAGAAGCTGGGAGACTCTTTTGATCCAGTGATATTGATTTTGGACTTTTGGCCTACAGAACTATAAGAGAATAGATTTTCATTGTTCTAACCCATCTAGTTTGTGACATTTATTATAGTAGTCACAAGACACTAATACACTGCCAAAGCATTTAAAATGGGAAAGAGTAATGTTTTCAGTGAATGGTATTACCAAGGACATATATCCCAGAATTATAAATGCTCTGTAAAATGCACAATAGAGCACAATATGTGCTTTGAAATAAACGACAAATGAATTAGTAAAGAAATTTATGTTGCCATGCAACTTGTTAAATTAAAATTAATAGACATCTAAATTATTTTTATCAAGTAACTTAGGTAAGAAGATGATTTACTTAGTTTGTTCTCACCAATTCTTACCTTCCAGATGAACTGTTAGGAGATTTTCTGTTTTCCCTAAAATCAAGGGTTTATGAATTAAGATTATTTGTTTCTGTGTTATTATTTTCCTCAATAGTGTAGATTCTTATTTTTTTATAAGATTTTATTTATTTGACAGAGAAAGCAAGAGAGCACAAGTAGGGGGAGCCGCAGAGAGAGAGGGAGAGGCAGATGGAGAGGGAGAAGCAGGCTCCCTGATGAGCAGGGAGCAAGACTCAGGGCTCCATTCTAGGACCCCGGATCATGACCTGATCTGAAGGCGGACATTTAACCAACTGAGCCATGCAGACACCCCAATAATGTAGATTCTTAGTGTGTATTCATTTCCCTGCAAAATATCCCTGTGAAATAATGATAATTTAGCAGAGGTAGTATTGGAGGTTTTTTTGTTTTGTTTTGTTTTACAAATTTTATACCAAATTGTCATGACATTATTATGACACTGAAGTAACTGACAATTCAGTCAAACTGAACATGAAGCTGCTCTTAGCCTGAAAATTTAGTCAAATTGATTAAGTTTAGGATTCCCATTAATTACCCTCACCTTAAAATAATCTATGCATGAGCGATGAACTTCTTTTCTGCGAAAAAAAAATAAAATAAAATGTTCACAGATAGTCACCAAAAGCAATTGCTTATTAGCAATTATAAAGAATTATTGTCTGAAACTAAGACATCTTTTATTTATGTAATCAAAATTGAAAAAAGGGATTAAATAATTAAAAATGGAGCTAAACTATGTGCCTCAAGAGATATTTCTTGAGAGTTCTCAGAAGTAATTCAATGTCCTCAACTCTGTCCAGTAGCAGATTATTTTAAATATTGAATAAAAGCAGAAAAATTATTTTTTCCCAATCCATGCTACTTACCTTAAAAAAAATCCTACTAAGACTCTACAATTGAAAACAGAGAAGTAACATCCTGAAAGGCTCCAAAAGAGGCAGAAATCTCCAGAAAGGCAGTAATAAGCAGTTCACAACTAATAACCATGTGGGAGCTAGAATTCAGTAAGGTCTATTAGTATATTAGTAACTTAATAATTATTAGCAATATAATTAATGAGAACTCAGTGATGTAAAACCAGAACTTCTAGAAGTTGGAATAAGATAAACTGAACATTTTCTTTTATTATCTTGTGGATAATTTTTAAAAAGTAAGAGCATATTTCTTTTCACAGGGAATCCTTGTGAGCATTTTGAAGTTTCCATTATTTGTAGCCATAGCTGCCTTTGATTTTTTTATTCACAGTAATTATGTTCTACTAAGTCTGTACAAACAGTGAATTAGAGAATACTGAACCATTCCATTTATGGGAAATACAAGGTTAGATACCTATGAGCCTCTGGTCAGACTATTTTCGGCAAATGATCAATACATGACTGTTATGTGTGTTTTTTGTTTAAAGACACAGCTTACATATATATATTTAGTTCATTACCAATGAACACACAGTCAACAGCACAATATCACAAGCTTGAAGGAAGTTTGTTCATCTAACACATGTATTTTCTTTTTCTTTTTTTTTTTTTAAGATTTTATTTATTTATTTGACAGAGAGAGAGATCACAAGTAGACAGAGAGGCAGGCAGAGAGAGAGGGGGAAGCAGGCTTCCTGCTAAGCAGAGAGCTCGATGTGGGGCTCAATCACAGGACCCTGAGATCATGACCTGAGCCAAAAGCAGAGGCTTTAACCCACTGAGCCACCAGGCACCCATACAAATTTATACAGCAAAACTACCAACAAAAAGTACAGAAATGCAAAAAAAAAAAAAAAAAAGTAGTGCTGAACAAAGCATAAGAAGGACACTTGTTTACATTAGGAGAGCTGAAAGAAGGTTGAGCATCCTTGTTTGGCCTCAGCTAGAATGTGTACATCAGGTGATGCAAATTTTTTGTTGCTCAACATATATTCCTGAATGACCCAGAATGTGCCGCGAGTATTGTTTTTGGAGTTCCAAATAGATTCTAGTGAGTAGGCAAATTTGCAAACACGTGAATAATGGGGATCCACTATATTATGATGTGAGAAGAGCCTGAAGCCAAGTGGAGCTCTGAGCTGCTTGAAAACACTGCTGAAAAGGACACGGGTTCTCCAAGGAAGACCGGCCAAGTTTTGGTCACTCAGCAAATGACTGCTCTAGTAAACCAACACACCTTGGCAGAAGGTATTTGTGCCTCTCTTTATTTTGAATTTACAGATTGCAAAAATAGGCAGGACTCTTTTTCCAGGAAAAAAAAATTGTAGCTACATTCCAAAGATTTGTTCCTATTAATAGATTTCATCTGTGATGTATATCCTGAAATTGCAGGCATAGTATATACGGGGAATTAATCTACAACTATTGGCCAAGATTTATACATTTAATTTTAGTAGGTTGGTGATAAATTTCACACATGCTTCTCAGTATTAAATAGCATTGTTGGTTCTTATAATCATTGATTTGGCTATGTTATCCTCAACCTTCTCCCCCTACAAAAAAATTGTTCCCTGAAAAGCTAGGATATAAATATCCATTTATGAGACTCATGCAATACCGTATCTCCTGATATCAGAATCATAACAGTGGTTTTACTAATTGAAATGAATTCCTTTTTGCCTCTGTCAGGCAGAGGGGAGATGAGTTTGTTTATCACCGATAGTCATACGTCTTTGCTAATGAGAGATTAGTCACACACACACACACACACACACACACACACACACACACACACTTTTTTTCAACAAAAATACCAACTGCTTTCACTGAAGCAGTACTAACTCATGGAATTCCAACTCTAAATGCTACCTTCAGACAGCGCACACTGTTTTTGTTTCTCAGGGATGTATATGTGATATATGTCACTGGAATGAAAACATATATATTTGCCTTAATAAAATCTTTCCAAAGTCAAAACACTGGCCCTGTTAATGCCAAGAGAAATATGTATATCAAATAGAAAAAGCTAATAAGCACATCTGCATTGAAAAATACTATCTGGGAAAAAGCATTTCATGAGCAGCCCCTTGATGAGAAACATTATACAAGAAGCTTTAGGGAATTAGAAAAGAAGGAGACTAAGTCTATTTGAACACCATTCGACCAATGAACAGCAACTTTATATAGTGTAGTGTCTTTCCCACAGCTTTCATAAGAATAGGGAAAGGTGATTTTAGCAATGCAGTTTCCTGGAACTCACCTCAGATCTATTAAATCAGAATATTTATGCATAATAGCCTTAACTTAAATTTTTAAAAAACTGCCAAGCAATTCTAAGATGCACATATAAATTTGAGAATTTCTGAGTAGTATTTTATGCCATATTATTCTGGATAAATAATAATTTTAATTGAAATGATCCTAGAGCATAATGAAAACACATGTTTTCTCATTTCTAAATGTTCCTACATCAGTGATCTGCAAGTATCAGTGAACAATTGATGTCAGAATTCCTGGGCATTATTTGGAATTCAGATCCCAAGAATCTACCTTAGGTTTAATTTAAAAGAAAATCTAAGAGTAAACCTCAGAAATGTGCATTTAAAAACTGTTTCTTCTTGTTTTTAAAAAAAGAATCTGAGTTTAAAATTAGTTGCAGAGTGGATGGCTCGGTTGGTTAGATGTCTAACTCTTAGTTTCTGCTCAGGTCATGGTCTCAGGGTCATAAGATCAAGTCCAGCATCAGGCTCTGTGCTTAATAGGGAGTTTGCTTGGGATTCTCTCTCTTCCTCTGCCCCCTCTACTCTCTATCTCTCTCTCTCTCTAATAAATAAATCTTTAAAAAAATAAAATAAATAAAAATATTTGCAGAGCTTAAAACTATCCCTTAAATGACAGTGCAGCAAGAGTTAATATAGGACTTGCTGGGTTAGACAATCAGAGAGAAATTGCATGGCTGGTCATATTGGCAAAGAATAACAATTTCTTAAATAAAGCCAAAGCATCAGCACACATCTTTTCCTCAGATGGACATGTTTATACCAGAAATGAAGACATTGAAATAGATTTAGCTCAGAGAGAGTCAAAGAAGTCAGCACATAAAACAGCATCTTGAACAAATACTTGAAGTCCACTTGCTATCACTTCTACACCCAAGATCTAACTGAAGACCAATGTATTATGGGAGAAAAATATCTGTTATCTAAGTTTTAATGTTGACTTCATAAGGTAGTTTCTCAATTTGCCAACAATTAGATAACAAGAAACTTTACCTAAGAAGTATTCTATCAAAGGATGTGCCACTCATTGAATCTCTGGTGAGATGAACTCAGCCACCAGTCCCTGAGAGCTCCTGTGCTCAGGACACTAGACCTGCTCAGGTAGTCCAGCTGGCATCCATGGTACTGGGGTCAGATGACAGCAGCTGCACCCACTGCACTCACCCCCAACCCCAAGGCCCTACCATCCCCCTTGCAATAGATCATATTCAGGATAATCTCCTGTCTCTTTGAACTCTCACCACCCACTTTTCAAATATTTCAACATTTTAAAATATGAATATTTAAATAGTATGTATGTTTATATTTAAATATAATAGTAATAGTAATAGTATCTAATAATATTAAATAGTATGAATATTTAAATAGTATACACCTCTAAATACTTTTTAAATAGTATTTATTTATAAACACCATAAATAGTATGGTGTTTAAACAATGTGGTTTGCAATGTGTTTAAACAATGATACTTGTTACCCAGCTTTTGGATCCTTTTTAATTCTGTTATCTTTTGTAGCATCTTCTGCATTTATTTTTTTATTTGAAGACTTCCCCTAAGAGAGCATTTCTGTGGCAGATGTAGTGGACATCACGATAAGGTTCACATTCTACTCTGATTCCCTGGGTTCACTATTTACCACAACTTGCCCCTCAAGTTTCAGTGCTGGATCAGGTTGAAATGTTTTTTGCTGGACCACAGGAAGACTGTGACTTTCCTTGAATTCAACCACTTACCTGTCTTGCTTTACTCATTCCCTTGCTGTTATCACCTAGAACTGCTTCCTCAATAAATCACTTGTAAAACAATTTTTGTCTTCTTGAGGGTATCCTGACATAAAAGACCTAGTGAGGTCTGAGACTGAGAATATTTTTATTATTTGAAAGACAATTTGGGGCCCCCTGGGTGACTCAATTGGTTAAGCACTTAACTCTTGATTTTGGCTTAGGTCATGATCTCAGGGTCATGGGATCGAGTCCCATGTTGAGCTCCACTTCGTGCTAGCACAGAGTCTGCAGAAGATTCTCGCCCTCTTCCTCCCTCTGTCCCTCCCCCAACTCATGCGCGCACACACACTCTCTCTCTAAAATAAATAAATAAATAAACTCCTAAGAAAAAAAGACACTTTAACTAAAAAAAAAAGTATCCCAGATTCATTTTGTTTCCTTCAGGATTATAATAAATATTATAAGGTAATACTAATAAATATTATAAAATTATTATAATAAATATTATAGGGCAATAAATATTACCCTAGTGCCTTCTGGAACATAATACTGTTGTTGAGAAGTCTGAAGTCATTTTTTCTTGCTTCTTTATGGGTAATCAGTTTTTCTTCTCTTGAAGATTACATGTTTTTACTTTTATTTTTGGTATCTTTCAAGTTTAATGTATCTAGAAACCCTGATTATTGCCATAGTAAATTACAATTTATAAGATAACAATGAATACATTTAAAAATGCAAATGGGAAGAATTTTATTAATATTTTTAATTTATATTTGTTTACTTAATCTATAGTATAATGCATGGCACACAGCAGGATTTTATCAAATATTAAAATATAACATACCTAATAAAATATTAACTGTGCTGTAACAGATTAGAAATATTTTAAAGCCTTCAACTATTCTGTAGGAATTTTTTCATTATGCTATTTTCTCTAAAACAAATCGTAGTGTAAAGTTGAATTTGTTGAAGAATAATTACTAGAACTAAAGGAGAAACTAATATAATCTGGAAGTAGACAATGCTTGTATAACATGTAGCTTATTTCACATATCAGTTTAGAGCACCCATCTATATAATGTGATTGGATATAACAGAATACACATAGGCAAGCAAAGAATGTTGAGTTATCACCAGTTCTAGATTTAAAAAGGATCCAGATATATCCAACACAATATAGAAAATGAAGAACGAAGTGGGAGGACTCACACTAGCTCATATAAAGATTTATAATAAAACTATAATAATTAAGATAGCATGATGCTAGCAAAATAATAGACACATAGATCAACAGTACAGAATACAGAGCCCAGATATAACCCCACATGATAAAATCAGCTCAGTTTTGGCAAAAGTACAAAGGCAATTCAATGGAGAAAAGACAATTTTTCAACAAATATTGCCGGAAAAAATGGGCACGCATGAGAAAAGAAAAGAAAGAAAGAAACCTATATATAGACCTTATACTGTGTCAATATAAGGAGTCTGGGAAGTTGGGTAAAATGGGTGAAGGTAAGTGGGAGGCACAGGCTTCCAGTTATGGAATAAATAAGTCACAGGAATAAAAAGCAGATCATAAGGAATACAGTTGATGATATTGTAATAATGACGTAACAGGACAGTTGGAGCTCCATTTATGGTGAACACAGCACAATGTATTACCTTATCAAATCGCTAAATTGTATACTTGAAACTAACATACCATAGTGTGTCGATTACATTGAAAAATAGTTAACTCAAGATGGATCATAGGACTAAATGTAAAATCCAAAACAATAAAATTTCTAGAAGAAAACATAGAAAGCCATCTAGTAACTTTGAGTTTAGTGATCTGTTCTTAGATAAAACATCAAAATGATTGTCCATGAAAGAAAAAAAAAGTAACAATTAGACTTAATTAAAATTTTTAAATTCTGCTCTGTGAAAAGTACCATTAAGAGAATGAAAAGATAAGCTCTTGACTCAGAGAATTATTTGTAAAATACACATGTGATAGAGGAGTTGTAGTCAAAACTCTTAAACTCAACAACAAGAAAAGAACCCCATTTAAATATGAGCAAAATATCTGAACAGATACCTCACCAAAAGAGATATAGAGAAGGCAATTTTTCATATAAAAAGATCTTCAACATCATGTTATTAGAAAATTGCAAATTAAGGGGCAGCTGGGTGGCTCAGTGGGTTAAGAAGCCTCTGCCTTCATCTCAGGGTCCTGGGATCAAGCCCCGCATCAGGCTCTCTGTTCAGCAGAGAACCTGTTTCCCCTTTTTGCCTACTTGTAATCTCTCTCTCAATCTGTCAAATAAATAAATAAAATCTTAAAAAAAAAAAAAGAAAATTGCAAATTAAAGCAGCAATGAGATACAACTATGTAACCCTTAGAATGGATAAAACTAAAAACAATTTGACAATACCAATTGCTGGCAAGGATGGGGTACAACAGGAACTCCGATTTTTTGCTGGTGGAAATGCAAAATGTTACATATGTTTTAGAAGATAGTTTGGCAGTTTCTTACAAAACTAAATGTATTTTCTTATCTCATGATACAGCAGTCATGTTCCTAGGTATTTGCCCTATTGAGTTAAAAATTTATGTCCACACAAAAACCTGTTCATATTATTTTTTTTATAAGTTTTTGTCAGTAGTTAAAACTTTAAAAACTTGGATCTTATCCTCATTCTATTATTTGAAGATATCCTATGTTGGCATCTTTCGTTGCCTATCAAGCATTAAATTTTGTTACACACATGGCATGTCAATATTTTAGAGGTTATTTTCCTCAAATAATTGTAGTTATGCACTGTCATTAAGTTACATACATTCTAAAAACAATTTGAAAATTTTCTGTTTTCTTTCATTCAAATTTCTCATGTAGAAACGTGTAAAGGCATGGCTAGTTGATCATACAGTGGGCAACTATTAAAGCATCATTGATATTATGGAGATTATCTTCATTTATTTTCTTGTTATTGTTGTTGTTACTAATTATTTTAATTTCATGTGACTTCAAAATTTGAGAAAGGTAAGAAGTTGCATTTTTACTAGATGACTCTAAAAAGTAGCAAAGAAAGCCAGAACTAGCTTTTCTTTTTTTTTTTTGAGAGGAACGGAAATTTATTCAACCTTTTATTTTATTTTTTTCTCCCAAATATGTTTATTTTTTCAGTGTTACAAGATTAATTGTTCATGCACCACACCCAGCACTCCATGCAATACATGCCCTCCTTAATACCCACTACCAGGCTCGCCCAACCCCCCCCCTCCTCCAAAACCCTCAGTTTGTTGCTCAGAGTCCACAGTCTCTCATGGTTCATCTCCCCCTCTGATTTCCCCCCATTCCTTTTCCCTTCCTTCTCACAATGCCCTCCATGTTTTTCCTTATGTTCCACACGTAAGTGAGATCATAAGATAATTGACTCTCTCGGCTTGACTTATTTCACTTTGCATAATCTCTTCCAGTCCCGTCCATGTTGATACAAAAGTTGGATATTCGTCCTTTCTAATGGAGGCATAATATTCCATTGTATATATGTACCATATCTTCTTTATCCATTCATCTGTTGAAGGGCATTTTGGTTCTTTCCACAGTTTGGTGATTGTGGCCATTGCTGCTATGAACATTGGGGTACATGTGGCCCTTCTTTGTATTGCATTTGCTTCTTTGGGGTAAATACCCAGGAGTGCAATTGCAGGGTCATAGGGTAGCTTTATTTTTAATTTCTTGAGGAATCTCCACACTGTTTTCCAAAGCAAAACTAGCTTTTCACCAGCACTATTCAAATAATATTAAAACAGATATACTGTGCAGTGATCATTGAGTATTATTTCCTAAAACAATAAACAAGTAGTGCATCTCAAGACCTTGATGTCTATCCTGATCTTTGAGTAACTTGAAAACTCCAAGAGTAAAGATATACAGGGAAAACAAGTTATCCTTTTTCAATGAGCTATTTGATTCATAGGTCCAACCCAAGCTTTCTGTTTTGTTTTGTTTTGATTTTCTTTCCTTTTTTTTTTCAAGGAAAAATAATAAGAAAAAAAGGGGGAGGAAATGGGATTGATTTTGATAGCATTAGAAAAGCTTCACGTACTGAAATGTGTTAAAATAAAATTCAAAAGTTTTGAAATCTCTATGTTCTTTATTAAATAAGTATTCCAAAACTTTTTATTCATTCTCTCAATATTTTAAGTTAATATAGTCACAAATATTAATGATATGAATATACCTTCTCATATTCCAACTCCTTTAGCCTGGCCTCTAAGACCCTTCCCATCAGATCTTTCTTATTTATACAGGTCAGATTTGGCCTGACCTCCCATTATTTTCTTTATCCTCTACACACAAGTCAAACTGGATTCATGAAGTCTATCCACATACATCATTTCACAGCAGATGTCACTCTCATCTCACACCTGCGAGATGGAAGTCCAGCAAGATCAGGCACTTGTCCAGAATCTCATAGTGAGTGACAGCAGAGGACACTGGGGCTGGTTTCCCTGTGCCTTCTGGGGTTCCTGACATCTCTCCACACTGCTCTCCGGAGGAGCAGTTACACTTTAACTCCAAGCTTCTGTGTTTTTAGTCCAAGGAATGAAGTTGGGGATTTAGAGCCGGTTGGGTGTCAACGTGAAGATAAAACTTTTTTTAGATCAGGAGCTATAGGTATCTTCCAGTAATATTGGGAGAACAACCATAACATTTTCCCATTTCCATATCTAATTTTGCCTTCATCTGTCATTTTTCCCTTTTTCTTTGGGTTAGGGAATTAGAGTTCAGCCAAGTGAATGACTGTACATCTACATTTTTGTTTTTTCCTTAAACAGAATAATTTATAACCTACCTTTATGTGAAATATCTAAAGAAAAGGTAAATCATGGAATAATATTGTTTATTTCATTTATATGCCCCTCTATACCAAATGTTCTGAATGTGCCGCAAGGTCACATCATTAGAGGGGAGGTCTGAACAAGCTTAAAAGAGCTCTCCCTGTGAAGTGCATTCTTACTTCCCATGGAGACACTGTGACTAGTATCTGTTTTTCTCCCCTACTGTAATAAATTATTTTCACAAATGGAAATGTAGGTCACCTTATGATATTTTCTCTCCTTTCTCTTCAGATAAAAGGTAAAATCATTCTCATTAATCATTATTGCACAATTTTATGTCAAAGATCTTTTTGCCAACTCTAAAAATCCTGGCTTTTTTAAAATGGTGGATTGCTCTTCCATCATGTACTGTGTCCTGGAGGGACAATCATTAGTTGCTTGTGAGAAAATAGTCTCACATCCTAAGTCTGTGGAAAGTTCTCTATATTATGTCCTCAAGCATTAAAGAAAAGTTTATTCTGAGTATCAAAATCAGCCCTGATTTTTCTCACTTCAAGCAGGGAGTACAAATGAAGAATGTGAGGAAGTGAAGACTATTGGTAGCCAAAGCTGTCTTTCCATTAGACCTAATTGACAGCATCACCAGAACCCCAAACACCGGAACCTTTGCCTTTTGTTATTCAGAATCTCTAGAAATGGCTCTTTGGGTGGCTGAATGATATCTTCCTCCCACTACCTGGGAGCGCCCCTTCTTTTTGCTAATCCCACTGATCACTGAATGGCCACAGTGGTCTCCATTTTTCTTCCTCTTCCTGGCATTGCTTCAGACCCTTCCTCTCATTGCATTTGCTATTCCTCTTTTCACACACATATATATATATATAAATATATATATATATATATATATATATTTTTTTTTTTGTGCTCTTCTCTACCTGTAACTACATGAGAGAGGTGAGACATACCCACATCGCCATTGCACTCATTGCCTCGTAGCTCTGCATTGTCAGTGACTCTCAGTTTCTGTACGTTTTTCATAATGCAATATTTTAAATATAACAGATTCATCCAATTCACTATCACTTTCTCTTTTTTTATGCCATTCTTTCCTTTCTTCTAGAAGCAAGGCACAGGTTTCCTAGTGGATCTGATGCTAGGGTAAGAATCTAACAACAGATTTGAGTATGTATAGCTGATGCTGAAATGAAAATCTTTTCTCAGTTTCAAAATAGAAAAATCAATTTCAAATTCCAGCATCAAGTTAAATATTTGCACCTACAATCTGGGCTCATTTTTTGCTGCCCTTTCCTTACTTACCATTTCCTTATATAGACTAGCAGGGTAAGAATTAACAGTGTGTCTCTGAATGCTCGAACAATCTCTAAGCCACTCCCAGCACAAATATATTAAGTCGTTCTGTCTTCCCTAAGGTTTGTTATGCCCAGTGCATCCCTCCAATGTTCTTAGCTAAACTACATAAAACTATATTGATGAACAACCCAATTTGATTTATTTGTTTGGAGCCAACTCTGTAGCTTCTGGAAATCTCATACTGTCCCTCCCACCCATGTTGATCTCTTACTTTGTTGATCTTCTACTCCTCAAGTAGGATACCCTGGTGTTTCTGCATTTTATACGTCTGGTTTGGTATTTTGAGGGACTGAAAAAAAAATTAATCAATCATCAATCATGAATGAATTCTTCCTCTTGTTGAGATGTCCTCATAACCACTCTGACAAATGGGGTCACTATCTTGGATTCTGAACACCGAGCCACTACAAGCTTTGTCTCCAGATGGCCCTAAGGCTCCACATCCCCAAACTAGAAAGATATATCCAAGCGTGGTCAAATACACTGTATGGCCCCCTGCCCTGGCCTGTTAGCTTTGTAGGGCAATAAAAACATATGTCTATGATTTTTATATGCTATAACTCATTTATGAAAATAAATCAAAGGCAGTAAGTTCTGCCTTATAGTGTACATTAAGCTATTGTAACAGAGTCCCCCAAATAAAATTACTCAAACAAGATAGAAGAATATTAGTCTCATACATAATAGTCCAGATTTGTAATCCCAGGTGGTTAATTCTGTTTTATGGTTCTTCAAATGGCTCTTCAATCTCCTCCAGTGATGCCCTTGCCTGTGTGGTCAGACATCTCACTAAATTTGCATTCTAGCCGATGAAAGGAAGAAAGAGAAGAAGGGAACACAGGAAATCTTCTTTTTAAGTGATTTTACCCGAAAGATACAACCCTCACCTCTGATCATATCCCTTTCCTAGAGCTTAGCCATATGACTAATCCAAGATGCAATAGGTTAGAGAATCATATATCTAGCTAAAACCTGAGGGGGAGTTTCTATTCCTAAAAAGAAGAAAAGGAGACTGGACATGGGGAAATTAACCATGTCTACCTCAGAGACATATCTCTGCTATTCAAAAAGCAAAAGAAATTCAGCCTACCTACCCTCAGCACAGACTTGCATCACAGTGACTTGAGAGACTGGCAATATGCAATGGAACCCTGAGTTCCTGAATTTTCCATGGGATCATAACCAAATAGGTGGGTCTTAACTAAACATGAAGAGAATTTAAGAAAGACTGACATTATTCCAAGTTATTAGTTACCATGCAATAAATAAAACACCTTTGAGAAAATTGATATAAGTACGTCAGTAAGGTTAACTATATTCTAATGCCAGTACTCACTGTTTCTTAATTAAATACCTCTGATAATATTTAAACTATATAAATAATCAAATGTGGTAACGTTGTGAAATACACTTAAGAAAAGAACATATGTTGAAGTCTGTGTGGAAAGGAATTGAAAAACACATATTTGAAACAAAGCAGTAAACAGTCCTGTTTGCCCACTTTTATCTCCCTGTACATATGCAAATGCACAAGATAGCAAAGCCTGCAGATTTGGCCTGAACTTTCCTGACAGCTAACTTTTTAATTATCAGGTCCACTGAGTCATAAAATCTTTAAACATTGATTGCTTAAAACTGAATCAATAATCTGCTAGTTATACGACATAGTTATAAAAAAGAAGCAAGAGGAAATAAAATTATAAGTCAATTTTCCCTTCCACTCTGTATGATCATGTTCTTTACTGACTGATAAGTGCCTTGCGCTCCTGAAACATACTAATTCCTACAGGAAAATCTTGATTAACTATAATGAAACTTTGTTTTCATCTGCTGAAAAAATTGTGTACTGGAAAAATAATACCTTAGTATAATGTAAGGTAGTTATCATGAAAAACAAAGAATTAATAGGAAATAAAAAATTATAGACAGTAAATATGTATTGGTCTTTCTCCTTTGTCGGCTGGAGAACTGGGATGAGGAATGAGTCAGATGAATCATTTTTTCCTGGTTCTAATGACTGGGTGTGATAATCCTGATGGCATTTTAACCATGATCTATCCCAGTATTTATGCTAGAGAATGGATTTTAGAATTCTTGCTGCAGGGAAGGTGTTAAGGCCAGATGTAGTCCATTCTCCAAAGGTCTGGGTGACAGATTTAAGCTATAAACCAATTATAAGGGATATAGGGGAACCAGAAAAGATAAGTGGGAGAGCCAGAAAGAGGGATCACCCATGTAAACACATCTGGGAGAACTCCAGGGGCTGTAAGCTCTTCACACATTTCTCCCCTGTTCATATGTTCATTATCTCCCCGTGATCCCAAGACACGAAAACAGAGCCATGCATGGAGGACCATGCTTCCCACCGAGTTTTCTGAGAAAGCACTAATTCCTCAGAATATATTAAGAAAAAAATTTTGCATTTTTTAATACCGTAATATATATAATTAGATATATAATATAAAAATATATAATATAATATCAAATATTCCAATTACTATTCTAACTCCTGTGTTGTTATACTTAGGAACGTTAAGCTGAAGTATCAGTGGTTCTTGAAATCAGCTTTAAGAAACACTGATGCTCGGGTTCCATGTGCAGAGATTCTGTTTTAATTAGTCCAGAGCACACTCAGGAACTAGACTTCTCAAGCTCCTTAGGGAATTTTGGTTGAGAGCCACTGGATTGACGTACCAAAAATATGGGAATTTTAGGTTGTATTTATACTGATTTCGTGACACTTAAATATTTATTTTTTTATTTGAAACTATATTATTTATATATGCAGGAAACTGTATAAATCTCTGTGACATTTCACTGACATTTTAGCACTTTGAATCTTATTTCACATTTAGCAAGTCTCTTGTCATAGTAGCCCTATATTACTATATATGTGATGAAAGAGCCTTAAGGTTCTCAGGTTAAAGCACACTAAAATTCGTTAAGTATTATAGCTTTCTTACCTTCTTTTCCATTAAAAATAATTTTTGAAATTTTATAAAATTTAAAGAAATTTAAAGAAAGAAATATGATAATCATTAATTTGAAGTGTAATGGTCATGATTATTCATTCTCCATTACTCATTGTATCCACATAATACTTTAACCCAATATTTATACTCCCATTCTCTTTGGCAGTGATTTGCTTAAGAACCAGTTATGATTAATGAAATGGAAAGAAGTTCTGCCTGAGTAATCTAGAAAATGCTACCTCACACTTGAGATGATATGGAAAGGGAGAGTTTGTTCTTTTCCCAGGATGATTTCATTTCTGAATGAATTATCAGGCTACCTTGTTGTTTTTAAGCAGACTCATGAAGACTGAATGAGGGAAAGCATGGGAAGGGGAGATTAGAGAAGATAAAGAAGGGAGCAGTTATAAAGTAGGAAGAACAAAGAGCCCTGGGAGACTGAAGGGAAGGTCTGGAAATAGGTGAACAAATCTCAGAAGTAAGAATGTGATAGGAAAACATTTAAGGGGAGGATGACTAATGATCCAAGTCCTTGTGTTATCCCCTCCCCTCGAGTGTGGGTGTGACCTGTGAATATGAGGGGACAAAACTCCCATGATTGAGTTAGGTTTTGGCAAATGTGAAAGGATTCCCCATATATAATTAAGGTATCTAATCTCTTGGCCTTGCATTAATGAAAAAAGAAATAATTCTGGGTTGGTTTGATCTCATTAAGAAGTTTTTAAAAATAGGGTACAGAAGTAGGAAGCAGGAGCAGAGATGCTCTTCTGTTGATCTTGAGAAAGCAACCTCCATGTTATGGAAAGGACCATATGGCTGGGAATGCCGTGTGGTCTCTAAGAGCTAGGGACCTCAGTCCCACAGCCACAAAAGAAACTTGAATTCTGCTAAGAAATACCTAGTGTTTGGAAGAGAGCCTAGAGTCTCGGATGAGAATTCAGTCCCAGACAGGACCTTAACTGTAGCCCTGTGAGATTCTGGGCAAATGGCCTTGCTAAACCTGCATGAACGTCTGATCCACAGAAACTGGGATAAATTATGTTTTAAGCTACTAAATTTGTCATAATTCGTTATGTAGCTATAGAAAATTAACACAAGGAGAACATAAAAGGTGAGAATGGTATGATTTTTTTTTAAATTCTTCTTAGTCAATTAGAAGATGAGGTCATATGCAAAAAGCCAAGGAGAAAGATGGGTGGTTAAAGATGAGTGGATAATGAAGAGTTTAAAACAGTCTTGGGATAAATTCAGCAGTGAGTCCAAGCAGCTCGAATGTGCTTGTGTTTGTGTGTTGTCTTATATTGCTAGTGAAAAGAAAATTATAGATTGCATTGTATTTTTTGTCCTCATGGATCATTGCAAACTCTTGTTTGCAGACATTCCATACCACAGTTCACATAATTGCAGACGTCCCCTTGGCAGCCTGAGATCTCATTCTTTGCCAATATTTAGGCTATATTCAGGCCTTCCTCATTTTTCCCTAATACAGCTCAAACTCCACAATATTTATACAAGTAATGTGTGGTTTTATGGGGACATAGAGAAGTGTGACTACATTAAATGGCAAGATTTTTCACAAAAAGTAATTTTAAACGTTGTTATTAGTTTTTTCAGGGCTGCTATTAATACAGTGCCACATACTTGTTATGTCTGGATCGAGACCCTCCCAAAAGAACCCACAAAAGGCAGGCTGGATGCAACAGCAAGAGGATTTATTTCCAGCTAGCTGGGGCTCTCACCAGCACATACAATGCAGCGCAGTACTAAGGCGAGAAGCCCCGCCTCTCCCCTTCACAGCATTTTTATGCACGAGTAAACAAGCACATACGTCACCACACACGTAGGCGAGTTCCTTATTCATTATATGGCAATTACCTAAATCTATGCATTTCATTGGTGCATTTGAACAACTCGGGGGCTAGGCGTCACACAGGGAAGCTAAATTCCAGGAAGAGTTTCACGCCCATACCCTTAGGCCTGTCTTTTTCTGGCTTAAAATGAAGCCTGTCATGGAGGAATGGTAATCTACTTAAAACTGAGCTCCACAATACTGACTGACTTAGACAACAAATTCATCCTCTGGCAGTTCTCGAGGCTAGAAGTCCAAGTTCAGGATGTCAACAAAGTTGGTTCCTTCTGGAACTGTGAAGAAGAGGCTGTTTCATGCCTCTTTCCCCGCTTATACTGGTTTGGTGCCGATCTTTGACATTCTATGACTTGTAGAAGCATCAACCCATCTCTGCTTGGTGCTCGTATGGCATTCTCCATATATGTATGTGTTTTCTCACATTGTCTTCTCTCTGGGCATAACTGCATCCAAAATTCTTATTTCTATATGGACACTCATATTGAATTAGGGTCCTGTCTCATATTAATTTTCGCTATAAAAACTTTATTTCCAAATAAAATCACCTTCTGAGGCACTCTGGGTTAGTACCTCGAGATCTTTCCTTAATACAACCCGTAACAAGTATTTCATGCTTTATATTCCTCTGGTGTGTACAACACTGTATCTTCACTATTGTTGTTTTTCCCAACTTCTATGTTCCACATTAACAGTCATAAATATTTTGGGTTTCAGTCAGGAGGCACATAAAGGACTCAAGTGGTTTCCCAGGTAACTCAGTGAAGACCAACTGCTAGATGTTTGGAAACAGACATCCCAAGTATCTACTGTGCTTCTTGCATCCATGTTTGGACATTTTTCACCATTGGGAGCTCTGTGAAAATCAAGAGAAACAAAAGGAGGTAAAATGATGATAAATACTCAATACTTACAGATATTTGCATGATGTTGTCACCATTTCTCTCTGCCCATTTTTAAAATTTTTCATTTGCTTGTTTATATCTCTGAAATATTTTTTTCCCTCTACTTTTCCCTTCAAACTAAAATTTAATAATAAGTTGTCATGACTTTAACAATTGCCTGTTGAGTATTCGGAAGACATTGAATTAGTATTTACTTAAAAGTCTGACACAACTAAATTCCAAAAGCTAATTCTTCTTACCACGACTTCCGAGAGTTCATTAGAGTTACAGTTAATTGGTTAAACTTCCAGTTTGTTAGCTATTTTGAAAAGTGGTTACTTTGTAAAATGTCTAAACTACAATGTTATTTCCCCAATGGGATTTATTACCTGATTTTTTACTTCCTAATAAAGGGCTTTATGTATCACAGAAATGCTCTGAATGGTAGAGGTGCTACTTTAATTAATAAAGGACAGAGACTTCAGAAAAAATAAAACTCAGGTTTTTAATACTGGAGTTTCATCACAAAAATGACTAAAAGCAAAAGTTTACCTCAGCCCACAATATGTGACCCAGTTGCAAATTTTTTGGTGATAAAGAAAATTCAGATCACACGCTGACTTTGTGGGGGAAACTTGACCTCTTTAGTGTGGTCCTTCAGATATGATTGGGAATATAACGTTGCCTATAATTCTTCTGCCAAACAAACCATTGTGGTAAGTGGTGTTCTTAATGTCTGAAGTCAATTACAGTTGGAGTCTTGGAGTTCTGTTACTGATAACTAAAGAAACTGACACTCCAGCTCTACCCTGAGGGATCTGTCCTGTCCACTGGCCTATTAAATATGTTGCTCTGGTGATTCTAATGTGCAGTCAAGGGTGGAAAAATTGAGTCCCAGAGGAAAAATCATTCTCTCATGCTGCATCCTTTCTTCTGAACATTTCTATGCAGATGAAATTTATATAAGATGTGAATGGGTAAACAAAACATAGAAAAGCAGACTGAAGCCAATAAAGATTAGTGAGCACACAAGTATTTATTGACTATCTTCTACAGGTGAACCATGAACAGCACAAGTTTGAACTGAGCATGCCCACTGGAATGGGGATTTTTTAAAGTACAGTACTGTAAATGGATTTTCTCTTCCTTATGTTTTCTTAATACCATTTTCTTTTCTCTAGCTTTCCATTATAAGAATACAATATATCATACATGAACATACAAAATATGTGTTAATTTACAGCTAATGTCATTGGGAAGGCTTCTGGTCAACAGTAGGCTATTAATAGTTAAGTTTTGGGGGAATCAAAAGTTGTACACGGATTTTTGCCTGCACAGAGAGTCAATGCCCCTAACCCCTGCATAGTTCAAAGGTCAACGGTATCTGCCAATTGTTTTGTAGGCACTGGGTTTACTGTAATGGAAACTGCATATATAAAGGTTTGGCACTCGCCAAGGAAAGAAATAGCCAGTAAATGGAGAAAAACTCAATACATTGTTACTAATAATATTTTAAATAATACAAGTATGCAAAAGTCTATAACGGAGCAGAAAGCAGAGAGACTTGCCTTCAGAAACAAAAAGCCAATAACTAAGAGAAGGAGAGTCATTTGTAAAGAGAAAGATGAACAAATTTAAAGGTAAAAGTCAGTACGACGGGACTATTTTTTTAACTTGTCCTTTGTGTGTCCTTTCTCCTTAATCAGCCAGTCTTGAATTAATTCATAAGGAGTTCTAAGAACCTGTGACTGATGGACAATTAACATCAAGTGCAGTTACAATAAAGCATGAACCTAGGCAGCCTGTCAAGGTGAGCAGCCCTACAAGTCCTAACTGACTCTAGAACTCCAGAGATACAAAATATTAGTATAGCATAACGTATATAATATAATTTGTCACATGAGCCAGGATGGGCATATAGTTAATTTCATCAACAGTAAAGCCATTAAAAGTTATGATCTTTAAATCAGTGGGAAAAATCTAGCTCATACAGTCTGGCAAGCCTCCCATTCTGGGCTAACTTCTTTCACCAGTCAATAATCCTAATACAAATTGATCCAAAGACAATCATCACAAATCACTGGATTTATGGTCCTTGAGTGAGCTCCTTTTTCCTCTTCTACCTGTTTCACAAAGATATTGTGAAAAGTTATTAAGTTATGCTTTTTATATCCAATAAAATCTATGAAGACAGAGGTTTTTAGAAGGAATTCCATTTTAATTTGCCTCTTTATTATTGGTGCTTTATTATAGAGATTGGTTTACAATTTGTGTTTGAAATATATTTATTAATTTAATATTTCATGTTATTTTCTGTCATAAATTTTATTAAGATTCTATCAACTAGGGAATCCAAAAAATAATATTTTTAATTGTATCCATCTACTAGTCAGAAAACATAAAATGTCATTCACTCACTGATCAAAATTTTAAGCAATTTTTTGTGACAATAATAATTACTTTCTTTTCTGAGCCTGTAATTTTAAAAATAATCAGATCTGTAGGCTGCTGCACTTACATTTTAATGCTTTAAATTAGAAGTGAAATTAAATACTAGCACAATTCTAAAATAGTCTTGAAAACAACTTTTTAACTTGTTTTACTGAATTAATTTTTAAGTATTAATTAATTAGTTTAATTAATTAATACTTAAAAATTAAGTATGTGATTAATTATCCTAGGCTGATTAATCCACAGTTCATACAAAAACACACATGTATGAACATAAACACTGCTTATTTTTTCCTTTTCACAATTTCAAGTTAAGCCACATTTTAAATTCACTGAAACATAAAGGCAAAATTTTGCAGAGGTTTTGAAATAAAGTAATTGAACTATTTTATCAGTTTGTTATACGGAAATATTAAAGCAAGTTAGTAACCAACTAACCGCAATGTTCAATCTCTTCTCACTCAAAATGTGGCTAGAGTTAGTTTTCCTTCTCAATTATGTTTGACTTGCCAAAAATAAAAGTAGAGAGTTCTGCTTTTACAGGTTGTGGAACACAATAAAGGTAAAATAATCACGTTTTATTCTAGTGATTTTTTTTTTTTTACATTTTAGTGTTTGTGATTTCAACATGCTTTTATACTAGTACTTTCTAAAATTTCACTTTATTGTAAAAGAAATGTATTCTTGTATAATTTAAACAATACTTCTTTATAATACCTTAGTATATTTAAACATATAAACACTTATAAAATACATATTTACATATTATATGTATTTACATATATATGTATTATATGTATATGTAGTCATTATACATTATAATTATTATACATAATGTATATGTATACATGTATACATACATAATGTATATACAGTCATTATACATTATACATTAACAATAGATTATTAAAATATATCATTAAAACATATCATATTTTCACTGTAACATTATCCAATACATATTAAGTACTAAATACACATAAATACTAAAGAATATTCAAAGAGTACATGAAGATATAAGATCTGAGTTCTTATTATTCAAAAAGGTAAAAAGCAGTTGGGATAGATATAAAAACACAACCATATAAAAAGCATTTTGCTACACAGTAAATGTTTTTCAAATAAACAACAAATTAAAGTAGGAAGCTTAAAACACTCGAGGAAATTATAACATCCTCACTTTTTCTCACTGAATTGTGATTCAATAACTAGAAAAATCAAAAGCAAGTAGAAAATTATATGATGAGAATGTAATCAGAAGTCCATTTAGAACTCATAGAGTGGATCCATTATTCAGATAATTTATGAAAGATCTATTAAGAAAGAGATTGTAAGACTCCCTAACATAATTAAAACACACACATGAATTGTGTAGGGCTCAGAGAAACTTCTTCCATTAGTGGACACTGTATTTTTAAATCTATATCATAAAGGAAGTATAGAATGTGTGTGTTTTTCTCTAAATAGATTTTCCTTTTTTTAGCACCAACATTTATGTATTAAGCTATGTTAAGATTGGGAAGGTGAGGCTTGGCAGAGTAATGGTAATTAACAGGAAGTATAAACTTTATTACATTGCACAAAATACTTTCACCTACAAAATCTAATTTTTTACAACAACTCCTTGAGGCACATATTATAATCCCATCCATTTTATACGAAGCTGAGGCTTAAAGAAAGTAATAGATTGGCCCTAGGTCAGTCAACTAGAGGCTGGTGAACCAGAGCTGAAGTTATGATGCTAAGTAAAAGCATTTTGTTTGATGTTAGAATAGATGTAATTCTGAGAAAGCTTTTAAGACATTCTCCACTCCTCTCACCCCTGCTCCTTGCAAAAGAATGTCTTTGGTCTACATCATTCTAATCTCCCATAGCTATAGGTTGAATTAATGATAACAATTCCTCATTGCCCATAATATCCCTGTTTTTTCATTATAACATGATGGCATCATCCCAGGCTAATTTCCTGCTTCTTAACTTGCTTTGACCAATATGGCATTAGCAGAGTTAACACTAGCAGTCTTAAAAAATGCTGTCTTTGGGTTGACCTACTTTGGTGCTTATTGTTGCCAAGAAAAGACATACCTTAGGTTGTCTTGTTTATTTCAGGAAGAGGAAAAGAAATACACGGGGCAGCAATGTCCCAGTCAAGGTGCTCAGCCAATCCCAGGATAGCATAGAGCTTCCAACCAGTAGCAAACACCTGAGCAAAAACACAGCTGAAACCAGGACCATGACATTCAATATGGCCCCCAAGTTTCATGTTTAAAACACTCTAGCTTAGAACAAATCAGTAGAACTCCAGAAATATTTAAGAAATAAAATCTTATTGTTTTCTACTGAGGGTTTGCAGTTGTGTGTTATGTAAAGTAAATTAACATGTAAACAATACAGAAACTTGACAATATGACTTAGCTATGAATTCCTTCTCTTTGCTCGTTTTATTTTAAGCAATTTTTTCATCTCTCCAATTTTAAGCTACTCAAAGCTCCTCAAGGATCCTTCTGATTCCAAAAATTCACTCTTAAACATTGAGAAATTAAAGCACACTTCATGATCTCAGAAAAACTACCAAACAGGATCAATAGGAACAGAGTCATTTACTAACTGTTCAGACACAGAAGGTACACAGACGGAAAGAGGGCTAGACTGTGCTTTTTTTTTTTAAATTGTAAGTTAAAAAGAGAAATCTTAATAACAAAATGGCTTTTTGAGTTCCATTTCTTATAAAAAGAGTTGTCTCCCTGGCAAAAATGAATTTGTGTGTGGAAAATAATTATATGTACAGTGTGCACACAAGCCTAAAGGAACAACATTTGTCTTTTAAAAATTACAATTCTCAAACCTCTTTATATATTTGATATTCCAAACCATGGTCTTTTTTATTAGTAGTAGCTCCACCAATAAATGAGCAAATTTTAGCATGGAAGTATTAAGAACACATACATAATAAGCTCCAATAAATTATAGCAATTTTTATTTTTAAACTACTTTAAAGTGATTCAGGGAACTATGGATAACTTGTAAAATTATGTATATTTGACTTATTCTGTCTGGATCTACTTGTAGTTTCAAAGGGAGAATTGTAAAGTATGGTTTCTGAAGTTACTTACTAGATATGATGGACACGAGCGTGTAATTCACACACAAACTCATATCTCAGCCCCAATTTATTTACCTGCACATAACAAGGTTATATCTCTATAGGGTTTTCCAGCTTAAAATTATAGAAATTTATTTTGTACTCCAAATGTTGCTAAGGACAGTTGCTAAAGAGGTTATTTAGTCCATATTTGGCACATTTAAGTCATCTATATCTATCTCCATGCATTTAGTTGCTTAAAAATAATTAACACATTTGATAATGAGATGCTGGTATATAACATATAGGAGGTGCATTATGTTTGTCTTTCTAAAAAGATAAAAATACCTGAATTATTAAACTATATGTGAGTGTGTGGGGAGGTGGGGGTTGTAATATATACAGCCAGTTCTAGTTCAGGATGGTGACATAGGAAGACTCTGAACTCAAATTCCTCCACAGACACACCAAATTACACCTATTAATAGAACAATTCCTCCTGAAGAACTGAAGGCTGACTGAACAGCTACTGAACCACCAGAGATAGAATGGAAAGAGAACAGCAAGAGAGACAGAGGCACTGCAACAAAAGTTGCAAAACCCTACCCCCAGCCCTGTGAACAGCATGGGAAGGAAGGACTGGAAACAGATCCCTCTGTCCTAGGGCGCAGAAAAAAAAGCCATGGTTTTAAAAAGCAACTAGCGTGTGAAAGAAACAACACTAGAATTCTGCCAAGTGGTACAGGAGCTGTGGGAAAGCTCTCCAGGTCAGAGGGACTGGAGAATGACAAGGTTTACTTCCCACGCTGCCATGAAAGCCTGGACTGGAGCAGGGTCCAGACAGACATGGTGGTTGGCAGCTCCAACAGACTTCCCACTTCAACAAGCCCATGGTCCCCAATCCCACACTGGGACACCGAAAAAAAGCCATGGTTAAAAAGACCAAGTAACTGTGGGAACACTCTTCCTCTCCACCTTAAAAACCCAGACTGAGGAGAGTCTGGCTGCCATAAAGGGCAGGTTTGAATACCGTAATTGGAGCGTGTAGTCATCACAGGGAGCTTAAGACCTCAGTAAGCTCAAGGTCCTGAAGCCCACAGGAGATGCTCCATGTTGCTGAGGCTCGAAAAACAAGCTGCAGTTTTGTGGGTTTTTAAAAACTCTTTCATCTTATTTTTTACTTTTTAAAATTTGTGCGGTTTTTTTTGAGTGTGTTATTTTCTTGTTCTCTTTTTTCCTTTTCTTTTTAAAATTTTTTCTTTATTTTTTATTTTTTATATTTTTTATTATTTTTTCTTTTTTATATTATTAGATTTACTGTTTTTTCTTCATTCTCTCTGTACAAAGTCATGGCTTAAAAGAGTAAGTAGTATATACAGTAAAAGTTGCAGTCATCCAGCAAAATTCATCAAGCACACATGATCTGCATAGGAGTAACCATACACAATACCACTCCTTCAACTTTAGAACATGTAGCCATTTTGTGTAATACATAGAAACAAATACAGAAAGTCGAGGAAAATAAGGAGACAGAGAGATATGCTGCAAAAGAAAAAACAAGAAAAAAAATATTGAACAAAAGAATTAAATGAGACAAACATAAAAAAAGAATTAAATGAAACAGTGGGAAGCAATATGCCTGATAAAAAACAGAAAGTAATGATCATAACAAGACTTACTGAGCTAGAGAAAAGTATGAATAAAAAGGTAGAAAATGTGACAACATATATATAAAATATGGAGAAGAAGAAGGGAGTATAAGGGGAAGGGAAGAGGAGAAAGGAAAAGAAAAAAGATTTTTTTTTTTTTTTTAGTGTGCTTGAACTCAAATGACCATCAAATTAATATGGACTTCTATTTACTTAGGATATTATATATGAATTTTATGGTAACCACAAACCCAAACCTATGACATATACACAAAAAATAAAGAGAAAGGGGGCACATAGGTGGCTCAGTGGGTTGAAGCCTCTGCCTTCAGCTCAGGTCATGATCTTAGAGTCCTGGGATCGAGCCCCACATCGGGCTTTCTGCTCAGCGGGGAGCCTGCTTCCCCCTCTCTCTCTGCCTGCCTCTCTGCCTACTTGTGATCTCTCTCCTCTCTGTCAAATAAATAAATAAAATATTTAAAAATAAATAAATAAATAAATAGAAAGAAAGCCAAACAAAACACTATAAATACTCACTGATCACAAAGAGAGCAAGGGAAGAGGAAAGAAAGAAAGAACTACAAAACAACCAGAAAACAAATTTTAAAATGGCAATAAGTATATACAGTATCAATATTACCTTAAAAGAAAATGACCTAAATGCTCCAATAAAGAGAATAGAGTGGCAGAATGGATAAAAAAGCAAGACCCATTTATATGCTATTCACAAGAGACTTGCCTCAGACCTAAAGAAGTATATAGACTAAAAGTGAAGGGATGGGAAAACATTTACTGTGCAATGGAAGCAAAAAGAAAAAGCCAGAATAGTAATACTTATATCAGACAAAATAGACCTTAAAACAAAAACTGTAACAAGAGACAAAGAAGAACATTACATAATGATAAAGGGATCAATCAAACAAGATTGTAAATATCTACCACCCAACACTGTAACAATTAAATACACAAAACATATAACAAGAGAAATTGATGGTAATATAATCATAGTAGGGATCTTTAATAGTCCACTTACATCAATGGATAGATCACCCAGATGGAAAATCAATAAGGAAATAATATCTTTCAATAACATATGGGAACACATGGACATAACAGACATATATAGAACAATCCATCCAAAACCAATAGAATATATATTCTTTTCAAGTGCACTTGGAACACTTTTGGAAATCTGTGACTGTGTAATCACAAAATGCATTGAGCTTGGGTAGTGCATGATATTGGATATGCATTATTTTATATACTAATGTTTTCAGAGTTAAAATATTTAATAGAACTATTTTTAAACAATTTTAAATGGTAGTTTAGGAAGAGGAGAGATTAGTGATGTCAGAAAATATAGCTCCTTTCTTGAGGACAATGGCTAACAAGAGTTGAGGCTTATTGACTATTGAACCTTCATTGACATGCTTACTTGACCATTGAGAAAAGGTTAAATAAGCAAAAATGCTACAGCAGAAGAGGAGTAGAATTATGGCTTTCACAGCGGGGAACTGAGCTGGTGGATGAGTTCTGCACTGGGTTCTCATCATCTGGAGCAAAGAAATGCCCAAAGCTTTCAAAGGATTATGTGAATTAGTAAGATTCTGATGGCCAAATAGTAAAAGCGAAGAAGATGATATAATTGATAGATCCCAAGGTAAAAAAAATGCAGTGTCTTAGGAGAATGTCATGAACCCTCACCTGCCTAAAATAAAATCCCTTGTTTTATAATATATACACTTCCAGAACAGCTTCCATGATTTGTAATTTTTTAAAAAATTGAACACTACAAGACAATATATTTATTACTTTTGCCTCCTTAGTAATTCATTTGAATGGTCAGTATTAAGATATGTTCAACAAAATAATGATTTAGTTTTAAGAAATTGGTCTCTGTGGGAAATTATCATTTGTCATTTTTATTTAGATAAGAGAAAAAATGAAATATTCAAACCCTTGGAGCCTTAGGCAGAATAAATGTTGAAGTATGTTAATACATATCGTGGTATTCACTGATAATGCTTTTTTTAAAAAGCGTATTTCAATACTTCTCTTAAAAATGCATGCAAAGCAAAGACATAATTTGATTTGAGAGCAAATGTTTTATAATAAATATAAATTTGCACAATACACATTATAAAACCAGAGAATAAACAAGATTTTAATGAGTAGCTTTGAAATTTGATAAGTGATCATAAATACATAACTTCTCATTAGTACTTTTTGGTTGTATTCCAATCTCAAAACTATTTCACCCTCATGAGCAATGTGTGATCAAAATGACTATTTAAACAAGAAAAATATTCATTTGGAGAATCCCAGAAATTTCCCTTCTTTCTTCTGCCTCTTTCTTGACTTTATAGGAGAGTTCCATAAGGAAATGGAAAATAAGAGGACTACAAATGTTATTCCCCTGTGTAGGGAATTCTAAATGGTAGGAAAAAAAAAAAGAGTATGGGATGGGAGAGAGGAACATCCTGTTCAGCATTCAAACTACACATCATAAAGGTCCCAAATGGATTTTGCTTTCTCAATATATTCCCCTCCTCTACTCCTCTTTCACTTTTCCCAGAGTTCTGACTAAAATATATTGACCTCCTCTTCTTCCTCTTAACAAAATGCAATTTCCAACTTCGTTATTTCAAGAGTTAATAATTTTTTACATGCATTTAAACGTGAAGTTGAAAGCTGTGTGATATTAATTGAATTTGTTCAAATGAAGTGGCTATTATGTCTAAAACTCTGTGTGGAAAGAACTTACTGTCTTAAACGTAGAACGGTGAATTACTTTAGGAAGCTTAAAAACTGTCCAAATTTACTGAGCAGTCATGAATCGAATTAAGCTTAAAAAAATCATCTATAATTGAATGCATGGAAACTATTTTAGGAAATGACTTTTGAATTGTTGGAATACCCAGTTTTAATCTCTCTCACATCCAAATGATGCAGACATATATTCCAAATTATACTTAGTTCTTCTTCTTTTAATGTAGTATTCACACAGAGTGAAAAACACAAATCTTATTTTTTTAAGATTTTATTTATTTAATTGACAGAGAAAGAGATCACAAGCCACCCAGGCGCATGAGAAAGACACAGATTTTAAGGAAACATTCATTGAGATCTACAAATGCTTTCTTTTGTGCAATCCAAATCTGTGTCAAGATATAGAATACTTTCTGGGGCACCTGGGTGGCTCAGTGGGTTAAAGCCTCTGCCTTCGGCTCAGGCCATGATCTCAGGGTCCTGGGATGGAGCCCCGCGGACTCTCTGCTCAGTGGGGAACCTGCTTCCTCCTCTCTCTGCCTGCCTCTCTGCCTACTTGTAATCTCTCTCTGTGTCAAATAAATAAATAAATAAATAAATAAATAAATAAATAAATGCCTAGAATACTTTCAACACCTCAGAAAGTTTCTTCACGTGGAGGAGTCAATCCTCTCTCACATTCTCTGCAGATGTGTTGCAATCTGTTACAAATGACTTTCCAACATTTTCCAACAGTAGAATTATGTCTGTGCTAAAACATCCCATAAGTAGCATCACACAATTTGTATTCTTATAAAGTTCCTTGTAATGATTTCAGGTTGATCCATATCTTTCTGTGAATCAGCAGGTTGTATTTTTTTATTCATGAATAGCATTCCATTATATGAATATGTTACAGTTTATCCATTGTCCCAATTCTGGATACCTGAGCTATTTCCAGGTTTTGGTTATTATGACTAAAGCCATTATGAACATCTGTGTAAAAATCATCTTATCAACACATCTTCATTTCAACTGTGATTGTGATTCAAATGATCTAGGAATGTAATTGCTGGATCAGAGGTAAGTTTAAGTTTGGTTTTATAAGAAATTTCCAGAATTTTTCCAAAAGTTATATAATTTCTCATTCCTTCTAACAATAGGATGCTTCACATACCCTCTAACAGTCAGTGCTGTGAGTCTTTTTTTTATGTAGCCATTAAGATAAGTGTGAAGTGTTATCTCATTGAATTTTTACTTTACATTTCCCAGATGAATGATGATGTTTAAAGCATTTTCATGTTGCCTGTTTGCAAATTGTATATTTCTCTTTGTTAAATGTGTGTTCAAGTTTTTCCCCATTTTTCACTGAGTTCTTTTCATTTTTTGTTATTGAATTATAAGTATTCTTTATGTATGTTTGATATCATCTTATTGTCAGATATGTTTTGCAAATATTTTCTTCCACTCTGTCACTTGTTATTTCATCTTCTTAAATTTGTGCTAATATATGCAATTTTAATCATTTTGAAAAATATATATATTAACTTTTTCTTGTATTGTTTTTACTTTTTCTGACCTTATTTCAAGATTGCTTTGGTTACTCTAAGCCATTTGCATCTTCATATAAATTTTAAATCAGCTGGTAATTCTCATTTTCTTAAAAAAAGCCTGTATATATTTTCATAAAAATTAAAAATAATCCACAGATCAATTTGGAGAGCATTACCTTTTTTACAATAAAAGATGTTCCAATCATGAAACACAAATTATCTTTCTAGTTATTTAGGACTTCTTTAATTTATCTTAGCAATGTTTGGTAATTTCAAGTGTAAAGAACACACATATAATTTTTTAAGTTAGTACTGGGGATTTACTATTGATAGCCTCACAAATAGGATTTTTAAATATCATATACCAATTATTTTGTTAGAATATACAGATGCAATTGATTTTCTGTGTTAAACTTGTGTATCGCAACCTGGTCAAATCCATTATTATTTCTAGTTTGTTTTTGTTTTTGTTTTTTTTTAAGGGGGGAAGAGGCCAAAGGAGAGGGAGAGAGAATCTCTAGCTGACTCCACACTGAGCATAGAATCCAGCATGGGGCTGGTTCCCATGACCCTGAGATGATGATCTGAGCCAACTGATTGGGCCACCCAGGCACCCCTCTAGTCTTTGTTTCTAAAGTTATTAGTATCTTCTTTGTAAATGATAATAGTTTGCATGCTGCAATGGCTAGGACCTTCAATTTAATGTTGAATGGATGTGATATGAGTGGGCATCCTTGCATTATTCCCAGTCTGAGGAGAAAAACCTTTAAGTTCATTAGCAGATTTGATATTAGCTACAACTGTATAGATAGAAGATTGAAGACATTGTCTTTGATTTCTATTTTGGTAATTTGTGTCCTTTCCTTGGTTTTGTTTAGACAATCTAGTTCAAGATTTACCCATTTTGTTGAACTTTTCAGAGAACCAAATTTTGCCAGTGTTAATTTTTTCTGTTGTATGCTTTTTTCCAAATTCATTTATTTCTGTCTTTATGCTATTACTTCCTCTTTTACCAATTTTGGTAATTGTTTCTTAAATACATTTGCCCATTTAAATTATGCGGCCAAATTCATTGGGAGAAAGTAACTCATGACATGTTGTGTTAAAAGACAAAATTCAACTGAATAAATTTTAAAGAAGTTGGTTTTTTTCAACAAGTCAAGCATTATCTAATCTAGCAGACAGAAAGGAGCTCCAAGTAGCTGTACGAAATGAAAGACTTTCACAGGCAGAGGGGGCCAAGAAAAAGAAAGCTATACTAGGGGCAAAGTGGGTTGATTATACAAGGTTTCTTTCCTTTAGGATGGCATAGATCAATCAAGCAGATTAGCTAGTGCTCTTCGAGCAATTCCTGACTAACTAGTTTAAAATTCCACTTATGGAAGAATTAAAACTATAATTAGATTAAGTCTCAATTTAGTGTCATGGCGCTTAGCATAAGTGATTCCATTTTGGGCCTGCTGTCTTATTTTTAAGACTTATTAAAACTTTTCTTCAATATTTTTATAATGTGTAACCAGATGCAAATCCCTCAGAGGATTGGGTCTGTAAATTTATCATAAGAATACTCATTTTTATCTTTAAATATTAATTTCTTAATATAAATATTTCCTTTTATGTCTAAATATTATTATTAATCTCTAAATATTAATACAGAATACCTTAAATTTTATGTATACAATTTAACAGCTCTGAAAGAGTGTGGTGGAAAATCACAAAAAAATTGTTCTTGTTTTACTTACAGGACGGTCTCAACTAATCTTTTTCTCTGAAATTTCTTTCTTATACAGAAAGGAGATGTAGTGAAAACACTACCTTAAATACACAGATTTCAATAGGAAATGTCATTTCAAATAAAGGACATGAAGATATCAGCAAGTTGGGTTTTTTCCACAGAAACTAAGTCCAAGAAAATCTGTCCTCATCTCCATTACTGATTAATTTCTTATTCTTATATGTATATTCATTTATTCAGAAAAGCCTTATTATCAAATCCAGTAAAATGGTCAAATTTAAAAATCAATTGAGGAGCATAAAACTAAAGATTGTATTAGCTGGGTTACATTAAATTAAAAATGTGGAGGGGCGCCTGGGTGGCTCAGTGGGTTAAAGCCTCTGCCTTCAGCTCAGGTCCTGATCTCAGGGTCCTAGGATCGAGCCCCGCATCGGGCTCTCTGCTCGGCGGGGAGCCTGCTTCCCCCTCTCTCTCTGCCTGCCTCTCTGCCTGCTTGTGCTCTCTCTCTGTCAAATAAATAAATAAAATCTTTAAAAAAAATAAAATGTGGAAAAAACATACTTTGGCCTTAGCAAGGTAGTCAGCATATTCATCAGCCTTCATCCATGGTTACCACCAAGATCTCCCTTATTTCTTTAAGTCAATTCCCCAAATTTTCTTTTCTTCATTAAAGAAAACATCTCCTGTTCTCCATATTCCTTGTTCTCTAAATGTGCATAAAACAAAAGAATATCCATTAAGTTTATAAAAAAGGAGCCTAATGATAAATTTTGCCAAAGTTGGCTCTAAGAAAAAAATCTGTCACTAAAGATAAATGTACATGCTTTTTCTAGTTGACATATGAAAATATTGTAGTCTATAATTTTTTTTTAGTTGCAGTAGATGTCAAAACTCTCAGACCCAAACTCACTGCCTAAATGCTTTGAGATGCATCTTGTTTACTTCAAATGCTGGCCATCTATTTTGGCCTGGAATGTCTTCTTTCACACTATGTTTCAATTTCCAAGCCATTTATGATGTTTTTAACAAGTGGCATGGCATAGATATCTAGGGGAAAAATATGGAAGCCTTCTCTATTGTGAATAAAATCCCCCCCAACCTTTTCTTCCTTTTATGTGTCATAGAAAGCATGCAGCAGTCCCTGGAAATAAAGTCTAAAGATAGTCATGGTGCTTTATTTCTTGAAGGTACCAATGTCATCACCAGCAAAAAGGTTTTGTAAAAGAAATCTTTCTGAGTGAACAAAGTCTGAAGGGAGCTTTTGAGTTAATGAAAGTGAGATATAATCAATTCCATTATATACAGAGACTTTTTTTTTTCTTTAAAGATTTTATTTGTTTATTTGGCAGAGAGGAGAGAGATCACAAGTAGGCAGAGAGGTAGGCAGAGAGAGAGGGGAAAGCATGCTCCCCACTGATCAGAGAGCCCAATGCGGGGCTTGATCCCAGGACCCTGAGATCATGACCTGAGCTGAAGGCGGAGGCCTAACCCACTGAGCCACCCAGGCGCCCTGCATCATGTACAGAGACTTGAGCTACTTCTCTCCCCAGGCCAGAGCCAGAACATTTTGTTGTATGAAGACTCATTCAGTCTCTCAGCCAGAAAAAATGCTGAGACAAAACTTCAAATTAGATTTGAGGTTTGTCAGATGCACTGAACCCTCCTATTGCAACAACTTTTTTATACTATTCCTTCTTTTTCCTGTATCCACTTAACTACACCACTGACGAAGTATTATTTTAGCACATTCTTCTCCGCAACTACCCACACAGAGACGTTCACATTTTTATCGGAAAGGTTTTAAAAAACAAAACTTTGGATACCAAAGAAGTGTTTCCATAATTGTAGAGTATATTGTCATAAGTAGTGGGAATATTTTGGTGGTGCGTTTTTTGTTGCTTTTGCGTGTGGTGGATGATATTCATTCTCTTATTAAAATAAGAAGAGAAAACAATATGCTTACATGAACATAGTTTCCTCACAGTTTTATTTCAGTTTTTGGTTTAAAATACTAAAAGCTGCCATTACCAAACATAATTGCCTACCATATTACCATATCTAGATGCCTGTTTGATATTATAAAATTTGTCCTGTGTCCATAAACTGAATCCATTCTCAATTTTTTAAAATTTATATACCACAGTCAAAATAATATGTAAGTCTATAAAGGCCTTTCTAAATAAAGTCACCACAAAATCATGTCTGAGTCATAGAAGAATCATGGGAAATATATTTTCATTTTCCACCAGGACCCCTCTGAATTAGCCAAAACTCACATTAGTTTTTGATAGTTTATTTAAAAATTGTATCATGGTATTATTTAAATCGAAGTTTTATTAATATTGGCACATGAGACATTCTATAATTTGGTATGGCTACTCACGTCTGGCCATGAGAATAATAAAAAACCCACCAAAACAGAAATGAAGATGCTCTTTTGCTTTCTAAAGCTTGTCTTATGACACTTGGAAAGCCCAGTGGGCAGTGCCATTCCTTTTTTTTTTTTTGATCATGTGTACATTTTCAGGTGTACATTGCCTAGGGCAGGGTCTCTAGGAGAAATCATGAGATTCCAGCCCTGAGAGAGAGGATGAACTTTAGCTATTTTCTCCCATTAAGTCATTTATATTTTCTGATATGACAATTTCTTTCATTTTCTCTTTTTTTGTGTACATGTGAGAGTTTCTGATATTTTCATATCCTTTTAATCTCTGTTTCAAAAATCCTAGGTGTCCTCAGGATGTTGATTATAAACACAGTGAAAAACCATCCAGAAATATACTAACGTGAAATTGTTTAGAGGCAGAGCGATTTCAGTTAGGTTGGTTTCAGCTGACATTAATAGAAAATTCAGTCAGAAAAATGACGTTTTAAAAGCAAGATGAATTACTGGCTAATGTAACTGAAGTATCCAGTGCTAGATTTGATTTCAGGACTTTTTTTTCCCCCTGGGACTCAAACAATAGGACAAAGATTCTGTTTTTCTCTCCTCATTTCTTTTCCTCTCACATCAGTGGTTTTTCAGGCAAATTCTCCCCCTTGTAATTCCAGTGTAGTGTCAGCAGGGTTCTCAGCTGTCCACATCTTTATTCATGTCTACACAGAAGTTAAAAGAATCTTCTCTCATGGAACATGGTAACCGTAATTGGCCTAACACAGTCATGTACCTTGTCTTGAACTCCCACTATGAGACACAACTGCATTATGCCTCCAAAAACACCAATTTAGTTCTTCTTTCATAATCTCCATCCTTTCAATCCCCAGATTCAAACCAACTTATAAGGATCTTGAAAGATGTAAAACATGTACAGAGATGTCATCAGATGCCCTTAGAAGAAAATTGAGAGCAGCTGATGGCAAGTCCAGTATCAGTAGTTTTTCCGAGGACTTTCTAGGATTGAGCTTATGAACATGTTACTATATCAGTTCCTGAGTTTTACTCACCATGTGGGAAGCCAGTCCCCAAGGAGATGCAATTATGGCGAGGTGAAATTTCTTGTTCCAAGTCTGTATGTTGGATGGAACAGAACCCGTGATGGTTAATTTTATATGTCAACTTGGCTGGGCCATAATGCCCAGATATTTTGGTCAAATAGTAGTCAGGATGTTTCTTTGAAGGTGTTTTATAGATGATATTAATATTTAAATCAGTAGACTTTGAGAAGAGTAGATTAATCACCGTAGTGTTGGTGGGCCTCATCCAATCAGTTGAGGGTCTTAGTAGAACAAAGACTGGCTTCCTCCAAGGAAGAAGGAATTCTGCAACGGAATTCCTTTGGACTCAAACTATAACTCTTCCTGGGATCTCCAGATTGCAACAGAATTCCTTTGGACTCGAACTATAACTCTCCCTTGGATCTCCAGATTGCAGGACCGGTCTACAGATTTTTGAGCTTGCATCTCCACAATCATGTGACCCATTTCTATAAAATGGCTCTCTCTTTCTGTAATGTACACATCCTGTTGGTGTTTCCCTACAGATCCCTGACTAATACAGAGCCATAATTAGTAGTCATAAATGTGGTCTTTGAATAATTTTACTAGAGCCTTTTCAGAAAATCATATCAGGTAGATAGATAAGTCAATATAAATAGAGAGGGAGATATGATTTTATTTATCTCAGTCACTTGTCACATCCACATCAGCCATTCACAACTATTGAACAGTGGACACTGAATTGATAAAAAAAAGTACTTTAGTTTCTTTATGAAATTGTTAGTATTAAATACACCCACAGTTTAGTTGCTTACTTAGTTATGACTTCTTATTTGAAACATTTGCAGTTCCTATTCCCACATGGAATAGGCTAAAGATCATGTCCAGTCTTCTATCATGTCACTACTCCCTGTCCACTTAAATTTATAATTTAAATGTATAACCTCTGTTAAACTATCTCCCTCCCTAAACTGCAAATTTCTTTTCAGTAAGGATTCTGATTATTCATCCTTGATGTTAGCCAAGTGAATGTTAACATTTCATATTGATTCCAAATTAAATATTTAATACATATCAAAATTTGTTACAATACAACAGATACAGAAAGTATCATATCAGTCCGGTATTTTAAGCTCCAGATATTTCGTGAAAACATTATTCAATTACTATTGTTATTGTTAACAATCGTAAGCTCTTAAATTTGATTTTCACTTTGTTGATTTCCAAGTGCTTTCACATAATCTCTTTTGGACTTTCAACAATCCTGTGTATTTCACAGGGTCATGGTTAATACACCTACTTAGCTGGTATCATTATATTTATAACTGATTCAAAGTTTATATCTTCTATTTAGCCAGATTTAATCCTAATACTTGTGCTAAGTTCTTCTATATTACATGTAGGATGTGGCAGCATGGGAGCCTAGGACATTTAAGAGTGAAGTGGAATATGAGTCAAGGGGAAAGATTCAGAAGAGAAAGGGTAGTGTAACAAAACCAAAATTTAATAGAGCTAACAACAACAAAACAAACAATATAATGACAACATAAAATAGAATTTCGACAAAAGAAATTAATTATTATTATAAATAATATACAATTTTTATATAATATATAGCTGTGCATATACATAATACATATTACATTAACTGTGTTACATTATAATTTAATTGGTTCTTGATACTTGCTGTCCCTATAACCTTGGGCAAATTAGACTTGGAAACTCATTTTCAAGCTCTGTCACAACCTGGTACAGGGGAAGCATCTCACGTTGTTCTGATAGGAAAATCCAAATGGCCACAAGCAGAAAGGGAACTAGAAAGAAGAAGATAAATCAGATAACAGAGAAGCAGCCCACTCCAGAATACATGCAATTAGAATTATCCTTAACAATTTATATATTCCAGGACACTTGGGTGGCTCAGTTGGTTAAATGTCCACCTTTGACTGAGATCATGATCCCAGAATCCTGGAATCGAGTCCTGCATCAGGCTCCTTGCTCAGTGGGGAGCCTGCTTCTCCCTCTGCCTGCTGCTCCCCCTGCTTGTGTGCACATGCTCTCTCTCTCTGACAAAAAATAAAAAAAGCAGTTTATAGCATCCATTTGAGACTGACCACCACTAAAGCCATGAAGATCCTTTAAGCATTATACCTGGGTAAAAGCATTGTATTCATATCAACAGGGCAAGTACAAAAGGCAATTTCTTGCCTATTGCAGAGCATATTCCCTAACAGCTACTAAAATTTGAATAATCACTAAAAATTAGTCTGATGCAGTAAGGTCCTATACAATAAGAAACTAATCATGTCCAGCACCATGTAATACTCCCATTCTTGTGTGACAAGACTTAGAATTAGTGACAAGAGTCAGGAAGTAATTTGTAATGATGGACGATTAGCTCAAAACCTAATGCTAAAATGTTATATATCTTTATGTAAAGCAAGTATTCTTTTTTTTTTTTTAAAGATTTTATTTATCTATTTGACACAGAGAGAGAGATCACAAGTAGATAGAGAGGCAAGCAGAGAGAGAGGGGGAAGCAGGCTCCCCGCTTAGCAGAGAGCCCGATGTGGGGCTCGATCCCAGGACCCTGAGATCATGACCTGAGCTGAAGGCAGAGGCTTTAACCCACTGAGCCACCCAGGCGGCCCAGTATTCTTTTTTTTTTTTTTAATTTTTTTAAATTTTATTTTATTCTTTCAGTGTTCCAAGATTCATTGTTTATATACTACACTCAGTGAAAGCAGGGATTCTTAACCTGAAGACTTGTGTGAAATGCAGGAGAATAATAAAACTCAAAACTGAATGAAATTTGCATACGCATACACTTAGGACTTTTTTTCTAGAGAAGGAACTTATATCTCTCAAGTGGACCCAAAGAAGGTTGTAAACCACTATTGCAAAGTTTTACTGACTGTTCTAGTAATATGCCCCTCACAGAAAGCTTGAAAACTAAGCCATTGTTTTTAATCAGCTAAGTTCATTTAGTAATCTTTTAGTGTGACTGATATTAAAATACATTAGTTTTAACATTAAATATTGAGTTCCTAAATTTTTTCATCTCTCGATTAATGAGCTTTCATTAATCTGAGCTGAATTACATTCAGTTATTTCTTGGACTACTCAAAAAATATCTTGCAATAACATTCTTACTTTCTTTCCACTTGTACAAAAATTGGAAAATGCTCCCAACTGTACTCCTCATATTTAGAGGATGGATGTTCAATGAAACCAATCTCTATGGTAATTCTGTCTGTTTCCTCCCACCGGAGCATACTACCAGGCTGCCTCACATCCATCTGTCCTGTGTACCTGAGATAAAGCCTTCCTCCCCATCACAGCCTGAAGACCTCTTTTTCTTATCTAAACTCTTAACAAACTGACAATTGATGCCTCTTGGTTGGCAATTAATCATTTCCTACTCTGCCTGGTGACGTACTTCCTAGAAGCTGATTTAATACTAACTCAAATTAAACTAACTTGGTGAACACATTACCATTTATGTTGCTCTAGTGTTCTGCTAACTTAAAAAAAAATGTGAGTGGGCTTTTTCAGGAGTTGATTGATTTTTTTTCTCTAGAAAAAATTTTGCTTGTTTATGGCATGAAATTTCTGTTCAGTAAATGAGGCTTGAGTCTTTCACATTTGGAAAGAGCTGCTTTTCCTCAAAGGGGAAATAACACCCATATAGGATAATCTGAGGAGAAAATTATTTACAATTAGTATGCACCAGACAGTCATGAGTCACTCTGGTCCACATGCTTTAAACCTCAAGGCCTAAGGCAGAAGGAAGAACTGTGTGTTGAATTCTCACAGCTACCAAGTGGCAGAGCTGGCATTTCCCTTGGCAATCTCCCAGCAGAGTTCATATTTGGAACCCTTGTCTCTGGATATGCCCATCTCTCCAGATTTTGGTGTCGTGATTTGCCCTTCATCTCCACTCTCTGGTAAGCCCAAGAAAAGGCACTGATTTTCAATTTGTCCAGCTTTTTCTAGATATAAGGATGAGACTGATAAATTCCAAGGACTTTCCATGGGGAGCGTGGGCAGTGATTCTTGTGTGTGGAGCCTTCTAGCTTTGATTAAGAAAAACTCCAACCACCTGACTGTCATAAAACAAGTTTTCTCAAGTTCACATCACGTCTGAAAAAAAAAAGGGATTTGACTGATTCTACTTTGCTTCCATGTAAAGTACTACAGAAAAATTAAAATGATGTAGAAAAGGAGCATCAATCATTGACTTTTATTGTTGTTATTACCAATATTAAATGCATGGACATATTTTGCCACAAGGACTTTCTCATGAATTCTGGTTTAAAATTGCTGATCCTGGTTTAAAATCTCTGAAGCCTCAAAGTTTCATTCTGTTTCTGTCCCTGGGTCTCTAACACTGATGTTACGGGATGATATGAGCTACATCTGGGGCCACTAGTTCTGTGAAAATTCAGAACAGGCTTCTTGAAAGACTTCTTCTTTTTTTTTTCTCAAATATGTTTATTTTATTTTTTCAGTGTTACAAGATTTATTGTTCATGCACCACACCCAGTGCTCCATGCAATGCGTGCCCTCCTTAATACCCACCACCAGGCTCGCCCAACCCCCCACTCCCCCCTCCAAAACCCTCAGTTTGTTGCTGAGTCCACAGTCTCTCATGGTTCATCTCCCCCTCTGATTTCCCCCCATTCTTTTTCCCTTCCTTCTCACAATGCCCTCCATGTTTTTCTTTATGCTCAGCACGTAGGTGAGACCATAAGGTAATTGGCTCTCTCTGCTTGACTTATTTCACTCCGCATAATCTCTTCCAGTCCCATCCATGTTGATACAAAAGTTGGATATTCGTCCTTTCTGATGGAGGCATAATATTCCATTGTATATATGGACCATATCTTCTTTATCCATTCATCTATTGAAGGGCATCTTGGTTCTTTCCACAGTTTGGCAATTGTGGCCATTGCTGCTATGAACATTGGAGTACATGTGGCCCTTCTTTGTAATGCATTTGCTTCTTTGGGGTAAATACCCAGTAGTGCAATGGCGGGG
>CM053605.1:21994417-22019114 GCA_028646535.1 Procyon lotor
AAAAAAAAAAAAGATTCTAATTATCATGGATCGTGAACAATTAGGCAATTTTTAGACAATAACTCCAAAACAGTACTCAGGGACGCCTCCTTTTGTGAAAAAGTGAGAGTAAGTGGACTAAGATACAAGAACAGAAAGCTGTTCTAAGAAATAGTGGACCATTGCAGGAGTGAAAAGATTAATTTACTTGTATTCATGCTAATTTATGAGGTACCTAAGTCATACAATTCATAAGTTCCTTCAACTATAAGGCAGCATGTTGCACCTGGATAGAGTATTCAGTTGCAAATGTAAATAAATAAATAAAATGTAAATGTAAATAAACACCTTACAAATACAGCTAGATTGTGTGTTAAATTTCTGCAAGTGCATGTATCAGATCTCTATCTGAACACCTATTATACTCTAGGAATATATGTTTTCACTAGAGGAAGTGGAGTCACAAATATATTGCAAATGTAGTTACAGAATATGTAAGAATTTGCAAATTGTCTAGTTTGGGATTGCAGGCAGAGCCAGTGGGCGGGGGAAGCTGAGGATTGGGTGGATAGTGCTTCGAAGGAAAGCAGGGCGTGGCTGTCTTTCTAGATGCGGAGTAGGAGAAGCAGTTCCTACTCTACTCCCAGAATACCACTCTCTCTTCATGGCTGGTGATATACCAAGGCAAAAAAAGTTTTTTAATTCTTTTTGATGACGATTGTGAGAAGTTGCCCTGTGAAGCAACTGGAATTTTACAGGAAACAGTATTAGTAAGAGCACTGGAGGACTAGGGAAGGGAGATGATCTCCTTGTGTAGTACTTGGTGAGCTTAGAACACTGACAGAGTCCCAGGGAGTTATGTCCAGGATATTCATTTTATCATTTGCACTGCAAAGAATGATTAGAGTCATCACTCTATAGAAGGTAACTGAAATCATGAAAGTACAAAAATGTTCCTAAACAGTGTAAAATGATACAGAAAAATCATGTTATCATAACCCAGAAGAACATCAACATTTTGATGAGAAAGGCAATATGCAAGATGTTGGGAAGAAACCTAAAAAGAAAGTATGGTAAGGGACAAGGATTATAGACAAGCAGAATTACAGACATCAAGAAAGGACATATTCCAAGAAAAAGAGGATGCTTACCAAAGGTACTGATGGTGTCTTTGAGATTAATTTTTGTGAAATGGTGAAAACAGAAGTCTGAGCCAGTGGGCAGCCAGGAAATTTTCTGAGATGTTATTTGACATGAAAATATTATTTACTTTTTTTTTAATTTGAAATAATTTCCCAAACAAGAATTAAGCTTTATATAGACAATATCCAGAAAATTATCTATTCCAATGAAATAGCGGAGAGTAGGATTACTCTAATGACTTGGATTCTAGATTTTTTAAAATGCTCACTATTTTGAAGGTGATTGACATTACCCATTTTAATTATCAAGACTACCTTGAAAGATGGGGGGCATTATTTTCCACATTTTGGTCATTGAAGAACCCAACATTAAGTGCAGTTTTCTGTCTGACTACAAAGACTCAAGATTGTTCCAGTTTTAAAGTGTTAAATGGGGTTATCATTTTCCATATAAACAAAAGGAAGGATGTGCTTTCCATAAAAAAGCCACTTCAGTTGGCCACTAAAGCAAAAGCAACATCATTTAATATTTTATAGTTTATGTATTTACTTAGCACAGACAAAGCTACTTCATTTATATATATATTAAGGGAGTCAGTCATTTTCCCAGTACTGGTTTTCAAAATATCCATTTGAAGCCAAAGTTCAACAGATTATTTTCCATGCAAAAAATAAACACACTGAAAATTCTGTTTGCCTAAAGTCTTGCGGTGCCTCAGCTTTCTTATACAAATGTTTCGGAATGGAAGACAATGGCTTTTGCTGAACTACTTTGTGAATAGTGTGGTTTACTTAGACCCAGTGCCCTAGAACTACAAAATGGCTTTTGTTTGTTTTTAAATCCATGAGGATTTGACTTTATTGAACTAGAATTTGGATTAAATTTCAGCAGCATATATTTCTGCTTCCATAAGGGTCATTATCCAGAAGAACAACTGGGAAGCTAATTTGCTGAAGCCAGTGATGTGCTGCTGTACTTTTCCTTGGCTTGCTCTGATGACTCCTCACTTTCGCCAACATCCCTGAGGCTCAAGTCCACAGGGACTTGGTGAACAAACATCAGATAGTAGCTCTTGGATAAACCTTACCAATAAAAATGAATGAGAGAAATAGGGCAGAACTTTGGGGTGTAGTAACAGTTTCTTCTTCAAAGTATATTTCTATCTACCATCCCACTGACATTCAGAATCATTTCTAAGGATTTCAGAAGAGCATGGTTCTCACCTATATGCAAATCACTCCTATCTGCTCTCAGCTTCCCTTCACAGGTTAGAGTCCTTAGGTTTAGCAAGGTGAAATGACTATGGTACTCCAGAGAGCTGTGGATTTTAGTGAGTATCATTGAATTTGGTGTAATAAGATAATTTTGTCTGAGTAAAACAGACTAGAAATTCATTCCCACTAAATTGAAATGGAAAGTTTTTCTAAATTAGACAGTCTCCTCCCATTCTGTTTAGCCACAGGAAAATTGTTGACTGAAGATCTACAAGGTAGTATGGTAGGGATTTTACTTGTTTTATTTAGAAACTCAAATGTTCAGATCTTTGTAACTATGAATTCTTCATTTTTATTCCAGCAAAGGTGGAATAAATAATTATAGTTTTGAGTACGTGTTCTGTTCCTTTGCTTTGGTTTTCTTCTCTAAGGACTCCTATTATCCGTATGTCGTTATTTTCTAATGATGTCTTTTATCTTTTCACTTAAAAAAATTTAAGCTATTTATCTTTCATGTCTTCAATTTCTCTTAAGATGTTATCTGTTCAATTTATTTCCTCAAGTTTATTTTTGAATCTCTGAAATATTTTCCTTGTACTTCTAAATTCTTTATTCAGCTTTGTCTTCTCATTTCTGAGTTTCTAAATCTGATTTATAGTGTCCCTTTATGTATTGGGTCATTTTCTTATATTTCTTATTTTGTATCAAAAAAAGCAGATTATAGTTTTGGTTTGTGCCTGATTTTTTCTGACATTATTTCTTTGGCACATTTTCTTAGACTTCCTTATCCTCATTTTAAAGTAAATATGTTGTATAATATTTGACATCATCTATTTTCACATAAAATTTGTCTTGAGCTATTGAGAGGAGGTAGTTAGGATTGAAATTTAAAAGAGCTAATTTCAGAGAGGTCATCTTTTGTGACGTGTGTGGTGTTACAATGTGCACACACACACATATACACAGACGCAGGAGCTTGTTTTCTGAAGTTTCTTGACAAAGTTGCTCACCATCAGCTTTATCTGAACATCCTCTTTCCTTTGTCTTTATCATCTCTGTCTTGTGAAATTTTTCTTTCACTTCCAGCAGCTTCTCCTCATTGTAAGACCGGCTGATGAATGGAATCCTGGGTGGTCAGTTGAGAGAGTTCATAAGACCCTCCCTGCTCCAATTCCTTTACAGTGAAAGCAAGCTCCTTGCTGCACCTAGAATCAGAGTGGGCAGAACACTTTTGGTTTCCATTGCTGTTCCCAGATTGCCTTGGTACTGTCTCCAGTGGGTATCTACTGACTATTTTTTTGTGTTCTACTGTTTTCCAGTTCATTAGACCCTCTACTGCTTTTCTGCTTTTTCCTGCGCAGGCATTACACCATGGAGGTCTGTAACTGTCCATAGTTTATCACATTCACTTGTGTTTTTGCATTTAGGGAGTTAGCTTGTCATTTAAAGTTTGTGTTTTGCTGTCCAACTGGTCTTGTCTGCTATTTTGTGAGAAAATTCAGGGACACCGAAAAACTGCCACTCTTACTATCTTTCTACACACTCCCAACATTACATTTTAATATATACAAACTTTCTACCATTACAGCAAATCAGTCCTTATATATGCCCCACAAACAATACATAACCATTGTTGATAAATGTTTTGTATCCAGAAATGCATGTGAATTTTTTCCCTTGCTAAACTTCTAGTTTGACTGTATACAATTATTATAGCAAATCATATTTCCTCAGGATTCTAAAGACATTGCTCCACTGTCTACCTAGATCCAAAGCTGGTGATAAGAAACCTGATGTCAATAGAATTCTAAATTTTTTCCCTCATTTTCTTTTACATTTAGAAAGATTTAGAACTTTGTTTTCCTTGATTTTCCAACATTTCACTATGTTGTTAGTCTTTTAATATATCTTTCTAAGCATCAAGTAATTCCTTTCAACTTGAGGGCCAGCATCCTTCTCCTTGACAAAGTTTCTTCTACATTTTCCTTTATTCTCTCTTTAAAAAAAATTTTTTTATTCTTTTATTTGAGAGAGAGAGAGAGAGCAGAGAGCACAAGCAGGGAGAGAGGGAGAGAGGCAGAAGGAGAGGGAGAGGCACACTCCTGGCTGAGCAGGAAGCCGATAGGAGGCTCGATTCCAGGACCCCAAGATCATGACCTCGGCAACCAAAGGCAGATACTTAACTGACTGAGCCACGTAGGTGCCCCAAAATGTTCCTTTATTATCTGTCTTGTCCCTCTAATCAGATACATATTGCAACTTTTTCATTTTACCTCAGTAGCTCCTATTTTTTCCTTTTACACTTTGCACCATATTCTTACAGAATTCATTCTATTGCTTCTTTCAGCTCTTTTATTCACACTTGAGGAGTGTACGTTTTACTATTTAACCCCCTTTTCAAATACATTTATATGATATATAAATTCAGATTTTTATGACATCCTGTTCTTCTTAATAGATACCATATCCTAAAGTATCTTTATAGAGATATAAATTATACTTTTTTGACATCTTTCTCTACATTCTTATTTAGTTTGTTTAGTTTATTACTTTCACTAGGTTTTGATTTTCCTCAAATATCCAATAGTTCTTTATGTCCATTTTCGTCTTTGGAATTTTTTATTTGCCAGGCTATGGATACTGTTTGGGTTTACTAAGGCCAGACTCTAATGATTAGTGGTTGATGGAAAGAAGACCAGAAGGTATGCTGTTAGGCACGATTTGCCAATTATAGTTGTTTTCCTTCAGGGAGGTCTTTCTTCATTTCTGAGGTTTTCCTGGCCACTTGGAATGTGAGCCTGTTTCTTCCACTAAAGTATTAACACTCAGTTCTCTGGTTACTGACAAATACATACATTACTTACTGCTTAGCCATGATGTATGTGGTTCATGAGTTAACATTTCTAATAAGTGCTATAGTGCTTCTCTTCCCTTCCAATTACAAGAAACATTGGAATGTGGATATTACACAGAGTTGTTCCTGTTTTAAAGTGCTGTTTTGTTTGTTGTGCAATATCTTCACTTAATCCAAATCAGTTTACTTTTCAACTTTCAAGTATTGCCTAAATTTATGATCTACCACTGATAGCCCTTTCCCTTTTCATTAGGTTACAGACTTTAAAATATATTTTTATTAATATTAATAAATTAATAATCTAGGGTATTCTAGAGGAAAAGCATAATTACGCAGTCTGTTATGTTTACCCAAGTATTATGAACTTTGAAAATTTCATTAGATAATTTTTCATGAAACTTGTAAATTTCAGTGTATCTTTATTAAGGTAAAAAAACATGCATCCAAATCTAGCTAAGATTTCAATCAATATTTATCATGACATATAATATTTTCAGACTCTATAATATAGAGACTCTATATTATAATCTATACTCTATAATATTCAGACTCTATAATACAATCTACACTATGTTATAGTGTAGATTGAAAGGATTTTAAAATTAGGCAAACACAAACTCTGCTTTTTATCAGATGTGTGAATTGAACAAATCACCTTAATTCACTGAGACTATTTTTTCCTTTAAAATGTAAGTAATAAGCATCTTATATGATGTTTTGAATTTTAAACAGCATTTAACAAATTTCTGAGAACTGACACTCTATTTTTTCTTCTTTTTCTCTCTCTTTTCTTTAGTTCTCTTTCTGTTGCTCTATGTGACAGATGCCAGAATTCTCTGCAGCTAAAATATGATATTGCTTGCTCTCAAAGACAATACAATGAAGAAAGGATTGATCTCACCACACTTTCACTGTTTGTTTTGAGTGCTGTGAAATGTCAAACAGTATTGCAAAAGAAAACAACTCTGAAACCAGCACAGAATTTGTGAATAATTTCTTCTTGGTATTATTGAAATATTTGAATAGATATGACTCCATTGTTGTTTTTAGAACAATGTATTTGCTACTGTAATTCCTTGGGATTGTACAAAATAGTGTTAGGTCAGTACCTTGCTCTCTTAAATCAATGTTATACTTAATTCTGCACCCTCTCACCGTTTTTCTGATATTTGGGGTCAATATGCTGTGATTTATGAAATAACCTAGTTTTACACCTAAGGACATAGAAACACATACAAACAAGGAAGGGGCAGGAAGGAAAAGTCAGGATATCTTACTTGGAGTAAAAACTAATGAACATGAGAACAAAGGTTCAAGTCATGAAAAAGCCTTCAATATCACAGGGATAGATAGTACCTAAACGTGGACAAATGCTATAAAAGTTTATAATCATATTAAGTATATAAGAAACATTGACTAAAATACAGAGGCTGCTGATACAATGCATAGTCTTGATCTTCAATGATTTTTGTGAACTCAATAATTTGGGAATGTGTCCAGCACCTATAATCTGTTAAGCCTTGAAAATATGGTCAGGTTTGTACATCATGTTTTTAGTAAATTATATAGTATCTAATAGAAATACTTTGGGAAATTTCTAATGCTCCAGCTTGAGGAAAACCAACTGTTACCAAATAGCTTATTAAGTAAGGCATGACTTTTTCTTGGAAGAAAAGTTAAGACACAAGGGCCATACCTGTGTTAGTGTCCTATGCCATCATACAAATATATGAGAAACACCAATCTGTCATTTATGGGTTTCTTCCTATAGAACCATGGTAGACATATGCACATATTCAATGCTATTGCATTCTCATGGCCAACTTTAGGTGTTGGCAATACCTCCATTTTACAGATGAAACTGAGCACAGAGGAATTAGTTACTTGTCAAAATGGCAGAGCAATGTTGGGGATTCTGGCCTGTCTGACTTGTCTTCTTCCCATATTCTTAGCCACTATGCCCTGCTTCCTTTCTACAGAAAACAAAACAAAAACTTCCTAACTTTACACACATTTCTAAACATGCTTCCTCTCATAACTAATTTGTGTTTTTTGTTTTGTTTTGTTTTGTTTTTTGGGGTTTTTTTTTTTCATAACTAATTTGATACAAAATGTGTTCATTTTAAGGTGGATCTGACTCATAAAGACAACACATTTTGAATCAAGAGTAGGGTTCTTTTGGTGCAATTATAAATGGGTTGTTTTTAAAATTTCCTTTTATGAGACTGTCGTTAGTGGATAGAAATGCTACTGCTTTCTAGGTATTAGTTTCCTGTCACTTTGCTGAATTTTTTTACTACTTCTAGTAGTTTTTTGGTGGAGGTCTTAGGATTTTTCTATGTATAGTATCATATCATCCACAAATAGTGAGAATTTAACTTCTTCATTACCAATATAGATAACTCTTATATCTTTTTTTTTTTAGATTTTTTTTTTATTTATTTGACAGTGAGAAACACAGTAAGAGAGGGAACACAAGCAGAGGGAATGGTAGCGGGAGAAGCAGGCTTCCCGCCGGGCAGGGAACCCGATGTGGGGCTCGATCCCAGGACTCTGGGATCATGACCTTAGCTGAAGGCAGACGCTTAACGACTGTGCCACCCAGGTGCCCCAACTCTTATATCTTTTTCTTGTCTGATTGCTGTGACTAGGACTTCCAGTACTATGCTGAATAAAACTGCTGAGAGTGGACATTCTTGTCTTGTTCCTGACATTAAAAGGAAAGCTCTTGGTTTTTCACCCTTAAGGATTATGTTAGCTGTGGGTTTTTCATAAGTGGCCTCTACTATGCTGAGGTATGTTCCCTTGAAGCCTATTTTGTTGAGAGTTTTTATCATGAATCAATGTTGAATCTTGTCCAAATGGGTTTTCTGCATTTAGCAAAGTGATCATATCATTTTTATCTTTTGTTTTGTTGATGTGGTGTATGACATTGATTGATTTATGATTACTATACCCTCCTTGTATCCTGGAATAAATCCCACCTAATTGCAGTGAGTGATCTTTTCAATGTATTGTTGTATGAGTTTTGCTAACATTTTTTGAGAATTTTTGCATCGCTGTTCATCAAGGATATTGGCCTGTAGTTTTGTTTTTGTTTTTGTACCCTGTACCAGGGTAATGATGGCCTCATGTTTGGAAGCTTTCCTTCCTTTTCTATTTTTTGAGGAGAGTAGGTATTAACTCTTCTTTAAGTGCCTGGTAGAATTCACCTGTGAATTCATCTCGTCCTGGACTTTTATTTTTTGGAAGTTTTTTTACTGCCAGTTCCATTTCCTTACTTTTTTTTTTTCCTTTTTTTATAATGCTAGTCACCACATAGTACATCATTAGTTTTTGATGTAGTGCTTCCATGATTTATTGTTTGCTTATAACACCCAATACTCCATACAATCCATGCCCTCCTTAATACCCATCACCAGGCTAAACCATCCCCCAACCCCCTTCCTCTCTGAAGCCCTCAGTTTTTTCCTGAAGTCCGTAATTTCTCATGGTTCATCTCCTCCTCTGATTTTTGTCTCTTCATTATTTTTCTCTTCCTTCTACTAATGTCCTCCATGCTATTCCTTATGTTTCGTATGTAAGTGAAATCATAAGTGTCCTTCTCTGCTTGACTTATTTCACTTAGCATAATCTCCTCCAGTCCCACCATGTTGATGCAGATAGTGGGTCTTCATCTTTTCTGACGGCTGAGTAATATTCCATTGTATATATGGACCGCATTTTCTTTATTGATTTGTCTGTTGAAGGGTATCTTGGCTCCTTCCACAGTTTGGCTATTGTGGACATTGCTGCCTTCAGCTCAAGCCATGATGCTAGGGTCCTGGGATACAGCCCCGCATTAGGCTCCCTGCTCAGCAGAAAGCTTGCTTCTCCCTCTCATACTCCCCCTGCTTGTGTTCCCTCTCTCACTGTCTCTTTCTGTCAAATAAATACATAAAATCTTTTAAAAAATAAAATAAATAAAAAATAAAAACAAAGCCAGACAACACAATTTTTTTAAACTAAAAATTAAAATTAAATTAGAAAGTTAAAATGAAAAAACAACAACAACAACAAAACACCACAAACCTGCAGCTTGTTTTCTGTGCCTCGGCACCATAGGGCAACTGGTGTGGGCTGGAGCACTGTGGGCTCACTGAGGTTGAAAGCTTCCTGTTATGACTAGACCGACCATTATGTCATCAGGACCAGCTTGATGTGGTCCTGATGTGTTGGCATCCTCCAATTATTGAGTCCAACCTCACTCTTTATGGTTCCAGACTCTCTCTGGTCTGGGCTTTTAAGGGCTGGGGGAGAGAACATCCTGGCAGTTTCTAGGCCCTTTTAAACCGTGGCTTTTTTTCTGTGTTCCAGAGAGATCAGGGCTGGTATGGGCTTACATATCCTGGATTTGCTGAAGTCATAAACTTTCTGTGATGGATATGACTCATTGTGCATGAAGGTCCACTAATTATGGCATCTAGACACTGCTTTAATTTGGGCCATTAAAGTGGAGGGGGAGGAGATATCCGGCTAGCTCCTCAGGCCTTTTCGGTGTCCCAGCACATCAAGGGCTGGTGTGGGCTTGTGGATCCTGAGTTTGGTGAAGGCACAAGCCAAGAGATGAGCAGACCCATCCACCGTAGCCTCTGAACCCTGCTTCAGTCCAGGCATCCAAGGTGGCGTGGGAAAGTAAACCTTGTCATTCTCCAATCCCTCTGACCTAGAGGGATTTCCCATAGCTTCTGCACCACTTGGCAGAATTCCAGTGTTGTCTCTTTTATATGTTAATTGTTCTTTTAAACAATGGCATTTTCTCTGTGCCCGAGGACAGAGGGATCTGTTCCCATTCTTTCAGTACTATCCCTTCCCATGCCATTTACAGTGTTGGTGGTGGGGTTTTCCTTCGTTACTGTGTTTCTGTCTCTCCTCCTGTTCTCTTTCTGTTCTATCTTCGGTTTTCAGTACCTGTTTAGCTACTCTTTAGTTATTCTTCAACAGAAATTATTCTATTAATAGGTATAATTTGGTGTGTTCCGTGGAGGAGGTGAGTTCAGAAATCTTCCAATGCATCATCATGAACCAGAACTCTGTTTATTTCTTTATAATCATGGGCTATATACCTTGTTTGTGCCAACTTTTGGGATTGTGAAATTAGATTTATTTTAATAAGAATTTATCTTGTATAAATGTATTTAATACAAGATACATTTATTTAAAATAAATGCCTTAGTAAGTGGCCAAATGAATGCAGAAATAAAAAGAAGTAACTTGTCAAGAAACTTTCAAAAACAACCACTTTTATTAGGCAAAACATGAGTTTAAAACCATCAATAAATCTAGAGCATTTGTACAAGCAGGATAACGATTTATCTGTCAGGAAGTGTTTTGACATCATCTATGAAAAATGCCATTACCTAAATTGGCAGGCAGTTAGTTGAAAGAAACTAATTTTAGTGCAAAGAAAATGGACTTGGTTTGTTTAAATATGGATGACCCAATGGGGGTCAAACAAATCCATATACCAAAGGTTTTCTATTAATTACAATTTTAATAAAGTTAACCAAATAAAAAGTATGACATTTGGAAGTCATCTTTCAAAAATCACTTCAAAAATGCTTAGTTACTAATGGGAACTTTCCTAATTGTAACAAATATATGAGTCTCTTTGAGGGGAAGCACAAGTAGCGCTTGCTTCTTCCATTAGCTCAAAAGGATGGCTGTGAGAACATTTTGATTCTTTTCAGACAGTGTGGCTAATAGACTAACAAACAGACTACTGACTTGAAAGGGAATACTTATATTCAAGGGCAAGAATAGATGAAAAATACTCTTCAAAAGCAGAAATGGGATTCGAAATAATAGGGTGAAGATTTTTAATGGGGTATTTCAAACAATAATCTTTTCATCTTTGATGCTTACTTTAAATTTATCTCTATCCAAAATCTATAGTACTTTTGCCCTAACATTTAGGAAGAATTTTTTATTGAATATATTTGACATAAAACATTGTATAAATTTTAGGTGTACAGTATGTTACTTTGATACATTTAGACATTGTAATATGATTGTCCTTTTAGCGATATTTATCACATTACATAATTATAGTACAATATTGTTGTTGTCTATATTCATTATGTTGTGCAGTAGATCACTATGGTTTATCTACTATTTGTTCTAACTTTACAGCCTTAAACCATTCAGGAAAAGTTTAACTTAGTGTAACACCATGCTCAAATAATTGATAGTCACATCTTTGATATGATGTAAAAAAAATTGTCTCTAATTCAATCTTTTTAATATAACTGAGATAGACTACAGTAGGATTAGAATTTCTTTTTTGCTTTTAGGTTTTAAAGTTCATTTCTTAACTTGAGTTTAGTGAAAATAAGTTGATCTCAATCACCTTACTTCAGAAATTCAAATTGTTTCTAAAAGAATGAATAGCCAGCTACAAATGTATAAGAATGCTCAAGTTATAAAAGTTAGCAAGATGACAATCTCTTTTTTCCAGTTCCTATTTAATGTGTCCTCTTGAGTTGGTATTCTGTTGAAGCTCAGGGATAAGGAAAACATAAACACCGCTTTGTGGACTATTCTTAACAGAAGGCAAGAATCTATTTACTTAGCACCAAGAATTGGGCCTCAGGCACTCTTCAGTTCCCGGTTTAGAAAGTCTGGCTTTGATGAACAAAGTAATAATACCTAAGAGCTTCAGGACTTCTTTGTCAAATCCTCTCCTATCACAGCTTGGTTCAGTATTCCTGAGCATCTTGACACAAAATTGAAACCGAGAAACAGGTTTCTAAGGGGTGCTGTAGACAAGGAAGAAACGAAAGCACCGTTTGTCTTAGCTGTTTCCCCTGAGGTAAGGATATTTGTCTGGCCCAGATATTCCTCTCTCAAGGTAAATATGCCTGGAGACAGATGGGATATCAATGATGTTCTTACATTGTGATGTGGATATCTCAAAGAAATTGCAGTGGAAGTCCAATTAGTTGTTAAAGTATTGTCTGCATAGGCACATCCTGTTTCATAGAAGCTCACCATTTTCCCAGTTAGAGGGCCCACTCCTACACACTCACATTTGTCGATCAGAAACAGGCCTTTTTATAAATAGTTCCATTTCCCCAAGGTAATAGCAGATGTGGAAACGTGTCCCTCATTAGCTCAGTGGAGTCCCTATAAGTGGAGAATTATTGTCACAACTGTATTATCTTATTTGAAGGATCAAAACATTTGCCAGCCAGATCTCCTTATTCATATTTGAATAAAATATACTTGATATTTAAACTTGAAATAATCAATTTTGGCTTTATTTCCTTTTTTCCAAAGGTAAATAATAATACTGATATTCTGTGGGGGAAAGCCACTACCTTCTTTGCCCTTCTCTTCAACTCATCAAAATGAAAGAATCACAATCAGAATTTTTAAGAATTTTTTTTTATCTGAACACACGTTCAGAAATAGGAAATATGTAGTCAGAACTAACTGTATTTTTTACCCTCTGCCAAATGTTTCTTAAAACTCTTGACTACGTTTTTGGGAATGTCTCCCTTAAATTTTGTTTATGAAATCATAACAACCATCTTGTTATGATTTCATAAACAAAATTTCAATTATTAACAGATATAACAGAATCTCTATATATAGCATGTGCCTGTGTGTGTGTATGTGAGTGTTTGTGTGTGTCACATCCATGTATTGTGTATATATTATATTTATATATACATGCATATTATATATAGACACACATACATATTTTTAATTTCTACCTGCAATGGCATGATTCTCCTACTTTCATTTTTCTGGATAAAGCCTGCTCCTTCAAATTCCTTAGTTGAAGATGACCTAAGTTATCTCTTTACTGGCACAACAGTAACTTTTTCAGGTAGCTAATTCCAGTGTTTATTAAACCCGTAGTGTTCCTCAGGAATCATATTAAGTTTTACTCTATCCCATGAGGTTAGTTTTATCATACATATAGACTCGATAGACTTGATGATGACTTTGAGCAAATTGTTCAGTTAGTTACACAGTATTAAATAATTCAAACTCATATTTTTCAGACACCAAATGGATGCTTATAAGTACTATATAATGTGACTGATTTCCAGTGGGTACCCTAGAGCTAATTTTAAATGGTAAATGAGGCGGTCACTTTCATAGTATTAGCCTAGGTAATATCACTAAAATAGGTCCCCTCTCCTAAAATATCTCCCTACCTATGGTTATACCTAAAATCCCACCATATAAAAATACCCTTTAAAAGCAATGTATTCAACTACTTCTGTGAATGGACTGTTCTTACCTCTCTTACTCTTGTCTCAGATGAATGCATTTTCCTTCTTCCTCCCTAGGCATCACTTACACCCACACTTTTGCACCCATCATTTCCTGCTTCCTGTAAGACAATAGTTCTCAGATTGTGTTGTATGGAGCCTCTTGGCAGGGACAGTGCCGAGAAGACGAAGCCTGGGTGCATCCACCCCTCTTCACCCAGATCAACTCTGTTTAATGCTTTCAAGTCAATATCATAAAAGAAAGATTTTGGATTGAGATGTTAGATTTCTTTCTTCCACAGGAGTTACAAGAGGGATTTTATTAGATCCTCTTTTATAATTCTTGGTTTAAATTCTTTTGATCTCTAGATATTTTTTGAATATCTAATGTTTTACTTCTCACAGGTGTGTAAGAAAGGTTTATGTTCTTAATGTTCTCAAAAGGTTTACAATCTAGTTAAAATGTACATAGACAGTTTCCATTAATGTGAAAGGAATCATACTGAAGTTATGATGGAGAACATAGGCATTGAAGCTTCCATTTGTTGAGCTGATCAGATGAAACCTCACAAAGCTAGTAATCCTTGAAATACTTACCACAGCAGGAGGTTTTTCACAAGGTAAGAATTGGGGGCGGCTGGCTGAAGGTGTTTGTTCCATAGAGGTTATAGCAAGGTAATACTATGTGCTAATAAATTAAATATCATGTATTATTTATTGGTAATACCGATAAAGATAATACCACGTGCTAATAAATGTATGATAGAAAAACATGAAAAACTTATCTGAATGCTATAATCTACTTACTAAAATTAATATGGGTCAATTTAGATTAATTTTGTCCCTTTTTGTACTACAATTTAATATCATTTGCTCTATTACCCTTACAAATGTACATTGGGATTACCTAGAACAACGAGACATATTAGCAAGGTCAGATGACTTTGGAGACTAAACACTGAAAAACACTAACATTATGAAATCACAATGTGATTTATGATTAACACACATTTAAAGTAAGTTTGAAAATAAACAGATTTTTATAAGGTAATTATTACATTACAAAACCATAAGAGTAAGGATTCAGATTCTGTATTCTAAAATTCATCTTGCAAATTCTACTTTTAATGTTATTTTTGCTCTTTATTATTTAGAACTGAGGTCACTTTGATGCTAAAATTTCTCTATGGTAGCAAGTTAGATGATATTAAGTTTACTAGACATCTTAGTCTGCTTGGACTGCTATAACAAAATCATATAGAGTGGGTGGTTTAAAGAAGAGAAATTTATTTTCTCACTGTTCTGGAGGCTAGAAATCTGAGATCGGGGTGCCAGTATTGTTGGGTTTCCTTCTTGGCATGTAGATGGCCGACTTCTCACTGTGTCCTCATAAGGTACAAGTGTGGTGGGGGTGGGGCTGGGGAGAGCCCTCTGGTGTCTCTTCTTATGAGGACACTAATCCTTTCTGACCAAAGCTGCACCTTCATGAATTAATCTAGCTTTAATTACGTCTCAAATGTTCCCTCTCCAAATACCATCACATTGGTGGTTAGGGTTTCCACATATAAAAATGGAGAAAACACAAATATTTAGTCCATAATACTAAGGCACAATTGTTCACCAGATAAGGAGCTGGGCAGTATATTTTCAGGAAAAAATACTTAAGAAGTGACAACTTACACCAAAATAATGTAGATTCCACATTATTATTAAAATACATCATGAAAAGGTATCTGCTTAGAAGATCCACAATAATGTTGTTACAATGTAAATACAAATGATAAAAAGATAAAATGATTAAAGAGTCATTGTAAGAAAATAATATCAGAATAAGAAATGTTTATATGAGGAGAACAATAAAATAAACCTTTCCTTTGAAATTTGAAGTAGTTTATTTGTCAGATTCAAGTGCTGTACACTGATAATTGCTTTCTAGAATTCATTTCAAGAACAAGATGATTGAACAAAGCCAACTCAGCTAGAAAAAAGAAAGGGAAAAAAAATCTAAGTACTATAGATTGTTGAGTCAGCTTTAAATTGACAAGAACCAACTTCCACCATACCTAGCATTCGAACTGGTCCTACGTTTAATAAAAAGATATTTTATTTCCATTCACTTTAAGACAAAAAATAAAGATGATTTTTAAAATTCTAATATTTAAAAACCTTTAAAAATTTGTAAATGAGCTTAGTTAAGAATCTAGATATTAAAATCAAAAGTATGAAAAAACTAATATATATCAACTCTTAGATTAAAAATATGCTGCAAAACAAACTTAAAATATGGGTAATTTTACTGGGAACATAAAATCACCCTTTCTAAAATCTGAGAAAGGTTTTCAAGTGTCATACAAGAAGTTAAAGATAAATTTATTAATCTGTTAACAAACATCAGTATTAAATAGCTTATAAACATGGAAAGATTGTTCTCTTTGAATAGTAGAATTATCAATACTTTTAAAAGTTATTTCTATTTTTAAATATACCCAAAGTGAAGTTCTATCACTTAGTGATAAGTTATCACTGTATCACCTAGGCACTTAAAAAAATAATTTCTTCCTAGATAAGACTGGTATCAGGTAAACTTTTCAGATGACAGAGCCTTAGACTCTAGAATTTTAAACTTACTGTCATTGAAACTACTGGATTTTTTTTTAGCTGGAAACAAAAACAATTTATTGTAACATAGGGAAATATATTCATCAAGCCCATGGCCTTTTTTGTACATAAAATGGTGTTGTGCTAATATCCTAGGTGACAGCACAAACGTGACATACATACACACACCAAGTCTCTTGGTTTAGTCACACTATTAATAAAAAAAATGTTTGGATCATAGAACATTGTTTCTGTTTAAACCATTTGTTAACTTTTAAGTAGCAGCCCTGTTTGCTTTTATGTTTCTTCCAAAAAGCTATAGGTTGTATCCCCAAACAAGCTGGTTATACCTATTGAGATAGTTCTCTGCATATTTGAATAAACTATGCTGTGGAATATTCATATGCTGACCATTTAAAATGAATTTATTCTACTCTGACTTTCCTAGAAAAAATATAAGTGGATTTCACTAGCATTTCTTAACTATGGGCACTAGAAATCACCAATTATTAACAGAAGTCCTATCAGTTCCCACAATAAGGGAATAAAAGAAGCAGATCAGACAATCTCACTGGTAGCACACAGTCATTCAGCATAGGATACGCATGTTCTTCTATTTCATACACACAATGATAAACATAATGTAAGCATTTTCATGGTTGTATGCAATCCACATAAAACATCCATAAGTTGGTGGATCATTTATACTTCAAAGATTGCTATAACTCTGCTATAGTCTGTTGCTTTTATGAATAAGCACTGATGTTTATCTCAGATGAATCCCTTAAGAAGAAGAACTAGAGGGAAGCCTGGGTGGCTCAGTCGTTCGGCTCAGGTCATGATCCCAGAGTCCTGGGATCAAGCCCCACATCGGGCTCCCTGCTCGGCAGGAGGCCTGCTTCTCCCACTACCATTCCCTCTGCTTGTGTTCCCTCTCTCGCCGTGTTTCTCTCTGTCAAATAAATAAAATCTTAAAAAAAAAAAAAAAAAAAGAGGAAGAACTAGAAATTATATTAAAACAAAATGAAGGGGCACCTGAATGGCTCAGTCAGTTAAGCATCTGCCTTCAGTTCAGGTTATGATCTGAGGGTCTTGGGATAGAGCCCAGCAGTGGGCTCCCTGCTCAGCAGGGAGTCTGCTTCTCCCTCTCCTGCTCCCCCTGCTGTGCTCCCTCTCTCACTGTCTTTCTCTCTTGTCAAATAAATGAAATAAAATCTTAAAAAAAAACCAAAGTGGAATATCCAACTTTCTACTGAGAAAAGACTTCTAGTCTGTCAGAAAGAATCTGTATTTTACCTTTAACTCCGTACTGTCTTTCATTCAGAAACATTCTTGATCCAGGTTAAATCTGGTACACACGGTGAAACACAAGGCTCTCTTGGGATCATGTGTCTGCTGCTTTGATCTGCATCTGGATCTAGAGGAAAAAATAAAACAGAAATTACATCATTTTGTATCACACATATGACCTTAGAAGAAGATTCAGGGACTCCTTATCCACAGTAGAGCTGACAGGCAGGCTTTGGGGTGACGGTATGTCTATGGGTCTGAATTATTGGAGTTCTTCCAATGGGATGGTTCCAATTGGTTCCATTTCTCAAAGAGAGAGAGACAGAGAGAGAGAGATTTGTAATAAGGAATTGATGCACATGGGTATGGAGGCTGAGAATTTCCAGATCTTCAGTCCACAAGCTGGAGAGCCTGGAGAGCCAAGAGTATTCCAGTCCAAGTTTGGGTCTAAAGGTTGCAGAAAACCAGCTTCCCAGCTTGAAGATGCAGAGAAAGCAAATTCTTCCTTACTCAGCCTTTTGTTCTATTCAGACCTTCAAAGTATAGGATGAAGCCCACCCACATTGGGGAGGGCAGTCTCCAGTCTACCAATTCAAAAGTTAATCTCATTCAGAAGCATCCTCATAGACACACCCAGAATAATGTTTAACCAAATATCTGGTTAACCCATGGCCCAGTCAAGTTGACATAAAATCAGTGTCACAGGTTTATCATTGAGTTAGTTTTTGCTGGGAGGCAATGTGGTCTAGTGGCATATTCTCTGAATTTAGTCTGGGCCAAAATCCCACCACCCTTATCATATCTTTACCTTATGAAGTTATTGTAAATGTTAAACAAGTAAGTGTATAAACAATACAGAACAGTTGGCCATTATTATGGAATTATCGCAGTAGATTTTGCAGGAGTCTTGGGGGTGTCTTACCTGAATTCCCAACTTTCCAAATTCCTTGTTTTTTACAGGGATGAAAGTATACATCTGGGAGAGAAATAGAGTATGTAGAAGGTAACACAGAAACTTATTGTAATTCTGAAGCTTATTAAACTTCAGTAGAACCCTCAATCTCTGAGTCACATTTGACCATAATTATTATGACTCCTACATCATGGAAGGCAACGTGTGGCCAAAAATGCTCTCCAGGAGCTGTGGTTCCAATGGTCACTGTAGTCTTAGCCTCTATTACACTGGAACTTAATGGACCATAATTCCAAGATAGCTGTAACATTCAGCTTGAAAGTTGATCATGAATTAGTTTGAGGGGGATTTTTGCAATCTTAACTGCTTCACAAAATGCAAAAACACCATCATCTATGAAATAAAGTAGATGATGGGGCTTATGTTTAATATAGTCAAATTCTAAAATTGAATTTTCCCCCTGGACTTCTTGATGTTATCCAGCTTCAGTGACCCTCCATGAATTTGTGATATCACTTATGGAAAACTTTCACCGTCCACTTGTCTCTGAGTCATTTTTCCTAAACAGGGAGAGTATGCTATCTCAGTTCAGGGGAGCTAAAGCCAAACAATTAATTGCAAGGGGTTCTGCGATTGCCCTCTGTGTGTGGATTGGACAGGAATCTAATAATCTGAAATTTAAAATAAATTCTTAATTTAACTTTTTGCTGCTTAGGTTTTCTTACTGATCAGAGACAAAGTACTAGATGCTGTCACTGCTTATTTTTCATTTTTTCAGTTGGACTTTGAACTTCAAAAATGGTTAAGATTGCACTCAGTGCCCTCTGATGTGGTAGGCTTGTAGGGTTCTTTACAGTGTTTAGAGACTTTTGCATTCTTATTCATTATGTCATTATCTTCTTACATTTAATACCTGAGGTATGGGAGAGAGGCATCATTTTCCTGCTGAAAGAGAGAAACTGAGTGACTTGTCCCTGGTGATTCACGGCCCAGCTCACAAGAATCCAAGCCCCCAAAGGGGGCAGGTGATTTTATCTTTTTGTTTATTCATGCATCCTGTGTCTGGGACAATACCTGGCACAAAGAAGTTGTCAATAGCTTTTTTGGGATTAATCAATGAATCTGATTGGAACTGGGAATAGAATTCATTTCTTCAGTTCTACAAACTTTTCCTATAGCACTTTTTATATTGGCAAGAGTTCTCTGGATGCAACTGTTGTCAGGTTTGTGAAAGCGAGGCCACTGAGCCTTCTCTACGGAGGAGTAACGGGGACCCCACTAAACAGTGGCAGAGGAAGGAAAAGAGGGCATTTATGGGGCCCTCCAATCTCCCCCCAAGAGTCAGAGCGGACCCTAGAAGGTCCCCTGGATGCCTCTGTCCCGAAGGCGCTGGTCTCAATTTGGCTGCCACGGTGGCAACGGAGGGGAAATTCTCTGGAGTCCCATATGGCCCAGCTTGGCAGGCTCTGGGCCGCTGCCACTGCCACGGTCCCCGCTAGGCATCGGGCTGGCTGCAGTAGTTGCCGAGGTGCCAAGATCCCCTATCCCTGACCCATCAACTGGGGAGCAGCCCAGAGGCCAGTGGGGCGGGGGCCGGGGCGGGGCGGCCCCGTGAGAAGGCGGGACTGGGGCTGGGCAGGGGGCGGGGCGGACGAGGGGCGGGGCGGACGAGGGGCGGGGCGGGCGAGGGGCGGGGCGGGGGCGGGGCCGGGCGCTCTGGCTGTTCGGGTTTGCCTCCTCCAGGGCGGCGGCAACAGCAGCAGCATCCTCCTCCTCCTAGCTTCCTTTTCTTCCTTTCCGTTTCTTTCTCTTCTCCTCTCCCTCTCCCTCCCTTCCCGGTCTCACTCTTTTTTTTTTCCCCTTTGCCTTAGAGCTTCCGTTCTCCAGATCCAGCAATAGTATCCGCGAGCACTGCGGAAACCTCCGGACTTGCGTCCAGGTAAGAGATCTGTCACCACTGTGGTGCAGTCTAGCCCGCTCTGCAGCTGCCCTCGCCTGGTCTCACGTGCAGACGGAGCCTTCATCGGGCACAGGTAAAAGAAGGGACTCTACCGTGGCTACTGGCCGAGGTGGAGTGAGCTGCCCTGAAGCGTCAGACCCGGCCTCTCCGTGTGTCCTTACGGAGCCCGGCACGGGAGCTGGGCTCCAGGACAAGAGGGTACAACTTGGCAGATCCCCTTAAAGGGCCAGGATTAATACTACTCGAGATGAGAATGTGCAATTCTGCAAAGATAATGGGAGTAGGATCTCGAGGTGAAGCAAACTGCGGCAGTGAACTGCTTGCTGTGGGGTGAGGAACTTGGTCACTTTCAAATAATTTTCCCTGTAAGTGGTCCAGAAACAATTTGGAAGATAAGAGAAATATTCAGACTTTTGATACAAGAAGAATCAAGGTTGATGGAGGGTGGGGCATGAGGAAATGAAAATGGATGAGTTTTGCTCTTTTCTGAGTTTGTCTTTAATCCTTTATTTTTCCTTCTTTTTTTGAAAGACAGAAACGAACACCCAAAATTTATCTAATCCATTTTTCTTTCTTCTTTTTGAAGGTTGTTACAGCGCTGCTCTGCTGGCTCTCTTCTTTCTCCTTGGCTTCTATTTGGAGATAGAAATTTCAAGAATGTGTGGGAAAGAGGGCAGGAGTGTGGAGGTGTGTGTGTTTGGGGGAACGGAGAGAGTAAAGTGAATCAAGTCAGAAAGACCATCTTTGAAAATTGGAACCTTGGTGTCATTCTGCCTGGTACCTCCAGCCTCTGGGATTATGTCAGCAAGTAAAAAAAACTTTCAGGAGCAAAAAGCCCATTTCTCAAGATCATTGTTTGCCACCTGCTGGGAGATCTTATCACAGTGGTTCCAGGACATAGACCCCAAGATTGAGGCATACGGCCATTTGTGCACACATACATATACAATGTTACAAACAGCAGTGCATTTTTAAAAATCAAATAATTTGAGGGCTTGGGGATTGAACTATGCATGACATTTGTAAAGGAAACAAAAGATACTGTCTGGAAGGATACAATATGATTGGGACCAAGGGATCAATGGTTATTAGTAAGGATATGTTACATTAATTTCAAATGTACACTAGATTTTAAAAAGACCAGCCAGGATTGAAAATGGTTGCAAACCCAAATAGACAGTTGAAGTTAAATGATATTACAGGGATTTCATTATATTTGAGAAAAAGAAATCAAGTTTTTGACAGATGAATCTTTTCTATTAAAAATATCAATTTATTTTTGAATTTATTTTAGATTTCTTTTTTTTTTTCACACTTGATGACTTGGTCTCTGGTCCAACAAGAACAAAATTAAACTCTATTGTTATATAAGGTTCTTGAAACTACATCGTGTGATGGAGAGGGATCTTATAAGCAGACGGTTCATCGATTCACTGCTCTTGACTTTTCTGGAAGCAAGAGTCAGGTTGTGATATCTTTTCTGCATTCTAGGTTCTCCACAATTTCTGAATCTCAAACAAGTACAGATTGGAGACTAAGTAAACCAGATTGTTATAGCAGAGTGTCCTCTGGACCTCATCTAGGATCTAACAAAGACTACTCTATCCAGCATTTAGAGCATACATAAAAAAGGTAACAGTAGCATCAGTGCAAGAAATTTAGAGTGCAACTACATTAAAAGGGACTTGATAGGAAATTAGATCAGGTGAAGGTTTACTGACTTAAACCATCATGTAGCTCAGGGAACTACACTAGGCACCATAAAGATTGATGTAAAAACAACGAAAAAATAACTTGCATGTCAGAAAGTCTGACAGTGGAATGGGAAAAAGATACATACATATGATACATGTATGTATCATGTATTTTTTGCTAAAGAAAAATAGGCTTATGTATTTTAAAATACATGACCAAAGTATTGGCCATATTTCAGATTTTTTGGAAAGCCTCTATATTTGTAAGAGGCAAGAAATGAAATCTTTTAAAATTAAACATGTAATGAAAAAAATTTAAACATTGAAGTGTTTAATTCATTTTTCAAAATATTTCAGTTTATCAATTATCTGTTGCAAAGAAACCACTCCGAGATTAGTAGCATAGGACACTACTTTCATCATACTCACAGATTCTTTAAGTTAGAGATAAGAACAGCACACAGCAAGAACACGATGTCTCTGGAGCCTTAGCTGGGACACTCAAAAGCTTAGTCAACATGACAGATAGTGACGAGAAGAACATGGTGGTGTTTTCATTCACATGTGAAAGTGTTAATGTTGACTGAATCTTGGATCTCAGGCGGGCTTTCAAATAGAGAGTCTACCTGTGACCTTCCTCTGTGGTCTCTGTGAAAGGCTATTTTGGACTTCCTCACAGTATGCAAGTGGTTACGAGGAGCAATCCTTCCGGAGAAGCAAAACCTGGAGGCCTGACATTGTATGATGGACCCCGAAGATCGCACTGTTACCTTTACCCTTTGCTATTGGCTGAGGAAGTCACAAAAGTCCAGTAGCTTCTGGTGCTAGCCCGTAGACCCAGGGGCTTGGGTCTTCACAGGAGGAGTGTCCCATCCCACAGAACTTGGGTGGGATATAGATTGGCACGGCCATCTTTTGGAAATATCTACAGTAGCCTTTCCTGTGGGTGCACAATTCACCTCTCCCTTACAGGAAAATACAAATATTTACTCACAATGTTCCCAAGACTCATCCAACTGTAAGAAGGAGAAGCAGCTTTATTTTTATACATCATTAAGTGCTGGCTTCTTTAAGCTACTCCTTCAGCTCATCTCTCTCCTCTCATTTTCTACTTAGCAGCTGACAGTCAAATGTATTTGCAATACCACTTGGTAATCTTAGGTCACCATATTCACCAGGTAGATTTTCTATTTACTATGTTATTGAGGAAAATAGTTTTGCTAAACTTTTGCCTCTACATAACAAGTGTCTTTTTTTTGGTCCAACTTTGGCTAACAATCTCCTTAAGGCTTTTCCAATTTCTTCCCAGCCCCAAAGACAGTGCTACATATTTTAGGTTTTCATTATCTTAGCACCCTACTCTTAGTACTAGAACTAGTACTACTGGTATTATCATAATCACCTCAAACACTCAGTCACGTAAAGCAGCCATCATGATGCACAAGGATTCTGTGGGTCAGGAACTTGGGTAGTGACAGTATGGATGGTTTCTCTGTGCCCCATGGAGTCTGGGTCCCCGGGGATGGAAGTAGAAATGATCCCACATGGACCAGAAGGCAGGAAGCACAGTCTTGGCTTTCTCAGGAGGAAGCAGGAACACTGCTACATAATGCAGAACCAAGGACTATGTTTGGTATCCAGGTGATCCTCTTGGTCACCTCTTGGTACTCCCTTGTTCAAGTCTGACAGGAAATGGCTAACTGCAGCATCTGGGGCTGAGCAGACCATATTGACCAGGGGTTCACATGCTATTTCATGAAAAAACGTCTTAGAATATTTTTCATTACCATCTTCTTTATATTCCTTGTAGCAAAGTCACTGTCCTTATGAATCTTAATATTATAAAATACAACATTTTCACTTCTTTTCTAGAACTTTATTTCATATTCCATTAAGACTTATTAGCAATGATTGTTTAGCACCAGGTCAGATAGATGAGGTACACCCTTTCCTGGTAGAGGAAAAAAGTTAAAATAAAAGCAAGATGCTACTTGCAAATCATTTTAGAAATTAAATATTTACTATGCTAGAACCTGGAAGGGAAATATTTTCTACGTTTAAAATTTTGATCATGACTGCTGATTAATTTTAGTGATCTTTAAGAGTACATAATTGTCGTGACACTAAGATGATAACAGGCTTTTGAAATAATCTAATAATATTTATTATTTTATAATTATTTTATTAATTAATTATTAATAATCTAATAGTAGTACTTTGTTACAGAATCTATTTCACAGTGACCTGTAAATTTTTATCTGTTAAAATTTTAAAAAATGAATCTGTTCAATCTAAAAAAAATACAGTCTAATGAAGTTGATTTTTAAAATCATATTTCCTACAAAAAAGGGGGACTCATAAAGTCATTTGAAATGTTTATTTTTGAATTTTTCTTTACCTTGTTGTAAAGTAAAAGAGTGTTAAGATTTGAAAATGATTTTGAAATCATTTGATTTAACTCCCTCACTTTATAGAAAAGAATCTAGAAAGTTTATGTGAGTCACCTAAGAACATGCTGCTAATTACTGACAGAACTCTCACTCACATGTGTCAAATTCTGTTATAAAATGTTCTCTGTTGCAGTGTCCTTGTAATAGTTATAATAAGTGTTTATTTTTCCACTTATCTTGATAACAAATCTCTTGCTTTTTTTAATTGGTCTGCTTATTATTTTCACTAAACTTTATTCTATAGTCTGTAGCATTTCTATTTCTTTTCCTGAAAACAGATAAAATATTTGGAGAGGCTTGCTTTGTATGTGCCTATCTGATATTAAAATATAGAAAAG
>CM053605.1:22019614-22038417 GCA_028646535.1 Procyon lotor
ATTCTGATATCATATGTCTTTTGATGGGGGTATTTAGCCCATTTACATTGAGAGTAACTATTGAAAGATATGAATTTAGTGCCATTGTATTGCCTGTAAGGTGTCTGTTTCTGTATATTGTCTCTGTTTCTTTCTGGCCTATGTTACTTTTAGGTTCTCTCTTTGCTTAGAGGACCCCTTTCAATATCTCCTGTAGGGCTGGTTTAGTGTTTGCAAATTCTTTTAGTTTTTGCTTCTCCTGGAAGCTTTTTATCTCTCCTATTTTCAATGACAGCCTAGCTGGATATGGTATTTGGCTACATATTTTTTTCATTTTAGTGCTCCAAATATATCATGCCAGTCCTGGTCTGCCAGGTCTCTGTGGTCTTTTTATAGGTTTGCTACAAATCTAATATTTCTACCATTGTAGGTTACAGACCTGTTTGTCAGGATTTTCTCTTTGCCTCTGAGACTTGCAAGTTTTACTATTATGTCATGGAGTATTGATCTATTTTTATTAATTTTGAGGGAGCTTCTCTATGCCTCCTGGATTTTGATGCCTGTTTCCTTTCCCAAATTAGGGAAGTCCTCCACTATAATTTGCTCCAATATACCTTCTGCCCCTCTATCTCTTCTTCTGGGATCCGAATTATTCTAATATTGTTTCATCTTATAGTATCACTTAACTCTCGAATTCTCCCCTTGTGATCCAGTAGTTGTTTATCTCTTTTTCCCAGTTTCTTTATTCTCCATCATTTGGTCTTCTATATCATTAATTCTCTCTTCTTTCTCATTTATCCTAGCAGTTAGAGCATCTATTTTTTATTGTACCTCATTCATAGCCTTTTTGATTTTGAGATGAATAGATGAATGAAAGAGTGAAATGCAAAAGGGAAACAATGACCCCAGAAGAATATACACTAAACAAATCTGAGGAGACCTAAAGCTGGATGAAGAAAGAAAGCAGAAAAAGAAAAGAATATGATCAGACTGGTGAATAGAACAGAGTCACACACTAGATTTTGTGTGTATTTTGGTCTCTTAGAAGAAACTGTGTCCCAAAATTTTAAAGAAAGAAAAACTTATATACATACAAAAATAAGTGTAAATATGATGAAGATATGGAACATGGCTGTAAAGATGAAAATTAAAAAAGATTTTTAAAAAGGAATTGATAAACTAAGAAGTTGATTGAAAAAAGAAAAAAATTTTTATAAAGGAGAGAATGTGATCAGGTCGGAGACTAGAACAAAGCTATTCACTAGATTTAGGGTATATTTTGGTCTGTTAAAAGAAATTGCCTCCCAAAATTTTAAAGAAAGAAAAACTTACATGTACAAAAAATAAGGTTAAATACAATGAAAAGATAGAATACGACTGTAAAAATAAAAATTAAAAAAGATTTTTAAAAAGAAATTGGTAAGATAAGATGTTGACTAAAATAGGAAAGAAGAAAAATTCAAAAATATATAGAAAAAGAAAAAATAAAGAAAGTTAAAAAAATTAACTTCAAAAGACTAAAGAATCATGGGGGGAAAGCCATGAATTCTTTGTACTATATTCCACTAGCGCTGGAGTCTTGCAGTTCATATTGATCTGTAAACTTGGTCTTGGCTAGATGTTCTTGCTGATATTCTGCGGGAGGGGCCCATTGCAGTGATTCTCAAATGTCTTTGCTGAGGTGGAACTGCACTGCCCTGGCCAGGGGCCAGACTAAGTAATCTACTCTGGTTTGCTCTTGGTAGCTTTTGTTCCCTGAAAGTTTTTCTATAGCTTTGGAGGACAAGAATGAAAATGGTGGCCTCCCAATCTCTGGCTCTGGAGGAGCTGAGGACCCGGACTCCACTGTTCAGTGCACCCTTGGAAAAAAGGAGTCAATCACTCCTCTGTCTCCCTGGTCTCCAGTCACATTTTATGCTCACCTGTCCTGTGATGGAGCATTTCTATCTCTGGCACATGGCCCCATTTGGAGTCTCCAAACCCAGCAGATTCCTGCAGTGCACTCCCACACCACTCCTCCCAGTGGAGGAAGGGGGAGTCTCCCTGGACCTTCCACTTGTGAGGTTCCTGCTTGAAGAGCAGTGGCCCAAATGTGCTGCAGATCTTGGTTTATGGCAACCCCAAGCTGAGAGCCCACTCTTTGGCTATGTCTTTGCAGCCCACTTCCCTGCTCTGATACATGGGATACATACTCAGGCAACCCTGGTCTTTCTGTGATCCCTAGGGTCCTGAGTCCCAGAGAGGTTCTACGCCTGGCTTAGCCACTGGACTGACATCCCTCAGTGGAGCAAACCTTTAAAAGTTCTGATTTTGTGCTCCACTGTTCCATCACTTGCCTGTAGCTGACTGATGGAGGCTCTCTCCCCCCTCCATGGTCTATCTTCTGGTATATCACTTCAGATTCACTTCTCCCCATATCCTACTTTCCAGAACATGGCTGCTTTTCTGTTCATAAAATTGCTGCTATTCTTTTCTCCGATCTTCTGTTGAGTTTGTAGGTGTTCAGAATGATTTGATAACTATCTAGCTGAATCCTGGGACCAGACAAAATTTAAGTGTCCTACTCCTCTGCCATCTTGCTCCTTCAGAGCCTCCATTTTTTATTGCATTCCATTAATAGCTTTTTTTATTTCAACTTGATTAAATTTTAGTTCTTTTATTTCTATGGAAAGGGATTCTCTAGTGTCTTCTGCACTTTTTTAAAGCCCAGCTAGTATCTGTATAATCCTTATTATGAACTCTAGTTCCAATATCCTACTTATGTCCATACTGATTAGGTCCCTTGCAGTCAGTAGTACCTCTTGTTCTCTCTTCTTGAGGTGAGTTTTTCCATCTCATCATTTTGTCCAGACAACAGATGAGTGAGAGAATAACATACTAAAGTGGCAACAATAACCTCAGAGAAATGTACCCTAAACAAATCAGAAGAGACATGAAAGTGAAAAAAATATAAAAAATTGAGAGAATATAATTAGATGAATAGACCAGTGAAATACACTGGATACTGTGTATTTTGGTCTATTTGTTAGAAAACTAGATCCCAAAATTGTAACGAAAGGAAAATTTAAATATGTAAGAGAATAAAATTAAATACAATGAATGGATAGATTGTAACTGTAAAATTGAAAATTATAACACAAAGTAAAAAAGGAATATAAACAAACAGGTGAAGAGAATAGAGTAATACACTGTAAGCTGGCTGTGTTTTGGTCTGGTTTGTTAGAAGAAACTACATCCAAAAATTGTAAAAAAAGAAAAACATATAAATATAGAATAAAATTAAATGCAATGAAAGGATAGAATGTAACCATAAAAATGGAAATTAAAAAAGACTTAAACTTAACAGACCTATAACCAGCAAGGAAATTGAAGCAGTAATCAAAATAAACAAGAGTCCAGGGCCAGGTGGCTTCCCAGAGGAATTTGCCATACATTTAAAGAACACTTAATACCTATTCTTCTGAAACTCAGTCAAAAAATAGAAATTGAAGGAAAACTTCCAAACTCTTTCTGAGGCCAACATCACCTGATCCAAAAACCAAAGATCCCACCAAAAAGGAGAATTATAGATTAATATCCCTGGTGAACAGGGATGCCAAAATTCTCACCAAAAAACTAGCCAATAGGATTCAACAATACATTAAAGGGAGGATTATTCACCACAACAAAGTAGGATTTATTCCTAGGATGCAAGGGTGGTTCAATATCCACAAATCAATCAATGTGATACACTACATAAATAAAAGAAAGGACAAGAACCATAAGATCCTCTTAATAGATGCAGAAAAACCATTTAAGAAAGTACAGCATTCTTTCTTGATCAAAACTCTTCACAGCATATGTACAGAGGGAACATACCTAATATCATAAAAGCCACATACATAAAAGCCCACAGTGAATATCATTCTCAAGCTCTCAGCTTTCCCCCTAAGTTCAGGAACATGGCAGGGATGTCCACTCTCACCACTCTTGTTCAACATAGTACTAGAAGTCCTAGCCTCAGCAATCAGACAACAAAAAGAATTAAAAGCCTTCTGAATTGGCAAAGAAGTCAAACTCTCACTCTTCACAGATGACATGATACTCTATGTGGAAAACCCAAAAGATACCATCCCAAAATTCATTGCATCGAAATCTATTGTGTTTCTATGCACTAACAATGAGACAGAAGAAGGAGAAATTAAGGATTTGATCCCTTTTACAATTGCATCCAAAACCATAAGATACATAGGAATAAACATAACCAGAGAGCAAAGGATCTGTACTCAGAAAACTATAGAATACTCATGAAAGAAATTGAGGAAGACACAAAGAAATAGAAAAATATTCCATGCTTATGATTGGAAGAACAAATGTGAAAATGTCTATTGTGAAGCAGAGTAATGTACACATGTGAAAATACCATCAACTTTTTAACAGAGCTGGAACAAACAATCCTAAAATTTATATGGAACAAGAAAAGACCCTGAATAGCCAAAACAATATTGACAAAGAAAACCAAAGTTGGTGGCAACACAGTCCCAGACTACAAGCTCTGTTACAAAGCTGTAATCATCAAGACAGTGTGGTACTGGCACAAAAATAGACACAAAGATCAAGGAAACAGAGTAGAAAGCCCAGAAATGGACCCTCAATTCTATGGTCAACTAATCTTTGACAAAGCAATAAAGAATGTCCAATGGAAAAAAGTCTCTTCAACAAACGGTCTTAGGAAAATTGGACAGCCACAATGAAGAGAATAAAACTGGACCATTTCCTTACACCACACACAAAAATAGACTCAAAATGGATGAAAGACCCAAATGCGAGACAGGAATCCATCAAAATCCATGAGGAGAACACAGGCAGCAACCTCTGTGACAGCCACAGCAACTTCTTGCTAGACACATTTCCAAAAGCAAAGGAACCAAAGGCAAAAATGAACAACAGGGACTTCACCAAGATAAAAGACTTTTGCACAGCAAAGAAAACAGTTGACAAAACCAAAGACAACCAACAGAATGGGAGAAGACAAAAGATATTTGCAAGTGACATATCAGATAAAGGTATCCAAAATCTATAAAGAACCTATTAGACTCAACACCCAAAGAACAAATAATCTAATCAAGAAATGGGCGGAAGATATGAACAGACATTTCTGCAAAGAAGACATCCAAATGGCCAACAGACACATAAAAAACAATGCTCCACATCACTCAGCAACAGAGAAATATGAACCAAAACCACAATGAGATACCACCTCACACTGGTCAGAATGGCTAAAATTAACAAGTTAGGAAATGACAGATGTTGATAGGGGTGTGAGGAAAGGAGAACCCTCTTATACTGTTGGTGGGAATGCACGCTGGTACAGCCACTTGAAAGTAGTATGGAAGTTCTTCATGAAGTTAAAAATAGAACTACCTTACAACCCAGCAATTATACTACTAGGTATTTACCACAAAGATACAAATGTAGTGATCTGAAGGGGCACCTGCACCCAAATGTTTATAGCAGCAATATCCACAATAGCCAAACAATGGAAAGAGTCTAGATGTCCATCAACAGATGAATAGAGAAGATGTGGTATAGGGGTGCCTGGGTGGCTCAGCAAATTGAACGGCTGCCTTTAGCTTGGGTCGCGGTTCTGGGGTCCTGGGATCGAGTCCCACATTAGGCTCCCTGCTTACTGGGAAGCCTGCTTTTCCCTCTCCTCCTCACTCTGGCTCTCAGCCTCCTTTCGTTCAAATGAATAAATAAAACCTTAAAAAAAAAAAAGGAAGTCTGTTATACACACACACATTCACACACACACTCAATGGAATACTATTCAGCCATCCAAAAAATGAAATCTTGCCATTTGCAATGACATGCATGGAACTACAGGGTATTATGCTAAGGGAAATAAGTCAATAAAAAAAAGACAATTATCATATGATCTCATTCATATGTGGAATAAACAAAACAGGATTATAGAGGAAGGGAGGGAAAAATAAAAGACAAAATCAGAGAGGGAGACAAACAATAAGAGACTCTTAATCATAGGAAATAAACTGAGGATTGCTGGAGGGGAGGTTGGGGGATGGGGTTACTGGGTGATGGCCATTAAGGAAGGCATGTGATTAATGAACACTGTGTATTATATAAGACTGATGGATCACTGACCTCTACCTCATAAACCAATAATACATTATTGATATTATATGTATACATATGTATTATATGTATATAACAATATGTAATTGTTAATTAATGAATTTAAACAAAAAATATAATTAAAAAATCATAGGAGAAATCATCAGGAGTAATTTCCTGATATTGATTATAGCAATATCTTTCTAGATATGTCTCCTAAAGCAAGGGAAACAAGTAAAAATAAACTATTGAAACTACACCAAAATAAAAAGCTTCTGCACAGCAAAAACCAGCAAACAAACACACAAACAAAAGGCAGCTAAAAGGCAATCTATAGAATAGAAGATATTTACAAATGATATATCCAATAAAGGGTTAGTACCCAAAATATATAAAGAACTTCTATAACTCAACACCAAAAAAACAAAATAATCCACTTAAAAATGGGCAGAAGACATGAATAGACATTTCTCCAAAGAAGACATACAGATGGTCAATAGGCAAATAAAAGTTAGGAAATGACACTTGTCATTACTGGAACTTGTCATCGGGACAAATTTCTTTTTTCAGTTTTATTCTTTTCGTTGTGGCTGTCCAATTTTCCCAAGACCATTTGTTGAAGAGATTGTCTTTTTTCCATTGGACATTCTTTCTTGCTTTGTCAAAGATTAGTTGACCATAGAATTGAGGGTTCATTTCTGGGCTTTTTATTCTGTTTCCTTGATCTTTGTGTCTATTTTGTGCCATCAATAACACTTGTCATCAGGAAAATGCAAATCAGAAACACAATATGATATCACCTTACACATGTCAGAATGGCTAAAATCAAAAACTCAAGAAATAAGTGTTGGTGAGGATGAACAGAAAAAAGAATTCTTGTGTACTGTTGGTGGGAATGCAAATTAATTTAGCCACAGTGGAAAAAATATTGATGTTCCTAAAATAATTGAAAAGAGAATTATGATCCAGTAATTCCACTCTTGGGTATTTACCTAGGGAAAATGAAAACGTTAATTCAAAAAGATATATGTACCCCTATGTTTACTGCATTATTTACAATAGCATTATTTACCATACTCATTTACAATAGCCAAAATATGAAAGCAGCCCAAGTGTCCATCAATTGCCGAATGAATAAAGAAGTGGCATTTGTATACAATGTAATATTACTCAGCCATAAAAAAGAATAAAATATTGCTATTTGCAACAGCATGGATAGATCTAAGGGGGTAAATGCTAAGTGAAATAAGTCAGTAAGAGGAAGACAAATATATGATTTCACTTATATGTGGAATTTAAGAAACAAAATTAACAAAGAAAAAGAAAGACAAATCAAAAAACAGACTCTTATCTGTAGAGAACAAATCAATTGTTACCAGAAGGAGGGATGGTGTGCAAGGATGAGTGAAATAGGTTAAGGGAATTAAGAGTACGCATATCATGATGAGCACTGAGTAATGTATGGAATTGTTGAATCACTACATTGAACAATTGAAACTCATATAACGCTGTACGTTAACTATACTAAAATCAATATAAAAAATGTAGACAGAGCTTTAAGTCCCCTCTGTGGAAGTGTGTTCTCATGGCCACTCTGTCCACCAATTCTTGAGCCTGTTGGGCTACATTGAGCACCTGAGACATCAACTCCTCCTAAGTCTCTATGGGCTTCTTATTCATGAAGGGCAATAGGACACAGTACAGCTGGCTGATACCCAAGTGATTCAGTTTAGGGCATTGCAATGGAGCAATGTGTGTCTTTGATAGTTCTCACTGTGCTTGTGAATTAAGGAAACCAAAGAGATGCTATTACATGTTGGTCTTGTCTCAGACTAGGGAAGCCTGACTAATGCCGCTCACACCAGAGCTGAGGGACCTCCAGTTTCCTGGCTACCCTAGTGTTGGGATGATGGGTATGGGCAAGTATAAGATAAGACTGATTTTTCCATTTTCATACTTTCCTTGTCTATGAAGTTTATAAAACTCAGAATAAATTGGCAAACTGTTTTAGTTTCTATTGCTGTGAGAAGAAAAAACAAACCAAAACAAAAAGACTGAAGTTTCCTTATTTAAAATCATGATAAGAGGATTCCCATTTTGGAGAAGATAATGTAAACATCCTATTCCCATTCATCCCATAAAGTAAAACAAACATAAAAGTCTCTCAAAGGTAGAGGGAAACAGGCAGAAAAGCTAGGAATCTGGGGTCCAAAGGAATAACGTGGTGGGGAATTCATCAGGTTTGGGTTTTCTTCTTATATATCCCATATTGGGAGCTGAAGAAGCCAGTAACCTGTAAACAACCAAAAAGCACAGACAAAAATGCCCCAGCAAAGTCTAATTTCTCTAGCCACAGGGGCAGGGAAGAGAGAGCAAATCTCTAGCAAAATCGCCCCCCAAAAAAGGGAGATGATGTAAAACTCTAATACCAGGAATAAAAGAAAGACTATAACCATAGAACATACAGACATAAAAAGAATAATAAGGAAATTCTACAAACAACTATATACACATATTTTTACAACTTAGATGAAATGGATATACTTTTTGGAAACACAAATTACAATACCACTGTACATAAAATAATTTAAATAGTTCAATAACTGTTGAGAAAATTGAATTTATAATTTTAAAAAACTCTCCCCAAAAAGAAATTTTCAGGTAAAAATGATTTCAGTAGAAACTTCTACCACAGATGTAAAGAATTAACAGCAGTTCTACAAAAACATTTTCCACAAAATATGAAGCTAGAACTCATTTCATTTTATGAAACTGGTATTACCCTGACACCAAAACCACAAAAAGATAGTACAACAAAGAAAACTACAGACCCATATTCCTTATGAATATACAGGTAAAAATCCTTAAATATATTAACAAATAGAATTTGGAATATACACTGAAATTTATACATGATGACCTGATAGAGTTCATTGAGAAGATGCAATATTTAGAAATCAATCAATGTAATCCACCATATTGACAGACTAAAGAAGAAAAAATTACATGATTATATCAGTTAACAACCAGGAAAATATTCAACAAAATTCAACACATTCGTGACAAAAACTTTTGAAGAAATAAAAATAAAAGAGAACTTCCTCAACTTAATAAATAGCATATACAAAAACCCTATAGATAACATAAAACATAATGGCAAAGAACTGAATGTTTTCTCCCTAGATTTGGGAAAAGTCATGGATGTCTACTCTCACCGGTCTTTTTCAGCATAGTGCAAGATATTCTTGCCAGTGCAATAAGGTAAGAAAAGGAAATAAATGACATACACACTGGAAAGGAAAATATTAAACTGTTCCTATTTATAGAGACACATACATAGGAGATCAATAAATTGTGAGAATTCATAGTTGAATTGAACTTTAAATTTTGGACTCATTACTTTCATTTATGGAAAATTCTCATCACCTATCTCCCTATCTCTTCAGTTTTTGCTTCACTACTGTTCTGTCTATTCTTTTATTCTCTAATTCCTATTAGATTTTACAGTTTTAAGTCTCTCTTAAATGTCTGACAGTAACAGAAGCATGTGGGTGGCTCAGTTGGTTAAGTGTCTGACTCTTGATTTCTGCTCAGGTCAGGATCTCAGAGTCACAAGATCAAGGTCGTGTTGAGCCCTGGGTTTAATCAGTGTCGAGCCACAGGTGGGGCTCCACACTCAGCAGGGAATCTGCTTGAGATTCTCCCCCACTTTCCCTCGCCCACTCACACTCATTCTCTGTCTCTCTAGAAGAAATAAATAAATGAAATTGTAAAAAAATAAAATGTTTGAGTGTTTGAAAATAACACACATTTTATCTCATTGTTTATCTGGATGCATTTCAGTCAATTCATCAATCTTTTTCCCAAATTATTCTTTTTTTATGACCCCTAAAGTTTATCTTCTTCATGTCTTTTTATTTCAATGACTAAATTTTTCATTGCCAAACTTTCTCTTTGATTATTTTATATCTACTAATACCAATTTCAGCTCACCTTTTTTCTTTATTTCTTTCTTTTCCAGTACTTTTTAATTTCTGGCACAAAATAATGAAGAGCCCAGTTTCTGGAATCAGATTGCACAGGTTCAAAGTTGAGCTCCATCACTTACTATGTTGAATTGGGAAAATCACTTAAATTTCCCTTGTCTTAGTTTCTTCATTTGCAAAATGAGAATTTTCCTCTGAAGGTTGTTACAAAAATTATTGAGCTTTTTTATGTAAAACTCTTAGAACAATATCTGGCACATAATATTTTTGACATGAGTAATGACAATATTATCATTTTTTTATTAATGTCATTTCTTAATTTGTCACTTCCAGAATTTAAGGTACATTTAATTTTTCAGACATTGTTCATATTTTAATTTCAGCCAGACAAAATATATATTCTATTATAAAGTTATTTTTTTATTGCCAAGACCTTTTTTCACTTATGTGCTTCAGAATTTGTATTTGAAAGCATATTTTGAGTTGGAAGTCTCCTTGTATCCTTTTTCCTCTTTTTCCATTCCTTACATCTCATGTTTATTACTATCTTGAAATTAGGTTCTATTTCAGAGCTTCTTTTTGATACTGTAAGTAGCTAACCAAAAAATCGAGTGACAATTTGATTCAGCTTTGTTTCTTCATTCCCCAACTTAGCTATATATTTCAAGTTAAAAAAAAAATTGTTCTTACAGATCATGCTTCCTTCCAGTCAGTCCCTCTCTCCCCATTTCCAGAGCAAAACATCTTTATCTTCTATATGAAAAATCTTGGTTATAGGTTTAGCTATGAATTCCATTATTCTGTGTTTTGATCTGAGGCTTAGAAAGGAATGTAGCAGATTCTGTTCTACTGTTGTTTGGTTCTTGGAAGAACACTTGAAGAGGTTTGTATTTCCCCTAATTATACAGAAATGGAGTAGAAATACACACAGTAGGGCTCCCATCTTGGGCAGAGAATGTGGCATTCTAGACTCATTCCCATGTGTACCCCAGCAAAATCTTCCCTAAATATGTCAGAACCTGAGTAGAAAATCAAAGACAGGGGCACCTGGGTGGCTTAGTGGGTTAAAGCCTCTGTCTTCGGCTCAGGTCATGGTCTCAGGGTCTTGGGATCAGCCCCACATCTGGCTCTCTGCTCAGCAGGGAGCCTGCTTCCCCCTCTCCCTCTGCCTGCCTCTCTGCCTACCTGTGATCTTTCTCTCCCTATCAAATAAATAAATAAAATCTTAAAGAAAATCAAAGACAGAAAAATCAAGGACAAGAAAACAGGGTAAAGAGAAAATTTTTTTTCTTTGTTTATACTAAAGAAAACATTTTTTTTTCTTTAAAGTTCTTCCATGGAAGTTGAACCATAGTAAAAGAATTATTTACTATATCAATATAGCTATAACTTTCATTATTATGTTAGTATAGTATTCTTTTCAACTCCTTTAAAACTTACTGATTGTGTTCCTAGTAGGTAACATAGCATATCATTTCGCCATAATGAAAGCCATGCCCTCTGAATTTTGCTTCTCTTAATATTGGCATTAGGGCAAGAGTTTCCTTATGAAATCAAGCAAAATATTTCTTAGTCATTTTGTAAATACATATTGTAATCATGATTAAAATATGCATCATTAAATAAGAAATCATTTTGACTTTTACCTTGTTTACATAAATCTAGAACCACCTGCCTTACATTAGGGAAAGATTTTTAATACTAATTAAAAAAACAAATATTAATTTTATTATCACAGCCACTAAAAAACAAACATAATCTCCTATTAAGATACAGAAACAGCTTGAGCAATTGCATTTTTAGATGTTCTTTATCTCTTATTCTCAACAGCTCTGAACATTAGCTTTATAATGCAATTGACTTTCAGTCCTTCTGGACAAGCCAGCTCTGTTAAATGAAATCTGAAAGTGATCAATTTACAGATCACTAGGAATGTATTGTGGTCTTGCTACTTTCTCTGGGACACAAGCCACAGTGGCTCACTTCCTCTGTCATTACTGCTTTGCCTGAGAATGGCTTCTAGAGGAACAGTGGAGTAAAGAGGCTGGCTTCAGAGGTATGGCTCCTGAAAATTATAGGAAAAATCTGTCTTTTATTCATTATTCAGCAAAGTACTCCTATAATATATGCTTAGCATCTTACAAATGTCATATCTAAGGCTCCAATATTCACCGTAATGATTTCTCCAAGAAAAATATCTTGAAAGGGGCACCTGGGTGGCTCAGTGGATCAAAGCCTCTGCCTTCGGCTCAGGTCATGATCTCAGGGTTCTGGGATCAAGCCCCACATCAGGCTCTCTGCTCAGCAGGGAGCCTGCTTCCCCCTCCCTCTCTGCCTACCTCTCTTCCTACTTGTGATCTCTCTCTCTCTCTCTCTCTCTGTGTGTGTGTCAAATAAATAAATAAATGAATAAATAAATAAACAAAATCTTTTTTTTAAAAAAAAGAGGGGTGCCTGGGTGGCTCAGTGGGTTAAAGCCTCTACCTTCAGCTCAGGTCATGATCTCAGGGTCCTGGGATCGAGCCCCACATCGGGCTCTCTGCTCAGCAGGGAGCCTGCCTCCTCCTCTCTCCCTGCCTGCCTCTCTGCCTACTGTGATCTCTCTTACTGTCAAATAAATAAATAAAATCTTTTAAAAAATAAATAAAAAATTAAAAATTTTAAAAAAGAAATATCTTGAGAGAGGGAGGAATAATAGTCTCTTATTGGTGCTGGGAAATGGTAAGGTTTACAATCCTTCATAGTGATTTCTGCTGAAAAGAAACATGATATATTTCTCAGTTATTCTCTTATATTAAAAATCTTACTCTATCCTTAATCCTGACTCCAAGCCCAATTCCAACACCAACCCCAACCCTAACCTTACTATGAAATCAGAGAAAGTGATCTTTTCACAGACCTAAATGTGACTTTTGTGGATTTGACTTTGTTGCCTTTTCCCAGGGTTTATACATCAGAAGCAGGAATTCAGACACGGGCAGTTTTCTTTGTGCAACTCGATCATCTTATAGCCATCCCCCAACCCCCATCCATGTGGGTAAGAGAAAGAACAAGGATGAGACAAGTCAAATCTTAATTTTCTTACCAGAAATCACACATTACTTCCAACTCATATTCCATGTTGAGAATGAATTATGAGAACCCATTTACATTCAGGGTAGCAATTGTATGTGGATATATGGCACATGGACATATTGTGAATACTAATATCATTTGACATATTCATAGGCTCTTTTTGTTTATTGTTTATTCTTGTTTATGTTTTTCCTCACTGGATGCAGAGAAAAGCCTTCCGAATGCTTACATATTCCCATCACCAGAAGCAACAGTGAAGCAATAATACACCTGTAGTCCCAGTCATGTGATCTTTTCACTTCGGTAGGTGTGCAGCCACCGCCAGGGAAAAATAGCCTATTTCTGCTCTCTTGTCCTTTCTTGATTTCTTGCCCTTCATGCAAGACAGACTTTCCCTAAAATGAAATCACCTGCTTTTAGTTCTTAAATTTAGAATGCCAGTGTAGATTTTTTGGTCTTCTATTTCCCTTCTGCTCTGTTTCTCTTTGCTTCAATCTTATATAAGTCATTCTCATAGTCTATGGATCTAGTTCTGTTGTGTTTGTTCCCTATAGCCTAAGCTTTCTTGTTCAAGAGAACAACCTGTGGAGTAAAAATTGGAAGTGGCAAAAAAAAAAAAAAAGAAAGCTAAATTCTGAAAAATATTTTTATCTCCTTCTAAAATGGTCATGCTCTAGAAGTTATAGATAACTCCTGGGGTGCCTGGGTGGCTCAGTCGGTTAAGTATCTGCTTTTGGATCAGGTCATGATCCCGGTGTCCTGGGATTGAGCCCCACATTGGGTTCCCTGCTCAATGGAGAGCCTGCTTATCCCTCTCCCTCTGCTGCTCCCTCTGTGCTCTCTCAGTCAGATAAATAAATAAAATCTTTAAAAATAAAAAAAGAGAGAGAGAACTCCTGCTGAGGAAGGAGGAAAGTCTCTATTGTGTGTATATTTTCTCTTTTTTCTTACCTCCATCCTTCTCTTTTCCTCTCTTGAAATTTTTCTTTCTTTTCATCTCTTCTACTTTTCCATAAATATGTATATAAATTTATTAATACAGTATGTTTCCTTAAGAATCAGGGAAAGAGTGAAAATCAAATTGAAAATCATAAGATTTGGGTAAAATTGAGAAGACTGAAAAGAATGTAATTGATAACCAACATATGTAACCCAAATGAACAGTTTTCAAAGCTATTCCACACTTCTCCATTTATCCATTTTTAAATTCTATGGCCCAGGACTGGATGCTCTGACATTCAATAAAGTACATCTTAGTACTCCAAAGTAATTGAAAAAACTGACTTCAAACTTGTGTCTATTGATGTTCAGTAATGAAGATCCAATATGTAAATAATAGAATTACTTGCAAATACCCCCATTCCTCTGCACCCCAATTCCCTTATACTTGTAGCAGTTCTACCTTTTCTTCTCCACACTCCCTTTGCTTAAAGGCCATTAAAAACACCAATTCATTCGCATTCACATTTTCCTTCCACCTTTTTAGATTTACCTCTTTTGTATCTTCCTGATGCAAGTAATCCCTACCATAATGTCTAGGACTGTATGGAAAAGATAGGACTTCATTTAGAACATGGGTGAGAGAAAGAAGTTCAAGAAGGCAAAGACTAACTATCTCCACATAGGCAGAGAAACTTGGGTGGGCAGAGAAACTTGGGCATGTGCAGTGGCTCTGTCAGTAGAATGTGAGCTCCATGAAGGCATGACGTATTTTCAGTGTTTACTGCTGAATCTCCATCTGGCATAACAATGCCTAGTACAAAGTAGGTGTTTAGTAAGTATTTGCTGAATAAATGAATAAATTTGTCCATCCACTCATGCTTTCATTCATTTAACTAATCTCTGTTGATCCTGACAGGATCACCTATTTGGTGATTTAGTGTAATTATTTGATCTCATAGATGAATTTCATACAGGGATGTCTTCCTCTGGATGGCTGAGAAAGCATATCCTTAGAAGTAAGCTAATTTTATAATATTTGAATAGGTAGAGTGATTCCAGGAAGGAAAGTAGAATGAGGCAGAAAAAGTGATTCTGAGGGAAATCTTACTGAGCTGGTTACATCATCACAAATGCATTTGGTTTCTCAGTGTCAGGAGACATCGTCCTAACATTTAGTCAGGAAGAGTGATCCAAGGGCTTTGGAGAAAAGGGAGTAGAATTTGTCCATAACTTCCTTCTATCCCCTGTCTCTCATTAGTCCACGTTAAATCTTTTACATTTTCTGGTTATGTTATCTGACCTCTCCAAGGAGCTGCTTGAGAAGCAACAGTCCCAAAGGCTCTATGGATCCAGTCTGTGCACAGTGACGCACAAAGTCAGAACTCTTGCCAGTGGGCACTGTCTGGGGTGGAGCAGGGCCACCCTAGCTCCAGATTTCAGGCAAAACACAAACCATTTCTTGAACTTCTCCATCTGAAAAACTGGGTGAGTATGCACGTCTAGGAGGAGCATAACCTAAGTTTGATATGAATAGTAACCCAAATCTTAGCCCAAGTGTCCTGCAAAGTGTGAGTGGCTGAGATGAAACGTCAACCTTTGGTATTTTGATAACATACTGTTTTGTTAAACACGAACTTTTTCTTTTCATCTATTTCTAGTCTTAGGTGTATAAATTTAAATCAAAAGGGAATGGTGCAAAAAAAAAGAAGAAGAAAGCAGAACTGAAGTTCTTTTAAATACACACATACACATTTATATATAAAAAGCAATGTTTTCTGAGCTCTGTTTTTTCTCAGAAGTTCCCAGATCCATTAATCAGTAAGGTGTTCATGCAAAAAACTAAAATTTAATCTGCAGAATCATGTTTGTTTACTTTTATTTGTTTAATATGCTACCATGTTTTCTTTTTAAACACATTTCACTGCTAAAAAATGTTTGGAGGGAAATAGAAATACAGACATCATTAACATTAAGTCCGTTATTTACCAACTGAAATTGTATGTGTGGATAATAGGCACTTTGGAATAAATACAAAACTTCTCTGTTCATTAAACTATAGGGGGTTCTGAGAAACCAGAAGACACATAAGATTTATAGTTAATTTACTCTCCTACATTTTTAGATTATACCATTTACATAGCAATAGGTTCCAATTTAGATATGAATCATAATATACCTGGAAACAGTTGTAGAAATATTCAGAGTGCTTTGCTTCCAGTGGATGGGGTGGAAGGTATTATTACAGGAGCCCCAGGACACTGCCACATAATTCCATGGTAGTTTTTAGTCTAGTTGTTTTCACTGAAAACAAGGAATACTGTTTTTCTTTTTCCTTTAATCAAGTTTACGAGGTCTCTGCTTTTTTATAGAGGTGGAGGTCTCGCCTATACCTTTTCTCTTTCCATCACTAATTTCAACTTGATCCTACTCTATTTTCATTTTAACCCTACTTTACAGTAAAATGATATGAAATATCTCAGAATTGTTTCAGTTAATAATGGTCAAAAGAGAACAATCATAAAAAGAAAGCTAAACATTAAAAGTAGAATTTTTCACATTGCTTATCCATTCTCCATTAAAGAAAAATGAGAAGTTTTATTTATTCCTTTTTTAGAAAGCTGCTGAAATATATTTCCTGGGAGTATACAGGATCAAATAGAATCAAGAAAAAAGGCTTAGAGTTAACATAAATATCTTTGGAATTTAAAGATCTTACACAAGTTAGGCATTAACAAAGTCAAGAGTTGGCTCAGAGTGACTAATTTTTTACATTAACTATTAAATAGATTTTAAACTAAAATTTATTTAAAATCTATTTAAAAGATTAAATTAATCTTTTTTTATAGGGGAAGGGTGGAGAGAAGCAGAGGGAGAGAGAGAGAATTTTAAGTAAGCTCCACACCCAGCGTGGAGCCTGACACGGGGCTTGATCTCACAACCCTGAGACCATGACCTGATCCAAAATCAAGAGTTAGATGCTTAACCGACTGAGCCACCCAGGCACCTCAGAGCCATGAATTTCTAATAGAGGGATCTAACTCTGTCTTTATAGAGAATTCATGAAGTTTGTTTTTAAAATAATAAGTATTATAGAAAATCTCAATAATCTGGCAAATACATCCAATTCTACCAATGCTTGACAGTGAAAACACCAGAGCTCATACACATTACTTTTTTGTTCAATGAACTACTGACATGACTTCCCATTCCCAATACTGAAAACACTTAAGTGTTAAGAGAGAGAAAATTTTAAGACAGAAATAGTTTAGTTTGTATTTCTAAATAAAGAAGACCTATAACAGTCATAGACATTTTTTACATTTCTTAGCTTGTCTTCTGCATTGTTATGAACTGAACAAAAGTTTAAACACTTAAAAAAAATACTGCAATTGACACTGTATTACTTATGTGCAAGTTTAACATATATTTATTTTTGGATTTCCAGTCAAACTTCTGTCCAACAGTACAAAATTCACTTGGGAAAGATGAATCCCAACTCCCAGACATCACTGTCCTGCATTGTCTGATGTCCATTGTCTTGAAAATTATTGTTTCATATATTTTTTTCTAGTTTTGTTGTTGTTTCAGGTAGGGGAGTAAATCTGGTCCCTATTAAAATGTCTTGGCTAAAAGTGGAAGTCTGTGTGATAAGATTTTATTTTTCAGAGTTAAATAACAGGATAACAATACACTGAATGAAAGATAGTGATTTGGTGAGATGTTTTGTTGCACAGGAGTTCTAGAACTTTTAGTTCCCTAATAATAAAAAGCAAAACTTGTCTCATTATGAAAAGACATTGATTGGCAATTGTTCACCCAAAATACCAAAAATGAGAAAATCTACAGCTTCCGAATTCAAAGAAATGGCATATCCAACAGTGCACATGATTGAGAGATATTCAATAAGCTCCTGCTGGAGGGAAAGAATTAGAAGTTAAAAGGACTGCCTTATGCTAATTTCTCCCTGTTATGCTGGGAAAAGAAAAAGGTCAAAAGCACATGCTACGTTTGCAATATTCCATTTTTTCTTGAATAATGATTTTTACATATTGTTTTGAATTATTTAAAAATAAAAATTCTTTATAGACACATTTTAATGTGTAAGGTACATAGAGAAAAGTAAAATAATTTTCCAAACTCTCACAAACAATAACAAAAAAGTCAATATTTTATTTCCTTTCAACCTTTTCTATGAATAATTTATTTTGGTTTCAAACAGTTTGGTTTACAAATTATATTCAAGTTTGATGCTGCTTTTTTTCTAGCTAACTGTACAACAAAAGCAAAGTTTACATACTATTATAAACTGTTTAGACTCATAATTTTTAATGGCTAACATCTCATTGTAGTGATTCGTTTTCCATTTATTTTCTTAGAAATTAAAATCTCTTTACATATTTTCCCTTTTTGAAAATGCCCTATGTTTTTAATATTTCCTTAGCCTAGATTAATTGATGTCAAATTACAGTGTCAAAGGATATAAGTCTTTTGAAACCTTTTGACATATTTTCTCAAAATGCTTTGTAAAGGAACCTACTATTCTTTGGAAATAAAACATTTTATTGTACAGTATGACATTTTCTTCTAGTTGTATTTTCATACTATACATAATTTTGGTCATCTTGTGGTCTAGTTTAATAATATTTTGCTTCTTTTTTTAAAGATTTTATTTATTTATTTGACAGAGAGAGAGAGATCACAAGTAGG
>CM053605.1:22038917-22060630 GCA_028646535.1 Procyon lotor
AAAAAAATAATAAATAAAAATAGAAAATTTAAAAAAAGAGAGAAAAAAAGTGGTTATTTTATAATTGAGGCCATAATGTAGTAAGTGCTCAAAATTTCCCATCATCTTTTCCCAATGAAGAAGTACATTTATGCACATACATTCATATTGTTTTCCTCTAACCTTGGTTTATAGTAATTTTGTAAAACAACTCATTATAAACTACAAGCTATAATAAAATAGCTAAATAAACTATTTTAAGCAAGTAATATCATTTTGCCATAGAACATACCAAGAGCTTTATGGAGACATAATTTATATTTCTTAAGTTTTCTCAAATTACTGTAAGCAAGGGACACCTATTGTTAAGAAATTAAAAATTTCTTTAAATTGTTTAGAAAATGTTAAATTGTTAAGAAAATGAAATCATTTATACTGAAACAGTTGGTCTTCAAATGTTTATTTTTTCACTTTTATAGGAAACATTTTACTCCTTATACTACCTTTACTTGTTGTGCTTCTTGTCATACATAGCAATAAAGAAGCAAAATTTAGAAGTGTAACTGAGCAGTTCACACTTAGTAAGACCATAATTTCATAGCAATTTAAAGCTCAATTTGTCCTCATTTAAAATACAGACACCTTTCATCACATAATACACTAAATACTTGATAAATGTTTATTTCTGCCAAAGGAAATGTAATTCCTTTTGAGACATTTTATATGAACTCAGTGTTGGTTTTAGCTTTATTGTAGCTTATACAAAATAGTCCAGTGATTGATTGATTTTATTTAGGAGTCTGATGATCAGGGATATAGAAAAGTGAATTTTTTAATCATCTTACTAATTAAACCAATTCAATTGCTAGTTATTTGTGCTAGAAAAGGATGACATCAAGAAATCAAATCCTACTTATGAGTGCTAAAGTGCCATTTTCTACCAATCTACTCTCACCCCTCAAAAAAGTACAGCCACACAGAAAAGTCTATGACCTAAGATAACACTGCCTACTCTCAAGTCATGGGGTTGTTTTATTTTTTTCTGAAAGGTTTATAGTTTTAGTTTTTATTTTTCAATCTCTGATCCATCCCAAATTAGTATTTATGTATGTGTGAGGTAGAGGATGAGGATATTTTCCTCCATATGGATATTCAGTTATTCCAGCAACATTGTTTGAAGTTTTCCTTTTTGTACTATATCTTACTGGGTCCTTTATCAAAGCAATTCATAAGTTCCCAACAGAAATACCTTTCCCAAGATGAATAACTTTACCATGAACAGAAATGCCACAAACTATGCTATTTCCTTAATACAAATCCACCTATCATCCATTTATACATATATACACAGGTATAATTTATTTGTAATGATGATGATAATACATCATGGTTTAAAAAAAAAAAAAAGCAGTATTTTTTTCTCCTGAAGAATCTTACTTAGAAGTTTACCTTCTCAATGAAGCTATCCTTAATACTTGAATGTTCACCACAAGATGTCTCTTCTCTTCATTTGGATTTCCCTCACCCAAAAGAGACAGAATGTATCATATTTATATTTATATTTTTAAATATACATAACATCTCATAATGATTTTTCTGCTATTCATAATTGACATTATGGTCTATTTGTCTTTCTTTCCTACTTGCCTTTGAGCTTCCTTAGATATTTTATCTCATAGACCTTGCTACTCATTTCTACTCCTGGGTCATAGTGCTTGATATGCATGAGTTTAATTTTTAAAATTTGAACATAACTATTTGGGCTTAACTTTAATACCAGTAGTTATCAAAAGAAAATTCTATCATTGAAATGCCATGTATTCAGTGAAAAACATTTTAAATGATAACACCTGAATAATGTTTTCACAAAGGGTACCACTGCATCAGGATAATATGGATCACCTGGTAAAACTGGGCCATAACCTCAACCTAGTAGGTCAGATTCTAGAGATAGAAACTGCCAATACAAAATTCAGGAAATACAGGCTAGACTCAAAGAAATCTGAGGCTATTCAGCAGGATTCACAACTTTTACCATATTCATTGGACTATATTCATTTTTGTTTCCTTAGGCATAGATGTAGCCTTTTCACCGCAATGAAAAATCTGCAAAAAATCTTTCAAGGACAAAAGCATACTAATATCTGCAGTTTTGAATATATTTTTTCCTAAAGAATATAGATAATCATGAGGATGTTTGATTTGGCTATGATCATTATAACTGATTAATTCATCTTTCAGCATCTCAGATAAGAGCCATATATTTTATATTGTTTTACAAATATCATAAAATGACATTAAAATGATAGTTTACTTAAAACATAGAGGACATATTTATTAGCAGTTACACCCAAATAAAATCACTCATACACACACAGAGAGAGAGAGAGAGAGAGAGAGAGAGAAAATTGTGATTATAGTACTGACAGGGTACATGGAAATAGTGAACAGATCTGACCAACTCACTATAAGTAGAGTCTCTTAAATTTAGCCCTACCTCAGATCTGGCACATGGGAACTGGACAGGGGAATCAAAATGATGTATTATGAGAACCCTGCCTATGTGGATTCCAAGTCTCAACTTTCGCCAGAATCAGTATATGTCCTCAGGAAACATGTCTGATTGTCAGCTCAATTTGCAAGGATTCTCCAATGTCTAGAATTTTAGTTCATCTAATCCTCATTGCTTCTACTTTACTCTTATGCCTTTAAAACTATTTTTGTAATTCAACCAGCTTTTTGAGTTGTTGCGGTGGGAACTTTGTCCTGTCACAACCTGTTTTATCAACCCGGAACCAAAAGATCTGTCCTGTTTTAAGCTCAAGATAAACTAAGCAATAAGGGTTAAAGGTTTTTATTTTCATTTGTTGTTGTTGTTGTTTTTTTAATATACTGTTTGGCCGTAATTCCCAGAATTCTTATGATCTACCGATGGTGAGGAGAATGTTGTAAAAGCTTTAGAGGCATAAAGTTAATGAAAATAATATCTCATTTGCTACATGGCTGCGGTTCATATGCAGTTGTGCCAGCTTCATTACAAAAGGGACAACATAACACTGTCAGCCTTCTATTAGCCACTTTTTTCTCCTCTTTTTTAGCTACATATTAGTTTACTGGGAGTATTGCTAGATGGTTTGATTACTACATAGAAACAAATCATGGTTAACCAACAGCCAAGTCATGGAAATTTCAAGAATGTTGATCATTGTAATGAATATAACTTTGGAGTGAAAAACAACCAAATTTTAAAAATTAAACACAGGTGCCCCTAGGTGGCTCAGTCAGTTAAGCATCCCACTTGATCTCAGCTCAGGTCATGATCTCAGAGTTGTGCGTTCAAGCCCCGTGTTGGAATTCATGCTGGGTGTGGAGCCTACTTAAAAATAATAATAATAAATTGTTTTTATTTTTTCTAAATGTAAAAATAAAAATTAAGCACAATGATAACACACGTCATTGTCTATATTTTGATATTATTTGATACTCTATGTTAATACTTTACACAGTGAAGAATTTAAGAATTTCTTTCAATAAGATAGTTTCCATAATTTATAAGCTTTTATAAATAAGATGAGAAATTCTCCTTATATTCAAAAAGCTAAATAACCAAATACAATTCAGCATTTAAAACTTCACTGTAACCATCCCTCAAAACAATGTACTACTTAAATATAACTATAAGAAATTGTATTAGCCTGGCAAGCATACTTAAATGTTACCTTAAAAAAAACATGCATTGGCAACAGGTCTCTGGGGGAGAGGATGATTTACGTCTTGGAAGCCAAGCAGCCGTGAATGCCTGGCCCGCTCAGGGTGGATCGTCACCTACTTCATTTTTGATGTTATCTCCCCTGCTTCAGAGACAGCCTACCATTAATTAAGACTATCCTCTTAATTGTGCTTGTTCAACTATAAATTCTATACTGCTTGACCGCATATAATCTACTCTCCTTACTTATCTATGAGATTTGTAATCAGTGTATAACTCATATTCCTTCTTGTTTATCTGCAAGGCATATGGTTAATGTATAGCCATTTTTTGCTCCTTTGTTAGTTGTTATCTTGTATCCAATAAATACCAAACTGAGGAGTTGTTCGGGCGACAGTCTTCTCTACTGTCGACCCTGCTCCCTTTCTCTTGCAGCTGACTTGTTTGTGCCTCATTCTTCTCCCGTGCACCATCCGGAAGTAGCACTTCACAATTATCATCCTATTAATGAAACAAAGCTTCATTAGTCATCAAAAATAGTAATGGCTTAATAATTTACTAGTATATTTTATGTATTTTTCTGCGAAGAATTTTTTTGTAAATTTTTTATTTTATTTTTTTAAGATTTTATTTATTTATTTAAGATTTTATTTATTTAATTGATAGAGAGAGACACAGCGAGAGAGGGAACACAAGCAGGAGGAGTGGGAGAGGGAGAAGCAGACTTCCCCACTGAGCAGGGAGCCCTATACAGGGCTCAATCCCAGGGCCCTAAGATCATGACTTGAGCAGGAGGCAGACAGACACTTAACAAGTGAGCCACTCAGGCACCCCTGCAAAGAATTTTAATTATAATGCCAAGAGTTAAACAAATAAAAATTAATCAAAACATGGGAAAAATATTGTAGAACATACAGTGTTAAGTTCAAAAGCTTATTTTGTCCTTTGACTGTAATCCCATGAACTTTAGTAGGTAAAAAATATTTTAAACTTATTTAATAAGTACATCTGAAGAGTGTTTAAATACTCAGCTCTAAGAATTTATTTCACCACTGGTATAAACATGGAAAAACTGAGTTTCCCTGTTTTAAGTTGAGTCCCTGTAATTAGGCATATCATCAAGAGGTGAGATGATTGGGTAATTTTCACTCCACAACTCACAAAATACTTTTTCAACTTGGCTCTTGACCTGATATGAGAGCAGAATGGATAATGATTGTGAATTTTCTTCTACTTTGTACTTTTGAACATCTCTTCTTTAAGGAAGAATTGGAAAATATTTTCTATGGACTGAACTGTGCCCCCACTCCCATTCACATGTTGAAATTCTAACCCCAAGATGATGGTATTTCAAGAAGGAGTCTTTGGGAGATAGTTAGGTTTAGATGAGGTCTTGAGAGTAAGCACCCTCATGATGGGCTTAGTGCCCTTATATGAACAAATACCAAAGAACTTGCTCTTTGTCTGCTACGTGTGGACATAATGAGAAGACAGTCATCAATGAGCCAGGAAGAGAGCTCTTAACAAAATATGATCATTCTATTACTCTGATCTCAGACTTCAGTCTCCAGAGCTGTGAGAAAATAAATTTTTGATACTTAAAATACTCAGTCTATGGTATTTTGTTATGGCAGCTTGAGCTAAGACAACTGTGAAACAAAATATTTATTCCACGTTTTTTTAGTCAGGTAACTAGGTTGGATAGAAAATATTGACTGATTATGCTTCCAAGCACCCTTTGCTCTCTATCTTGGAACAAACCCATTCTGTTTATATCTTGTTTCTCTCTATTTTTTTTTTTTCCCTCTCTGGCCTGTCTGTGACATTATCAGACCGTACTGAATCTTTCCTACTGTCCACTTCCTCCACTTTTTTCTTAACCTTTTGATAATTTTTGATGTGTCAAGATTGCAGTCAATGAGAGGTTTTATTGTTACCTTTATGTTAGAAACCCATCTGCCCAAATCACTCAGTAGTTAAAGTAGATGAGTGATAGAACTAGGGATAACTATGAGAAATGAATAACCCAAAGACAGAAAGGGAGAGAACAAGCATGTGGAGAGGAAGAAGAAGATGAAGATGAAGACGAAGGAGGATGAGGAGGAAGAAGAGGGGGAGGGGGAGGAGGAGGAGAGGAGGCGGGGAGGAGGGAAGGAGGAAGGAGAAAGGAGAAGTGGAGGAGGAAAAAGAGGGAGGAGTAGAATGAAGAGATAAGGAAGAGAAGAAAGCTAGCAGGAATATAAAATGCTTTCCATTCTTTTAATTCTAAGACCAAAGACAACCAAGAATTTGTTTTGTCCTAGGGAGGCCAAAAGTCTAAGTCAAAGCAGCCTTGTACATTCTCTCAGTTCTCAGTTATCGTCTTTGAGGAATAAGTTTATACATAGAAAAGTTATATGCATAGGAATACACACTGGTTAGAGAAAGGGCCACATATGATATAAGTACTCTAGCCTGGAAAACATCTGAAGGAGTTTAGGATATGTTTGTTCCACAGGCAAAATCATAATGTAAAGGGAAATACTATGACAAGTGGCTAGAGATGATAACTTGACTGGGCGCTTGAGAGAGCGTTCATGTCTTCTATGGACTGTGTTGGGAGTCGGTGTTAAATAATAAGTTAGGTAGTTATAGAACCTCCTTGTTTCTCCTGGTCTCCAGCATCATAAGTTGGCAGAAATTCCTAGAAAACAGAATCTCTAGATTAGGAAAAAACAGATTCTCTCTCTTCCAACGTCCTGGGTAAGGATGCAGTCACCCAGGCCACCTTCTGCTTGCACTGCTTTCCTTGCCTAGATTATTGGACCCACCCTGGACTCAGGATGAGACACAGAGGAAGAAGTGAACAATTTCTAAGAATGAAAATACTTTAGTATTGAATGCATCAAAATGCTGAGGAAAAGTACTTCAATTTCTCAGTGTTACACTGTTTTCCTATTTTATCAATTACTGATTCTCAATGAGTATAAGAATTTGGGTGAAATCAAATTTCCAAACCATTTACTTCTGACAGTCTTATGTGCTACTGGATAAGAAAAGATTGTTATGTCTGTTCTATACATAAGTAACACCCTACATAACATGACCTCTTTTAAAAAACCACTCTATTGATACATTAGTACATTATTTTAGATATGGTTTTATTACCTGGCCATTCTGGGATGTACTTATTACTCCATTCTTCTCATTAATATTCTTAGTACCCTGAAAGAACAGAGGGGCAGGCTAGTTCACCCTTCTACTTTGTTACTTTAAAGTTTCTCTCACCTGTAAACTTAGGCTATTAGGAAATTTATTTGGAAGTACTGAGCACTTTATTTAACTATAACCCTGAACCTTAATTAGTAAGCAGTTAAGGACAAGGTCATTCCTAGCAGTGGCTAGTAGCATGGGGAGACTATCAAGAATATACTAATACCCACCTAGATTATTCATAGTACTGCATTTTCATCATTTAGAGATGGTAATAGTCTATGTACTAAAGGAGAACCATTCATATGCCTCAACCCATGCCTTTCTACTTTTTTTCCTTGATATCGACTTGGGGTTCAACTCAACCTTACTGACTCATGAAAAAATATGGTATGGCAACTATTGCAAAGCACAAATTCCAAGTCAGTCTGACAGTTATTTATTTTTTTCATTCCTCATTTTTCATTGTCAAATTTTACATGGACATCATTATTGGCTGAGTCAACTTCAAAGTGTTCTCTTCCAAGCTTTCCTTTCTGAGAAAGACATGCAAATTAGAGACCTGAAAATATGGTTCATCTATCTGCACTATTATAGTTCTATAGTCCACTTCAAGTGGAGCTAATCAAACACTGCTCTCTGCCTCAGCTCAACTCAACCATCTGCAGATGGAGCCCAAACATCTTTTGTCATATAGCCAGTTTTCATTTCTTATGCTTTCACTAGTATTTTTCATTTACATTCATGTGTGTGTTTCCCCCTTCATGTAACACACCTGAATTTTTAATATCTTAAATGCAAACTGGATGAAACTAATATAATTCCAAAATAAGAATCAAGATGCAAAATTTTTCATGAATTTCAAATTTCCCAAAAGGCTATTACTCAGCCCTCCTATGTAGAGAATACTAATTTATTTAATCATAGACTGGTAGATCACTGCTATAGAAATAGTTGCTTGGAAACATGAATGCTATGATGGGCCATTTTGAAGCACTTCATTGAACTACTGCTAAACTATAACCAATGAGCTTTAAATTGCTAAGCTCTTAAGAAAAAAGCAATTTCCATTAGTGGCTATAGCAGCATGGGGTGATAGTTGAAAATACATTAATGTCTGCCCAGATTATTCCTAGTATTACATTATCATCATTTTGAGATGACTGCATTCTATGTGCTAAGCAAGAGTTGTTGGACCACCTGGACCTATGCCTCTCTACCTTTTCTACCCTGCTGTTTGTTGCTTTTTGATATTTTTTCTTATAACATTTACTCCAGAAAAAGAAGAGTATGTGTTGCAGAACAAAGACAACAGCTGTCTAAGTGCTCCTGCCTAAACCAGGGATGCCATCTAGGAGTCCATGTCATTTAAGAGCCATCTTGTGATTCAAAAAACTACTACAGGTGCTGTTGGGAACTGGTGTCTCATTCTGTTAATATTTATACTAGAACAGCAGCTGTAATTTTTATTTTAGGCTTAAATACATATTTTATATATAAAATCACTAATTAGAGGAGCCATCCTGAACTAACATATCTAAAGACAGAATGTGTCAACCAGCAGCAGTTGGTCAGAATGTAATCATTTCAGTGGAAAAAGTACCAAACACATTCTCAAAGTTTCATTCACTGGCCCTGACCAGCAAGTGTTAGTGTGTGGTCACTTTAGAAAAGTGACTTCTGTGTGTTTTCCATCTTCATCTTTTCTGAATGGAGAACTCACGCATTTAACAATTTATCACCAGCATATTGGGAGCAGAATGTAGAGTTGCTTTTTCAAGGTTCTAAGGTTCTAAGCAGCAATAACGACAATATGCTTCAACTCAACATTATGCAACCATCCTGCATACAAATGCAAATTGTTCACTGTCTCCCAAAGAAGCAAGAGCTAAATTCCTAACAATTTCTGCATTTATTGTCATTCCTTTTCTAATTCAGTCAATAGTTACACATTGATAATGTGAAATGCACAAAGTTGTAAAGATAATCAGTAATAACACAAGCTATAGAGTACATAAAATATAAGACACTAAGTAAACTGGTATATATATAGATATATAAACATATCTATATATATGTTTAAACCTGAGAACAAGGAAGAAACTATAGATAATTATAAATCCTAGCTATACAGATTTACTAACACCATTCTTTAACTTTTATGATTTGTTGAGACAGCATTAGGAAATGCCCAAAGGGATTTCTTAGATGTCATATAAATTTCTCTCCAATCTCATTTATGGGTGCCATTTTCCCTACAATTTTCAGGATCAAACAATCCAGCCAACACAGTAACCACTTACTTTTTTTGTTTGCCTTTTAGTTCAATGCCATGAAAAAATAAAAAATAACCAGACATTCTCAACTGACAATTCAGCAGAAACATTATTTTATCTCCTTGTGTAAACATTGTGCCTTGGCCACTAAGACCACAAATCCATATAGCCCAAAGTCTTGGATTTAGAAATAAAAATTCTGCTAGAGGTCATTAAATGCAACCATGAAGTGCATGAATTCTGCTTCTCCTTTTTTCTAGATTTGTGTTTATAAGACCACAAAGCTAAAACATGTCAGAGCCAGAGAAAAACACATGGGATATGTCTTCTTATTCCATAGTTTTAGGTAATCAAGATTACCAAGGGCAAAAGATGATTTTTTGGAAACATAAACTGTGAAATGTGTATTCTAAAGGTGCATTAAATTCTCTCTTGTGTACTTTTAAGGATTTTGTTTTATATAAAATGTTAGCAATGGGATAAGTGACAGAAATCATGTTTCTTTTTCTATATGAACGAAGACTTTGAAATGAACAAAGATTTTGAAATGAACAAAAAAATGTACTTAAAGATATTGATTTAAAATAGAGCAATTAGTGGTAGAACTGGAATAAGTAATTGGTACCAAATCAGAGCCTTTCATCATTGTCACATGCTCGTTGAAGTGAAAAATTATTTCTGACACTGGACAAATTCTGTATGAGAGTTACTTTTTTTTTATTTTGGAAATTTAATTTGTTATTGTGGGTGTTATTTTTTGTTGACTGGGCAAATCAAGAGAGACAGTAAAAGAGGACACATCTAAACAACTATCACTAGAAATTTATGATAATTCAATGAGCCATCTTTGGCATGGAATTCTTGTTTTATTTCTATGAACATTCAGTTATTAGACACCTTTCAGAGATAGTGACAAGTGTCTTGAACCTATTTGTATATTTTTAAATTGGGTACAAATTACTACAATCATTAAGATTAATGGGAGAAGATACTTTCTAAGTTTAGAAAATGACTTTCTGAGTTACAAAATAAATGAAGACTAAATCCTTGGGCTAACAGATTCGGGGAATTTTCCAAACACTTGAAAATTAAGCATCCCACTTCTGTATAATTGGATCAACAAACCAGTAATAATGGAATTTAGAATATATTTAAAACTGGTGATAAATATTGGTATTGACATAAAATGCAACTAAAAATGTGTTTAGATATTTTAAGTCTTTTTTTTGTTTTTTTTCCATTCTTAACGCATGTGTTAGAAAAGAAGAAAGGTTGAAAAATCAATAATTTAAGTTTCTAGCTCACAAGCTAGAAAAAGCAGAGTAAATTAAACTCAAAGAATATAAAAAGAAAGAGTTATTTTAAAAACTGAACAGAGACCAAAAGATATAAAGCACATATGCAATAGGAAAAAATCTAGATGTACACCAGAGAAGATACACCAAATAAAAATATGGTTCTTTGAAAAATCTAATAAAACTTATAAGTGCTAGCAAGACTGAAGGAAAAAAATGAGAGAAAATACAAATTATAAATGTCAGAAATAAAAAGGGCATCATCATTACAGAGCCAACAGACATGAAAAAGTCTTTAAGAGGAACTAAGAAAACCTTATTTATCAACAAAACCTATTTAAATGAAAGAATAATTACCTTGAAAAATAACTTACCAAAACTGATTAAAAAAAAAACACCAAAAATCTAAATATTCTCAATCTATTAAAAAATTTGAGTCGATAAGTTCAAAACTTTTCCACAAAGTAAACTTGATGCCCAGATGGTTTCACATTCACAAAGGAATCTCTTCAAATATAAAAAAGAAATAATCTCAGGGCACCTGGGTGGCTCAGTCTATTAAGCATCTGCTTTAGGCTCAGGTTATGATCCTGGGGTCCTGAGATCAAGCCCTGAGTCCAGCTCCTTGCTCAAAATCTGTTTCTCCCTCTTAACCTTTGCTGCTCCCTCCCCCCATTTGTACTCTCTCTCTCACTCTCTTTCTCTAATAAAAAAATCTTAAAAAAAAAATCTCACACAGTCTTACACAAATTCTTCCAGAGAATTGAAAAAGGGACAGTACTTCTTAATTTGTTTTATGAGACCACATAACCCTGACATAGTCACACTTGAAAGCCTTCAGATAGACTTGTGAGGTAAAGAGGAGTGAATTACATGGATATGTATAGTTAAGCAGAGGTTTTAACAGCCTATATTTTACCAAGATTGAGAATCAATTGCTAGGGAAAGCCAGCACATAGATAGACTTTGGGACTTGCTTTTGGCCTGTTGATTTCTTTCGTGGTTTGAAAAGCTTCAAGGATGAAAGAAAAGGATAGAAAAGTTCAATGGAATGTTGTTTAGTGTAGGAAAGTACTCACAGACCCAAACGTTGCCCTCTGAATTGATGAGATTTATCTATTTGTGAATGTTAGCTCTATATAGCTTTTGACATTAATCAGAATTAACCTGAATCTTCATAAAGATGTTGTAAATACTGCATCCAATTTTAGAGTTGTATCTAACTCATCTGATTTATTCAATAGCTTTATTTTGCTGATTACAATTACTTAATAGAATCTGTTATTTTAAACTCACTAGAAAAGCCTCAACATTTTTAGCAATCAACCATGATCTATTTATCATTTCATTTCCATCTGACTTCACATTTTAAGATATGTCTCACAGCATACTTAACTTTTTAGTAATTATTTAACATAAAATTACATACAGTCCCAAGAAAATGGTTTAATGGCTTAAATAATTATAATTTGATTAGAGAGTTGGTAGGGCTTAAGGAAATTTTAGTGAAAAGTTGTAGTTATAAGCAGGAATTTATTTTTCTGAAAACAGTGCTCACATTAATTTGTGAATGGCATTGGAGAAAAGTGGTTAAAGCACTGACTAAATATCTCTTGATTACTGAGGGAATTTCCAGAAAAAAGAAAGCCAGCAGATGACCTTGTGTAATTTCTTTATAAACATGCTGATAATTGACATCTAATAATTAGACTAATTATGTTAACATTATTAGCATAACTAGAAAAACAATTAAAAGAGTCAGAAAAAATATATCTTAGTAGCATGTTCCACTTTTAGGATCATTTATGATAAATAAAGCTAATATGTTCCAATTTATGGGCATGACACCTTAGAAACTGTCATAAAACCTAGTTGACTATCTGGGGTATAAAACAGGTTAAGTTTTAAAAACTAAATGTTCCCAGAGATAAATCACGATGGTGGAGGAGTAAGAGAACTTAGTTTCATCTGGTCCCAGGAACTCAGCTAGATTGCTATCAAATCATTCTGAACACCTATGAGCTCAACCAGAGAGTTAAGAAAAGAATAACTGCAATTCTACAAATAGAAAAGTGACCTCTTTATGCAAGGTATGAGGTGCAGAGAAGTGATTCTGAGGTAATATATGGGAAGATAAACTACAGAGTGAGGGAGCCTCTATCAGTCAGCTACTGGAATGTTGATACAGCAGTGGAGTACAGAATCATAACTTTTAGAAATCTGCTCTGGTGAAAGACATCCTGGCCTGAAAGGCACTCAGGTTGCTAAGTGGGGTGGAATCCTAGGTGTGACAGTGGGTGGGCTCAAGATCCTTGAGGTCACAGGAAGACCAGGGGTGCCTGAGTGAGACAGAGTTCCCAGGCGTAGAAGTAGGGAAGTCAGCTGCAAACAGTGAGCCCAGGAGTGAGCTTTCAGCTCAGCGTTGCCATAAACTGGGAACTGAAGCTCAGTCAGGTGGCTGCTCTCTGAGCAGGGGCCAGCAAGCAGCCCAACCAGTGAGAGCCCCTCTCCTCCCCTGGGAGAAGTGGTTCAGGAGTGTACTGCAGGTGTCTGAAGAATTTGGAGACTCGAAAGGGGTTGTGTGCCTATAGAAATGCTCCATCACAGGCTGGGTGAACCTGGGGAGCAGAGACCAGGGAGAGAGGAGTGATTGATTGCTTTTCCCTGAAGGCGCACTGAGAAGTGGAGCCATGATCTTTCAACTCTGATCTTCCATCATTTTCATTCTCATCCTCTAAAGCTGCATGGAAAGCCTTCAGGGAATAAAAGCCACATAGAGTAACATAGAACATATTACTTAGCCTGGTCCACTAGTAAGAGCAGTGCTATTCCACCCAGGGCAAATACACTAGAGAATCAAAGCAACAGACCCCTCCCTCAGAAGATCAGCAAGATCATCCAGCCAAGACCTATCAATGAGAACTGCCTATCAATGTTTACCTATCAATGAGAACTGCCAAACTCCTGAGCTAGAAGAATATAGCATACAGAAATCATGGGATTTTTCCCATGATTCTTTGGTTTTCTATTTTAATTTTTTTCTCGTTCCTTTTTTTCAACCAATTTCTTATTTTATCAACTCTCTCTTTAAATCTTTTTTAATTTTCATTTTTATACTTACATTCTATCCCTTCATTGTATTTGTATATATATGTTTTTCTTTCTCTACAATTTTGGGAAGCAGTTTCCTCTAACAGAGCAAAATACACCCAGAATCTAGTGTATATGTCTGTTCTCTTCACCTTTTTTGATCATATTCTTTTCTATTTCCTTTTTTTCTGGCTTTGTTTGTTTGTTTGTTTTGTTTTATCATCTTTAGAGTTACATTCTATCCTTTCAATGTATTTAATTTTATTTTCATACATATATGTTTTTCTTTCTTCACAATTTTGAGATGTAGTTTCTTTTAACAGATCGACCAAAATATACTCAGGATATAGTGTATTGCTCTGTTCTGTTCACCTGTCTGTTTATATCCCTTCATTTTTGTTGTTGTGGTTGTTTTCTCTTCTCTCTTTTGTTTTCTCTAGTCTTAATTTTCATTTTTACAGTTACATTCTATCCTTTCAATGTATTTAATTTTATTTTTATACATATTTAAGGTTTTTTTTATTTAAAATGTTGAGATCTAGTTTTCAAACAAATGGACCAGACGTGTAGGGTCCAGTGCATTGCTCTATTCTATCCACCTGTTCGATAATATTCTCTTTTTTTCTTTTTTTCAGCTTTAAGTCTCTTCTGATTTGTTTAGTGTATATTTCTCTAGGCTCATTGTTACCATTTTAGTATTTTGCTCTCTTATTCATCTGTTCTTCTCTCGACAGAATGAAAAATGGAAAAATACACCTCAGAAAAAGAGGACAAAAGGTAGTACTTCCAGGGACCTAATCATTATGGAAATAAGTAAGATGTTGGAACTAGAGTTCAGAATAACTAGATACTAGCTGGGCTTGAAAAAAGCATGGAAGATACTAGAGAATCCCTTTCCAGAGAAATAAAAGAATTAAAATCTAATCAAGTTAAAATAAAAAAGGCTATTAATGGGATGCAATTAAAAAATAGAGGCTCTAACTGCTAAGATAAATGAGGCAGAAGAGAGAATTAGTGATATTGAGGACAACATGATGGAGATTAAAGAAGATGAGAAAAAGAGAGATAAATAATTACTGGATCACAAGAGAAGAATTTAAGAGATAAATGATACCATAAAGTGAAACAATATTAGAATAATTGGGATCCCAGAAGAAGAGGAATTGCGGGAGGGGGCAGAAGGTATATTGGAGCAAATTATAGTGGGAACTTTCCTAATCTGGGGAAGGAAATAGGCATTCAAGTCCAAGAAGCACAGAGAACCCTCTTCAAAATCAATGACAATAGGTCAACACCCCGACATATAATAGTGAAGCTTGCAAAACTCAGAGACAAAGAGAAAATCTTAAAAGCAGCTTGAGACAAAGGTTCCTTAATGCACAGGGTTGGGAACATTAGACTGGCAACAGACCTATCCACAGAGACCTGGCAGGCCAGAAAAGGCTGGCATGATATACTCAGAGTACTAAATGAGAAAAACATGAAGTCGAGAATACTTTATCCAGCAATGCTGTCATTCAGAATGGAAGGAGAGATAAAGAGCTTCCAGAACAAACAGAAATTAAAAGAATTTGTGATCACTAATCCAGTCCTATAAGAAATATTAAAGGGGATCTTCTAAGCAAAGACAGAGCCCCAAAGTAACATAGACCAGACAGAAACAGAGACAATATACAGGAACAGGGACTTTACAGGTAGTACTATGACATTAAATTCATTATCTTTCAATAGTTACTCTGAATATAAATGGGCTAAATGTTCCAATCAAAAACCCAAGATATCAGATTGGATAAAAAAGCAAGATCCATCCATATACTGTCTACAAGTGACTCATTTTAGGCCCAAAGACACCTCCAGTTTGAAAGTGAGGAAGTACAAAACAATTTATCATGCTAATGGACTTCAAAAGAAAGCTGGGGGGAGGGGGACAATCCTTATATCAGACAAATTAGATTTAAACTAAAGACTATAATAAAAGATGAAGAAGGACACTATGTCATAATTAATGCGTCTATCCAACAATATATAACATGAAAATATTTATACATTATGTAATTATTTATACCCCTACCATGGGAGCAGCCAGTTATATATGCCAATTAATAACAAAAGGAAAGAAACACATAAATAATAATACAATTAATATTAGGGGACTTTAACACCTGACTCACTGCAATGGACAGATCATCTAAGCAGAAGATCAACAAGGAAACAAGGGCTTTGAATGACACACTGGGCCAGATGAACTTCACAAATATATTCAGAGCCTACCATCCTAAAACAACAGAATACACATTCTTCTCTGCACATGGAACATTCTCAAGAATAGATGACTAAATGGGTCACAAATTGGGTCTCAACAGGTACCAAATATTGGGGTCATTCCCTGCATATTTTCAGACTGCAGTGCTTTGAAATCAGAATTCCATCACAAAAGGAAAATTGGAAAGAACTCAAATATGTGGAAACTAAGAGCATCCTACTAAAAAATGAATGGGTCAACCAGGAAATTAAAGAACTTTAAAAATTCATGGAAACAACTGAAATTAAAACACAACTGTTCAAAACCTTTGTGATGCAGCAAAGGTGGTCCTAATAGGAAAGTATATAGCATTACAAGCCTTTCTCAAGAAACAAAAAAGTTCTCAAATATACAACCTAACCTTAAACCTAAAGGAGCTAGAGAAAGAACAGCAAATAAAGCCTTAACCCAGCAGGAGAAGAGAATTAATAATGATTAGAGTAGAAATCAATGCAATAGAAACCAATCAATTGGAACAGAAATCAATAGAAATAGAAATAGAAAGAACAACAGAACAGATCAACAAAACTAGCAGCTTATTCTAAAAGAATTAATAAAATTGATAAACTTGTGGCCTGACTTATAAACAAAAAAAGAGAAAGGACCCAAATTAATAAAATCATAAATGAAAAAGGAGAGATCACAATCAACACTGAAGAAATACAAACAATTATAAGAACATATTATGACCAGGGCTCCTGGGTGGCTCAGTTGGTTAAGTCTCTGTCTTCGGCTCAGGTGATGGTGTTAGAGTCCTGGGATCCAGCTCTACATCAGGCTCTGCTCAGCCGGGAGCCTGCTTCCTCCTCTCTCTCTGCCTGCCTCTCTGCCTACTTGTGATCTATCTCTGTCAAATAAATAAATAAAAGTCTTAAAAAAAAAAAAAAGAATATGAGCAACTATGTGCCAACTAATTAGGCAATCTGGAAGAAATGGATGCATTCCTAGAGATATATAAACTACCCAAACTACCGAAAAAGAAATAGAAAATCTGAACAGATCCATAACTAGCAAGGAAATTTAAGCAGTAATCAAAATTCTCCCAACAAACAATGGTCCAGGGCCAGATGGCTTCCCAGGGGAATCCTACCACATTTAAGGAAAAATTAATGCCTACTCTTCTGAGGCTGTTTCAAAAATAGAAATGGAAGGAAAACTTCCAAACTCTATGAGCCAGCATTACCTTGATCCCTGAACCAGACAAACACTCTACCAAAAAGGAGAATTACAGACCAATATCCCTGGTGAACAGGGATGCCAAAATTCTCACCAAAATACTAGCCAATAAGTTCCAACAGTACATTAAAAGGATTATTCACCATGACCAAGTGGGATTTATTCCTGGACTGCAGGGGTGGTTCAACATCCACAAATCAATCAATATGATACACTACACAAATAAAAAAAAAAGGGACAAGAACCATATGATACTCTTAATAGATGCAGAAAAACCATTTGACAAAGTACAGCATCCTTTCTTGATTAAAACTCTTCATAGTGTAGGGATAGAGGGAACATACCTCAATATCATAAATCCATATACAAAAACCCCAACATGAATATCATTCTTGCTGGGGAAAACTGAGAGCTCCTCCCCTAAGGTTAGGAATATGGCAGGAATGTCGACTCTCACCACTGTTGTTCAACATAGCACTAGAAGTCCTAGCCTCAACAATCAGACAACAACAACAAACAAACAAAAAAACAAACAAATAAATAAATAAATGGCATTAAAATCAGGAAAGAAGTCAAACTCTCACTCTTTGCAGATGACATGATAGTCTAATGGGAAAACCCAAAAGATTCCACCCCAAAATTGCTAAAACTCATACAAGAATTCAGCAGAGTGGCAGTATATAGAATCAATGCACAGAAATCAGTTGTGTTTCTATGCACTAATGGCGAGACAGAAGAAAGAGAAATTAAGATTCAATCCCATTTACAATTGCATCCAAAACCACAAGATACATAAGAATAAACTTAACCAAAGAGCAAAGGATCTGTGCTCAGAAAACTATAGAATACTTATGAAACTGAGGAAGACAAAAAGAAATGGGAAAATGTTCCATGCTCATGGATTGGAAGAACAAATATTGTGAAAGTATCTATGCTATCTAGAGCAATCTATACATTCAGTGCAAGCCCTATCAAAATACCATCAACTTTTTCCCAGAGCTGGAACAAAAAATCCTAAAATTTGGATGGAACCAGATAAGACCCTGAATAGTCACAGCAATGTTGACAAAGAAAGCCTTAATTAATTACTTAGTTAGTTAGTTAATTAATTAATTACTTAATTAATTAGAAAACCAAAGCTGGTAACATCATAATTCCAGACATCAAGCACTGTTACAAAGGTGTGATCATCATGACAGTATGGTATTGGCACAAAAATAGACACAGAGATCAAAGAAACAGAATAGAGAGCCCAGAAATGGACCCTCAACTCTGTGTTCAACTAATCTTCAACAAAGCAGGAAAGAATGTCAAATGGAAAAAAGACAGTCTCTTCAACAAATGGTGCTGGGAAAATTGGACAGCCACATGCAGAAGAATGAAACTGGATCATTTTCTTATACCACACACAAAAACAGACTCAAAATGGATGAAAGACCCATATGTAAGAGAGGAATCCACTAAAATCCTTAAGGAGAACACAGGCAGCAACCTTTGTGACCTTAGCCACAGCAACTTCTTGTTAGACATATGTCCAAAGGCAAGGGAAGTGAAGACAAAAATGAACTGTAGGGACTTCACCAAGATAAAAAGTTTTTGCACAGCAAAGGAAACAGTTGCTAAAACCAACCGATTGAGTGGTAGAAGATATTCGCAAATGACATATCAGATAAAAGGCTAGTGACCAAAATCTATAAAGAAATTGTCAGACTCAACACCCAAAGAACAAGTAATCCAAACAAGAAATGGGCAGAAGACATGAACAAACATTTCTGCAAAAAAGTCATCCAAATGGCCAACAGACACATGAAAAAATGCTCCACATCACTTGGCATTGGGGAAATACAAACCAAAACCACAATGAGATACCACCTCACACTGGCCAGAATGGCTAGCATTAATAGGTCAGGAAATGATAGCTGTTAATGAGGGTGTGGGAAAGGGGAACCCTCTTATACTTTTGGTAGGAATGCAGGGTGGTGCAGCCACTTGAAAGTAGTATGGGGGTTCCTCAAAAAAGTTGAAAATAGAAATACTCTATGACCCAGCAACTGCACTACTGGATATTTACCCTAAAGATATAATTGTAGTGATCTGAAGGGGCACCTGCACCCCAATGTTTATAGCAGCAATGTCCACAATAGCCAAATAATGGAAAGAGCCCAGATGTCCATCAACAGATGAATGGATAAAGAAGATGTAGTATACATATACAATAGAATACTACTCAGCCACCAAAAAAATGAAATCTTGCCATTTGCAATGGCATGGATGGAATTAGACAGTATTGTGCTAAGGGAAATAAGTCAATCAGAGAAAGACAACTGTCATATGTTCTCATATGTGGAATTAAAAGACAAAACAGAGGATCATAGGAGAAGAGGGGAAAAACTAAAACAAAACAAAATCAGAGAGGGAGGCAAACCATAAGAGATTCTTTTTTTTTTTTTTATTTTTATTAACATAAAATGTATTATTTGCCCCAGGGTACATGTCTGTGAATCGTCAGGCTTACACATTTCACAGCACTTAACATAGCACATACCCTCCCCAATGTCCACAACCCAGCCACCCCATCCCTACACCCCTGCCTCCCAGTCACCCTTAGTTCATTTTGTGAGGCTAGGAGTCTATTATGGTTTGTCTCCCTCCTCATCCTTTCCTGTTTCATTTCTCTCCCCCACTCCCCCACAAACTCCCACCCTGCCTCTCAAATTCTTCATATCAGAGAGATCATTTGATAATTGTCTTTCTCTGACTGACTTATTTCACTTACCATAATACCCTCCAGTTCCATCCATGTCGTCACAAATGACTAGATTTCGGTTCTCTTGATGGCTGCATAGTATTCCATTGTGTATATATACCAAATCTTCTTTACCCATTCCTCTGTTGATGGGCATCTAGGGTCTTTCCATAGTTTGGCTATTGTGGACATTGCTGCTATAAACATTCAGGTGCACGTGCCCCTTCGGATCACATTTGTATCTTTAGGGTAAATACCCAGTAGTGTGACTGCTGGGTCGTAGGGTAGCTCTATTTTCAACTTTTTGAGGAACCTCCATACTGTTTTCCAGAGTGGCTGTACCAACTTGCATTCCCACCAACAGTGTAGGAGGGTTCCCCTTCCTCCGCATCTTCACCAAATCTGTCATTTCCTGTCTTGCTAATTTTAGCCATTCTGACTGGTGTGAGTGGTATCTCACTGTGATTTTGATTTGTATTTCTCTGATGCTGAGTGATGTGGAGCACTTTTTCATGCATCTGTTGACCATTTGGATGTCCTCTTTACAGAAATGTCTGTTCATATCTTCAGCCCATTTCTTCATTGGATTATTTGTTCTTTGGGTGTTGAGTTTGAGAAGTTCTTTATAGATTTTGAATACTAGCCCTTTATCTGATATGTCATTGGCGAATATCTTCTCCCATTCTGTCAGTTGTCTTTTGGTTTTGTTGACTGTTTCCTTTACTGTGCAAAAGCTTTTGATCTTGATGAAGTCCCAATAGTTCATTTTTGCCCTTGCTTCCCTTACCTTTGGAGATGTTTCTAGGAAGAAGTTGCTGTGGCTAAGGTCGAAGAGATTGCTGCCTGTGTTCTCCTCCAGGATTTTGATGGAGTCCTGTCTCCCATTGAGTTCTTTGATCCATTTTGAGTCAATTTTTGTGTGTGGTGTAAGGAAATGGTCCAATTTCATTCTTCTGCAGGTGGCTGTCAGTTTTCCCAACACCATTTGTTGAAGAGACTGTCTTTTCTCCACTGGATATTCTTTCCTGCCTTGTCGAAGATCAGTTGACCATAGAGTTGGGAGTCCATTTCTGGGCTCTCTATTCTGTTCCATTGACTTATGTGTCTGTTTCTGTACCAGTACTACACTGTCTTAACTATTATAGCTTTGTAATAGAGTTTGTAGTCAGGAATTGTGATGCCACTGACATCTTTTTCAACATTCCTCTGGGTATTCGTGGTCTTCTCTGGTTCTATATAAATTTTAGGATTATTTGTTCCATTTCTTTGAAATAAACTGATGGTATTTTGATAGGGTTTACACTAAATGTGTAGATTGCTTTAGGTAGAACAGACACTTTCACAATATTTGTTCTTCCAATCCATGAGCATGGAATGTTTTTCCATTTCTTGGTGTTTTCCTCAATTTCTTTCAGGAGCACTTTGTAGTTTTCTGAGTACAGATTCTTTGCCTCTTTGGTTAGGTTTATTCCTAGGTATCTTATGGTTTTAGGTGCAATGGTAGATGGGATCGACTCCTTAACTTCTCTTTCTTCTGTTTTGCTGTTGGTATATAGAAATGCAACTGATTTCTGAGCATTAATTTTATATCCTGACTCTTGACTGAATTCCTGGATGAGTTCTAGCTGTCTTGGAGTGGCGTCTTTTGTATTTTCCATATAAAGTATCATATCACCTGCAAAGAGTGAGAGTTTGACTTCTTCTTTGCGAGAATTTTTACATCTGTGTTCATCAAGGATATTGGTCTGTAATTCTCCTTTTTGTTGGGGTCTTTGTCTGGTTTTGGGATCAAGATGATGCTGGCCTCATAAAGTGAGTTTGGAAGTTTCCCTTCCATTTCTATTTTTTGGAACAATTTCTGAAGAATAGGTATTAATTCTTCTTTAAATGTCTAGTAGAATTCCCCTGGGAAGCTGTCTGGCCCCGGGCTTTTGTTTGTTGGGAGATT
>CM053605.1:22061130-22078983 GCA_028646535.1 Procyon lotor
TATTGTATTATTGTTGATGTGTTTCTTTGACTTGGTTATTAATTGGTTTATATAATTGGCTGCTGCCATGTTAGGGGCATAGATATTTACAATTGTTAGATCTTCTTGTTGGACAGTCCCTTCAAGTATGATATAGTGTCCTTCCTCATCTCTTATTCTAGTCTTTGGCTTAAAATCTAATTTATCTGATAGAAGGATTGCCAGCCCAGCTTTCTTTTGATGTCCATTAGCATGGTAAATTGTTTTCCACCCCCTCACTTTAAATCTGAAGGTGTCTTTGGGTCTAAGATGAGTTTCTTGTAGACAGCATATCGATGGGTCTTGTTTTTTTATCCATTCTAATACTCTGTGTCTTTTGATTGGGACATTTAGCCCATTTACATTCAGGGTCACTACTGACAGATATGAACTTAGTGCCATTTTATTGCCTGTTAGGTGACCGTTAACTGTACATTGTCTCTGTTCCTGTCAGGCTCTCTCTTTGCTTAGAGGACTCCTTTCAATATTTCCTGTAGGGTTGGTTTGGTGTTTGCAAATTCTTTCAGTCTTTGTTTGTCCTGGAGGCTTTTTATCTCTCCCTCTATATTCAGCTGGATATCATATTCTTGGCTGCATATTTTTCTCATTTAGCGCTCTGAATATATCGTGCCAGTCCTTTCTGGCCTGCCAGGTCTCTGGATAGGTCTGCTGTTAATTTAATATTTTTGCCTTTGTATGTTACAGATTTCTTGTCCCAAGCTGCTTTTAGGATTTTCTCTTTGTCACTGAGGCTTGTAAGTTTTACCATTAAATGATGGGGTGTAGGCCTATTTTTATTGATTTTGAGGGGGTTCTCTCTGCCTCCTGGATTTTGATGCTTGTTCCCTTTGCCAGCTTAGGGAAATTCTCTACAATAATTTTCTCCAATATACCTTCTGCCCCGGTCTCTCTTTCTTCTTCTTCTGGGATTCCAATTATTTTAATATTGTTGCATTTTATGGTATCACTTATCTCTCGCATTCTCCCCTCATGGTCCAGTAGTTGTTTGTCTCTCTTTCTCAGCTTCTTTATTCTCTGTCATTTGGTCTTCTATATCGCTGATTCTTTCTTCAGCCTCATTTATTCTAGCAGTGAGAGCCTCCATTTTTAATTGTACCTCATTAATAGCTTTTTTAATTTCAACTTGGTTAGATTTTATTTCTTTTATTTCTCCAGAAAGGGACTTTATTTCTCCTGAAAACAATTCTCTAATATCTTCTATGGTTTTTTTTGAGACCTGCTAGCATCTTGATAACTGTCATTTTGAACTCTATTTCCAACATATTATTAATGTCCGCATTGACTAGGTCTCTCGCCATCGGTACTGTCTCTTCTTTTTTTTGTGGTGAGTGTTTCCGCCTCGTCATTTTGTCAAGGAAGAGTAGATGGGTGAGAGAGAAAGATTCTCTTAAGTTCTGCAGTTTTCACTGATTGATTAACTAGGTCTTGGCTGGATATTCTTGCTGATCTTCTGGGGGAGGAGCTGTTGCCGTGGTTCTCAATTGTCTTTGCCTGGGGTGGCACTGTACCACCCTTGCCAGGGGATGGACCAAGCACTTTGCTCAGGTTCGCTCTTGGGAGTCTTTGTTCCCTGAGCACTTTCCGTACCTCTCTGGAGGCCAGGAATGAAAATGGCAGCCTCCCAGTCTCCAGCCCAGAGGAGCCGAGTGCTGGGCGTCACGCTCCTCCACACGCCCTCAGAGGAAAGTGGTCAATCACCCCCGTCTCCCTTGTCTGCGGCTAGCGCACTGCTCAGCTATATCGTGGCAGAGCGCTTCTATCTGGGGCGCGCACAGCCCTGTCTGGAGTCCCCAAACCTGCAGATTCCTGCTGCGTACTCCCGTACAGCTCCTCCCTAAGGAGGAAGGAGGGGGTGTCTCTGGAGCTGCCTCCCGTGGGGTCCCTGCTTGAAGTACGGCAGCTCTATACGAACTTTATGTCTATATGTCTCAGTTCCTATAGTCCAAGGTAAGCCTAATCGGTGTTGCACAGCTCCTTTTCTGCCGCTGGCTTCTCTGCCCTCAGGCTTCCCTGGTCCCTCAGTGACCCCACAGGTCTTGAAACCACATTGTTCCCGCGAGGGCTGAACCCCTCCTAGCCTCCAGAGCGATGTCCCTCAGCAGAGCAGACTAAAAGTTCTGGATTTTGTGCTCCGCGGCTCTGTGGCTGCTGGGAGCCGGCCCCTCCCCCCAGGGTCTCTCTTCCCATCGCTTTGGATTCACTTTTTCCACACGTCCTACCTTTTGGAAAGTGGTTGATTTTCTGCTCCTAGAATTGCTGTTGTTATTCTCTTCTCTCTCCTGTTGTGTTTGCCAGCTTTTAGAAAGGCTTGTTGCCTTTCTAGCTGGACTTCTGAGACCCAGTGCTCTCTATGCCTCCTACACCTCCGCCATCTTGCCTCCTCCTCCCCACCATAAGAGATTCTTAATCCTAGGAAATAAACTGAGAGTTGCTGGAGGAGAGAGAGGTGGGGGATGGGGTAACTGGATGATAGACATAAAGGAGGGCACATGATGTAATGAGCAATGGGTATTTATATAATACTGATGAATCACTGACCTCTACCTCAGAAACCAATAATATACTATATGTGAAATAATTGAATTTAAATTTAAAAAATAAAAAAAATTAAAAAATAAAAAATAAATGTGCCCCATTATAGCAGATAATATGATTTTACTTTACATTGAAACATCACTTACTCTGAACTTAGTAAGTGTGTGTCTAATAAAGGAAGATAAGATCTGGAGTGCTGCTTTTGATTTCTCTGCCAATGCCTCTTGATTGTATCACTGAAATTAATAGTAAAGCTTAATGCTGGGTAGGATCTCTGACTTAAGTGAATCAAACCTGACAATCAGTATTGTGTTGGATATGACTCCCTGAAAAAACAATTTAAGAAAATAATTCACTATTGCAAATACTGCGTTGTGAAAAGAAAGACAGATATAATAGTTAAGACATCACACAACATGGTGAGGTCAGTCATAGTGTTAAAAAAGATGTAATAGGTAAATAGCCGTATGTGTATATATACCTTAGGAGATGGAAAATTTCATCCAAAGTTGCAGTGTATCCTTGGGTAAGTTTTTTAACCACTAAATTTTATTTTTCCCATCTTTAGGTGTCTTTTTCTAGAATAAAAATTACAGATAAGGATAAATACAATGATCTAGATATCAGTTCTGGGCCTAGAGGACACTTCTGATTTCATTCTAGTAACCAACTGTGGGATTAGAGACTGATGAGAAGTCTGTTACTAACATGACAAAATTTCCATGAGTATCATGATTTGTGTTTGACATATTCATACAGATGTTGATTTATACATGGTGCCTCAAATATCCCCCTACCCCTACAAAAAATATCAGTGATCACTGTAACATAATCTATAGAAAGAGGATAGAAATTAAATTTTAAAAATGTAAAAACTATAGCTTATTCATTTTATACCTGTACAACTCAAAAATTTCCATATTAATATATATACACTATTGCTTAAAAATTTTTCCGTATTAGCATATACACTATTGGTCAAACTATGACTTACTAAGCCAGATTTAATATTTTATTTCATTTATTTTAACTAAACTCCAGGTTTTATTCAAATTTCACTGGTTTCTCCACTAATGACCTGTTTCTATTCTAGAAGCCCATCCCAGATAACACATTATTATAGATAACCCGTCTTCTCAGTTTCTTCTGGCCTCTAAGGTTTCTCAGTCTTTCCTTGTTTTTCATGATCTTGAGAGCTTTGAGGAGTACTGCTCAGGTATTTTGTGGAATCACCTTCACTTGGGCTTACCTGGTTTTATTTTTTATGATTTGAATGGGGTTATAGGTTTTTTTAAACAGACACTACAGAAGTGAGGCAACCTTCTTATCACATTATAAGAAGATACTATTAACATGACTTGTAACTGGTGATGTTAACTTTTATCTCTTGACCAAGGTAATGTTAATTGGATTTGTCTACTATAGAACTACTTTTTTCCTTTTTTCTGCACTCTAGTTTTTTCAAAGGAAATCACAGATTCTGGCGTGCACTCAAGAGGTTTGAGAAAAATTAGACTCTACCTCTTGAAGTAGTGTCTACCTAAATTATTTGGAATTTTTCTGTAGGGAAGAAAAATTCCTTCCCTATTTATACTTCTTCCTATTTATACAGGGATTTATGTATTAATACCAATATAGACTCATGCATATTTATTTCATACTTTGAGATATAATTCAATACTCTCTTATTTATTTTATTGCTCAAATTATTCTAGCTTAAAAAATTTTTTTCTAACTCAGCTATTGGTAGTTCATTCAGGTTGGCCCTTTTGTCCCTTTGGCATGGTCCTATCTTTGGGTTTTATGAGAACTTCCTTATTGTATGACACTACAAGAGTTCCATTTATTTTGTTGCTTAAGTGCCTCCCTTATTTGTAATTAGTTATTACAGAAAATCAAAGTCCATGCAGGACACCTAGGTGGCTCAGTTGGTTAAGCATCTGCCTTCAGCTCAGGTCATGATCCCAGGGTCCTGGAATTGAGTCCCACATTGGGCTACTTGCTTAGCAGAGAGCCTGCCATTCCTCCTGCCTATATATACTCTCTTCTCTGTCTCTGTCTTTGACAAATAAATAAATAAAATCTTTTTTAAAAAAATCAATGTCTATGAAAGAAAATTTCATTAGAGTATCATTTTCACATGGTTGAGACAAAGCATAATCCTAACCATATTCCCACTTATCTCTCTTATAATATTATAAGTACAGTAAGCCCAATGCCAGTTAATCATCAAACATTTGAGAACTTCTTAGTAAAAAGTGATTAAATATTCACATAGATCTTTGGATAAGAAACAGATTGAGTGACTACAGCATGGTTTACCAATGGAACAGTGACACCTAGAGGCCCCATTTGATAGTAACTGAAAGTTTCTGAGTGTTCACATTAATTGAAGTTACATATTTTTTTATTAACCTATAATGTATTATTTGCCCCAGGGGTACATGTCTGCTAATCATCAGGCTTACACATTTCACAGCACTTACCATAGCACATACCCTCCCCAATGTCCATAACCCAGCCCCCCTATCCCTAACCCCCCTACCCACCAGCAACCCTCAGTTTGTTTTGTGAGTTTAAGAGTCTCTTATGGTTTGTCTCCCTCCTGATCCCATCTTTTTAATTTCCCCCTCTACTTCCCATGACCCCCTGCCCTGCCTCTTAACTCAGATTCCCTGATGGGGAAGGAGCAAAAAGAGAGAAACCTTACCCCATTACTAACTTGAAGATACTAATCTTATACTGATTGGCAAGGGTACAATTGTGAAGAGTTGACATTTTTCACAATAACAGTAAGTCATGAAAAAAGCAGAGATAAGTTGGTTCAGAGTGATCAAAAGATAACATTATATTGGTTGAAAAACAATGTGAGACACTAGTAACTGATATCTATCTCCCACAGAACAAACTTAGTGTATGCACATTATCTCATCTCCTTAAAAGCAAGTACATGTCAGACTATCTAATTGATATTAAAGACACTGAAGTAGAAGACATTCAAGCTACAAATGGCTTGGGAACCAAAAAAATCATTGAAGCAATTATGCTTCTACCAATGTTCAGATACTCTAAAGATCTTTTCTAAATAATTAGTAGATGTGACAAGAAAAAATTATCAGCCCACTGTATTAAGAGAAAAAAATAACATGGACTTTTAATCTGTTGCATAAGTATGACCAAGGGCAATGAAAAATTCATTAAAAGAAGTGTAATCCATGGAGATCTAATTCATGGAGACAATAAAACCTTTGAAAGAATACACAAAATTTCTTTTATGACTTTAAGAAACCGTGAACTTTATAAAATAGTGAACATGGATTTGCATAACCTAATTTAACAAAAACCTATTAGTTGTTTAATGTGTTCACTTCATTTTTGTAAAATGCCATGATATACTATTAGCTTGAGAAGATATTTTGAAATGTGTTTATTGTTTTGTTCTTTTTAAAATAAGAAACCAAAACTCCACTCAAGGCTATGATAAAGTGGATATAGTACACCTTCTTCAGAGGACAACAAGAAAAAAGAAAGAAAAAGAAGAAGAAGAAAAATAAAAGAAAAATCTAGGTGTTTGAGGAGACAGGAGAGTTGCTGTGATAACCAGAACTTCAAATGAGAAAATCATGCAGAAAACTGAATTGCATAGAGAGGTAAGCCAACACTCTGAAGTGGCTGTATTTTTTTTGGCATTTGGTGATTCTGGGCTGAGGTCAAGAGGCTGAGGATGCAGCAAACAAGGTAACTGCTACTATTAAACGTCAGAAAAACTGGCAGGAATTACGAAAGTTTTTTGAGCCTGAAAATATAAAAACTGGAGATATGCAAGTTAAATAAGGAGCAATATCAAAGACTCAATCTATCTGTTGGCATACCTGTGACAAAATGATGAAGTCTAAAGCTGGGCAGAAAGTAGTTTAAATAGAAGTCAAGCAAAACATTCAAAAGAGCAAAATGAAGTTTTAAGCAGCCTTATAATACTCAGCAGGGGAATAGTAGAGTGACCCCTGTTACTTCCCTAGATTTTGGAACCCTTAGAAGGCTACCCACCAGGGATAGGGAGGTGAGCGTCAAATGACAAGTGGACAAATCCTTAACAAACTCTAATGCAATTTGGAGTCATTGATTCTTGATTAGATTAATGGGCACACCTCAGTTCTATCTCCTTAGTAAAGACAGATATAATCTTACCCACCATTTCTAAATTATTTATTAAATAGTATGTAGTTTTTAATCCAGAGTTATGCCACAGACTTGAAGTGATATTTAAAACCCAGGAAGTGATCGAAAAAAATAAAAGTAATAAAGACTATAAATGATCCTGGTATTGGGGTTATCATAGTAAAACATATCTAACTATGGATTTTGTCATCAAAATAAGAGAAAAAATGGAAGACATACAAATTAAGTTGGGAAGTGTTTCATCAGGATTAGAGTCAATAGATTAAGAATAAAATGAAAATTATATAATTTAAAAATACCATAAATTAAAAAAAAAATACCATAAATTACAAATTTAACAGATAGGTTAAAGGAAAATTAGACACAGAAGAGAGTATAGTTAACTGAAAGACAGGTCAGTAGAAAATATTTAGGTGAAGAAGAGAGAAAAAAGACTAAAGTAAAAAAATAGCTTTTTTTTCAAAAATGAAAAACAGTTAAAATAAAATTAAAAACAGTTAAAATGTCAATCATCTGTGTAATTGCAGCTTTAAAAAGAGAAGAGTTAGGGAAAGCTAACAATAAGCATATTAGCACACATTTAGGTACACAATATTTAAACTGAGGAAAATAAAAACCAAAAATATATAAAAGTAACTACAGAAAAAAAGAGGTTACATTACCTCTAAGGAAGCAGCATAATATTTATAGTAGACTTCTTAACACAAAGATGTTGTGATCTTGATATAAGTCAAAGGACCATGGAATAGCATTTTTCAATGATAAACTAAAGCCCTATATTTTAATAGTGAAAAAAACTTGGAAAAGGACAGGAAAATTAAGATATTTCCTGACAAAAAAGACTGAAGAAATTAATAGTATTGCTCATGGAAATGTTTCAAGCAGAAAAAAATGATGCTGAGGAGACTGGTTGGCTTAGTCAGTTTAACACCTGACTCTTGATTTTAGCTTACATCATGTTCTCAGAGTTATGAGACGGAGCCCTGCTTGAGACTTTGTGCTTGGCATGGTGCCTGCTTGAGATTGTCTCTCTTCCTCTCCCTCTGTCCCTCCCCTCCTTGCACTCACTTTCTCTTTAGAAATACAAAAAAAAGAAAAAGAAAAAAGAAGAAGAAAAAAAGAAAAAAGATGATGCGAGACTGAATCCCATAGATATAAAAAAGAATGAAGAGGAATGGAAAGAGAAAAATATGTGTGTAACTGTATATAGCAAAACTAACAAATTGTATTTGAAATAAAACATATAATCAATTAAATACACAAGAATATTAACACATAAATTAGGTGGTAGTGAAAGTGATTTAGAGTTATAAAGTCCTGGCACTGTTTATGAGGTGGTAAAATTATTGATTTATGTTAGTTAGACTGTAGTAAGTAATGGATGCATAAGGCGACCTTTAAAATGACCACTAAAATATATGAAGTTAATTAATAATTTGTGATTATAATAAAGAGGAAAATACAATGATATTGTTAATTGCCGAGAGCCGCAGGAACCTCGCCGTTTGCCACGGTCCGGCGAGGGGGCAGGTTTGCAAGGCTCCTGCCATATGAACAGGGATCGGTAGGTATCTCTTCCTATATCTCTTTGTATTACTCGAATTCCTTTCTTCTTTTTGGCCTAAGCCTTTTGCTCAAATTGAGGCTCTGACTCACTTAACCTGCTTCTAAGCCAGACCGACATTTCCTTGCGGAAGTTACATGGACCAAGCAAACCATTCCCCCCACCATAAAACCGTTAGAGCCGATAACTGCGAGGCTCCCTTCCAATGTTGGTCCACCAAATTATTGCAGATGAGATGATAAGGTACTTAAAGGTCAACACTTACACAGACCCTTAATAATCTACAGCCTACTTTAGTTCCCCCCTTAGGAGATTCACATTCCATCATCTACACCAACACCTGCATTCCCTTACAATGGAGAGTACAAATAAGATAAGGTAGGAATGGTTAAATATAAAGACAATAGAGTTTTACTTCAGACTTTGCTAAAGAATACACAGGATGAGGCTCCGAGGTGTCTGCTCACCCAGCAGCAATAAAGGGCTTCCACAAACAGCTTGGGCCGTTCTATAATAAACTCAAGTATCAGCCCCTCTTCCTTTGGTTAATGTGCAAAAGATATACGTGACTAAATCTTTTTCCAATATATAGAAGAAGTCATAAAAATTGTTGTTAAGGGTCTTGTTGTTCAAAATGAGATAAGCCTGTCTCTGCCTCGGTCTTAGAAAAAACTATAGGTTCTACAAAAAACTTTTGTTAATCTAAGCCCCCTTAACTGAGAAAATCATTAACTGTTTTCCATGTAACCTGCTGCCTATAAATAAAGAGTCAAACACCAATGAGGCAGAGATGCCTGCCTGGTGACTGAAAGAAACCTCTGGCTCTCACTCCTTTCGCCGACACCGTCCATCCTTCAGGGAACCCCTGGACTGCCTGGGCTGGACCCCGGCAGTTAATGAAAGATTACTTCATTATCCAGTAAAATATAAGAATGGAGGTGGAATCTTAGAGACAAGTGAAACAAATAGAAAACAGTAATAAAATGGTAGCTTAGAACAAAGATGTTTTCAACTGCATTGATATGAACACACTCATTTTGCTGATCATAATGGCAAAACAGCTTGTATTGGACTTGCCCTCTTGCAGATATTGATTATAGATCCAGAAAAAAAAAATTCATGGTACTGGAGAATGATGAATACAAGTAGAAATAGAAGTAAGTTTGGCCCTTTAAACAAGGAAACTGTACTTTGTAAGATTGAAATTTGTGTAGTTTTCATTGGAAATTTGTGTAGCTTTTCACTGGAATACCCTCTTTAAACTACACAGTGTGGAAACACTCAGGAAGAAGATTTAATGGCTTCAATGTCAGATGGTAGAGCTTGGGGTTGCCAAAACAATTGCAAGCAAACTAAGGGGAAAATTTCCAGGGGCAAGTGGCCATAGTAAAAGGAACCACAAAATCAGTTCTTAGGCTGTATCCAAATCCCTGGCTGACTCCTGAATTATATACCTGCATAGAGTAAACCTACAACCTACATGTAATTGATGAAAGGATAAGAAAACCTAGTTGAGATTTCACCCACGGCTCACCACAGGGAGAGTGTTGAGTGTTTAGTGCCAGAATGAATAGAACTATGTAGAAGATAGCAGAATCTGGAGTCTTAATAACCTTCATACACACCACACAATCAAAAATTTCTAGACATGGGAACCAACAGGAAAATATGGCCCATCTTCAAAAGAAAATAATAGAAATCAACCACAAGATGACCTTTGTGAGGAAATCATTAGGCAGGGCTTGAAAACAATTAAAATTTGAATATTAGGGATTTAAAGTAAAAAATGGTCATAATGATGGAACAACTGGTAAGTTTTAGCAGTAAAAACAGAAACTATTTTTTAAAGAAGAATAAATATTACAGAAATAAAAAAATAGCATCTGAAATACAAAATACATTTAAAGGTCTTCAGAGATGCGAATGTAAATGTGAATGTGAATGTCTTAAGAAATGTTCATGTGAAATTGGAGACAGAGAGAGAGGGAAATTATTGATTCTGAAAAGCAAAGAGAAAAAATACTAAGAAAAATAAAGGCTCAGTAGATTGTAGGATAATATCAAACATATGTGTAATTGGAGTCTGCGAGCTGTACTCTCCGACAGCTCCAGATCACATCTTGTGCTGTGCAAATCCACTTCTTCACGCACATCACACACATTAAGCAGCAACTCCTGTGATCCTCTCTTCTTGAGAGGAACTTGGAAAATGGAGGTTAATGGAAAGAAGCAAAGCCCTCATGATTGCCAATTGTCTCAGTCTACAGCTAATACGCGTTATCGACATCCTGCATTATCCATTCTGAGTTCTCCTAATTCTGAGCTGTCACCTCTTCAGTTCTTGGCTTACCTGGCAGAGTTACTTAAACCCTCATTTCGTAGGACATCCAAGCCACTGGTTAATATGCTCTTTTCAGGGAAGTTTTGCTATTTATGTTCATCCATGGTCAGGCAAGCGAGTAGTAGGAGTTCCACACGTACTACTCCCTGCCTCCAGTGTATCATAAAGTCTACCTTCTCCTGATGTTCAGGGTCAATTATCCTGTCAAGATGGCATAACTGCTTGGACCACAACCTGCTGCACATCCCTTTCCTGTGCCAGGCATTTCTCAAATATGAGTCTTCTATTTTACCCCACATATAAGAAGTATTACTAAATGTGGAACATGCTTTTTCTAGAACCTGAAGAAGTTTGGAAAGCATTGTGCTTCTTTCTTTATAGTACTGGTTGCATAATGCAGCAATTTGCCTTTTACTTTGTATTTCACCAGACTTAGAGTCAACAAATTAAATATGGACAATAAAAAATGTGAATAAACATAATTATGAGTAAAGCTGGTCTCTGTATAATTTTGTTTATTATACAAATAAAATTATACTATGACATTTTTGAATTTTAAATCTTAATATACAGATTCTCAGCATTTAGATTTTATTTAAAATTGACTTGAAAATAATACTCTGGTGAAAAATAAACCTTATAATTTATATTTCTTTTTTGTGTTTATTCAGGGATTAAAAGAATTATACCATGAAATTGTAAATGTAAAAATTATAATGTTAAGTACATATCTTCAAAGCTAAATCTGATAACAGTGTAAATTAAGTTGTAAAAATGAAACTACCTGGGCAAAATGCCTAGTAAACACTTCAGATGGCATAATAACTAAACAGAAAACAAATGTCCAGCATGAAAAGCTGAAGAAAAGAAACAGTTTAATGTGCTCAGAGTGTTGAGTGGTCTGAAAATTGTGGGATCTTGCCTTAAGATTTAATATTTCTATTCCACTTTTAACCATTAATGCAATATTTGCCAGGTAGTTGACCTGAAATTGGCCATGAAACTTCAGTTGACGTGAAACTGCCTGTATAGATGCTATCCTATTATTAAAGGCCTCAGTTTAAGTCCTCTCCTTGATGTAAAATATTTAAATTTTTTAAATATTTTTTTTTGTTGCTTGCACACAACTTTAGTGGGTCTAGTTTCATTTCTAGTTTAAAATATGCAATTATCATTTGAAAATTTACTCTCCTTTTTATTTTCTCTATGTCTTGGAACAAAAAAAAATTATTGTCAATACTTAATACTAATATATGCACCAAAATGTTACAGAGACTAGAAGCATCTTCTATAGAAAGAAATCATGCTTTATTATTTTTATCATTATTAGTCATGTCCTATAAATTCCCACAAAATTCCACTAAATGCTTTTGGTTGAATAATCCCTTACCCTGTCTGTATATACTGCTAGTGATATGATCAAATATGGTGCAATGTTAAGAAAATCAAGACCTTCCACGCTAATGTAAATCTTTTGATATGAAATGGAAATCCAGTCAGTGCCTTGCATTCCCTAGATACTCAATAAACTAACCAAGATTTGATTGAATGTATTAATAAGAACTATGCAGGAAGACAATTTCATAATCCAAGGCTAGTCTGTTTTCAATAGTGATGCTGAATCTTCTGTCATACTGCTGCTTGCCCTTTTTCTCCCTCACCCAATGAATTTTCCATTTGTATTTTTCCTTCTTTGTGCCCTGGGAGGCTGTATCTATGGGCTCCCTTGCTGACTGGCTTGAGACTAAGTTCTACAAATGCAAGGCATGTACAAAACAGCCAGGAGAGAGAGAACCCAGGGCATTTTTTTGTTCCCTGCCTTGTTTCAGGGAGCTTCTCTAAACTCAAGTACCTTCCTTTGTGATTGTAGCTCTTTCAGGGCAGCCCATCTTCCATGGTTGCTGATTTCACAGGGAAACAGTTAACTCCATTTCCTTCCCTTGATGGTCTAGTCCCAATGGTGCTAAGAGAGGCCACCATTGCTAAATCCTACATGTATCAACAATTCTTTTTCCTTAGCCCTGTCTACTCTTCTGTTAAATAGTCATTTTATTAAACTCTCTCCATTTACATAAACATCATGATTCTCTTACCTCCTGAGACCCTGAATGATGCAAAAATAAATCACACTTCTTTCTTTTATACCTTTTAGTTACCATATTAAATACCATACTTGATATTGGTATTTAACCATATTAACCATATTAAATACCAATCTGTCCTTGAATTTAAAGAATTAACTCTCAGCCATCCCCAAATTTCATTTAGTAAAATGGAGATTTGGGTCAGTTCTAGCATTACTGTTTAAATCTCATGAGATGCTCTTTCTTATTAGTGTCTTCCCCAAGATGTTTTTTAGCCTTCAAGTAGTGCTCAGTGTTACAATGTATAATGGCCAACAAGGGACAAAAATTTCTACTTAAAATGTCTTTCCTAACATTAAATAATTATTTTGTTGTGGTTAATAGCATTTCTACTATATAACAAAGCAATTTGCATTCTCATTTTTTATTCAGTGTTCACAATTAAAAATTTTTTAAATGGTCAAAATTCTATGTTAAGCCCAACACAGGACTTGAACTCATGACCCTGAGATCAAGGCCTGAGCTAAAGTCAAGAGTCAGACACTTAACTGACTGAGCCACCCAAGTGACTCAAAATTGTTTATTTTTTTTAGATTGAACACTCTAAATTGATCTTTCACAGTCTTAAGTATGAATGTACATTCATACGACTAATTTTGTCACTTCAGACAAGGACCACAAAATCTCAAGAAAGAAGTTTGTAAATAAATCTGTTTCCATTTGATGTCATCACTTTAATCCTGCAATTCTAATTGAGCTATATGTTATATCTATTCCTCAAATTTATTTTCCATTCCATTTTTCAGACATAAAAGTTCTTCTTCTAAATTAAAAAATTATAAAATACAAACTTTTTAAAAGTTTTATATGATCTTATGTGTAATCTATTATTCTCTTCTATTTGTTCAGGGTTTTTTAATCTTTTTTTTTGTCTATTTCTTTTACTGACTTCTCCCCTCATTTTTAGTTCAAAGATATTTTTATGATTTTTTGAAGTTACAATGTCAGAAATGCTTTTTGTGACATTTACCTGCCAAAGATTTTATATGTAGCAATTTCTCCAACAATTCTAATACCATGCTTTAAAAAAAGAGAAAGAGCATAAGAACACTTATGGTGTTTAACTCAAATTTCTAGTGCAGAATTATCATTTTGAAATATAAAAATATAACTGAAAAATTGATGAAAGAGGGGCACCTGGGTGGCTTAGTGGGTTAAAGCCTCTGCCTTCACTCAGGTCATGATCTCAGTGTCCTGGGATCGAGCCCCACATTGGGCTCTCTGCTTGACGGGGAGCCTGCTTCCCCCTCTCTCTCTGCCTACCTCTCTGCCTACTTGTGATCTCTCTGTCTGAAACAAATAAAGTCTTTAAAAAGAATTGATGAAAGAAATCATATGTTCTCCTATTAACAATAGTGAAGAGAAATGTCAGTTTTCCTAATAATATTTAATGGTGAGAGCTCTGTCCAGGGATAATAAAGTGCTCATACCCTTGAGTTGGGTTAATAATTAAATTCAATTAATCTAAAACAGTGATGCAGGATATCTCTTTAGACCTCTAGTCAAACATACACTAGGAAAGGGTATCAACTCTATGAAATCAAATGTTTCTGAGTAATTAAGTAAATTTTTCCTTTTAACTTGAATTTCTGATCTTAACTGTGAAAATAATGATTGTCTCAATCACTCAGACACAATTAGGTGTCAAAAGCAAAAACCTACCAATGTGTGTCTTAACAAATTGAAAAATGCATTTTTCCATTAAAGGATATTGATAAAGATTGATGGTGGGCATAGGAGCACATCACATGGGGAAGTTAAAAGGTAGTTTAAAATAATTCAAAGAATAGAGTCCATATGTCCATATTTTTAAGACATTACCATGAAGTACTGTGCTATGAACATGAAATGCCAAAATTGCAAGCTCTGACACCAAGTGAAACATCACTTTAAAGAGATGATTCAGATATACAGTTCCCTTCTGTAGTTATATTATTTAATTACTTCTGTGAGTTGGGGAACATGTGCAGAAACAATGGCTAAAACCTCAAATAAATTTACATATTGTAAATTTGCTTCTGGTGACTAATTCGTGTGATAACATAAAATTTTAAATGTACAAAAACAAGTTTTACAAAAATATTTAACCTACAATTATTTACACCCCATCTAGCAAAAATCACATTTACTTTCCTAATTTTATTTGAATTTATAAAAAATATATTACAAAAAAATATATATATTACAAAAGAGCTCTCATTTAAACTATAACTTTTCTAAGAGCCTATGTAGTATAAAAATCCTTTGAATTGATTAGTCTTCTTTGTAATACATTTTTACATTACCAGCATACATAAAAATGCAAGAATTTTTTTTAAAGATTTTATTTATTTATTTATTTATTTATTTATTTATTTGAGAGAATGAGAGAGAGAGCATGAGAGGGGGAAGGTGAGAGGGAGAAGCAGACTCCCTGCTGAGCAGGAAGCCCGATGTGGAACTCAATCCCCAGACTCTGGGATCATGACCTGAGCTGATGGCAGCCGCTTAGCCAAATGAGCCACTCAAGCACCGGAAAGCAAGAATTTTAACCAACAGCACGTAGTGCTGTGCATACTATTTGGCAAAAGTACAATCATTGCTGATGGAAAAATACTAGAAAAAGCATAAAGCTATACGTTAATAATATGGTGTAAAGTTGTTCCTGCTGTTCAAATGCATGAGATAGTAGTAGAATATTCATTCAATTCTAAATAATGCATAAATATTGCATTAGGCACTTTTAAGTTTTAAGGAACAGGACGTGGCCAGTTAAACTGTTTGGCATTTATTATCTGAACACACTACATTAAGAAAATTCAGACATCTTTTTGTGCCTTGCAGAACCGAAACAACAGTTGAAACCATTCCAGTTACTATGACTACCTTTGTGATCCGAAAGAAACACTAGACAGCTGCATGTCATCCTTTAGAAGCCAGCTTTTGCTTCCTCCCACTCTATTGATTTCCCAGTAATTATGACCAATTTTCTTTCCTGTTCTTGACTCTACTATAATATGATCCCTGATTCTGTAATACAGTCCCTCATTCTACTCCTCTCCTAAAATCATGAGGAGAATATGAATGAATGTCTTTATAGTCACCATTCCATACGAGCAGAGTTCTCAAACTAGGTCACCTCATAGGCTCTGAGCTCTGGATATCTAGCCTATCCAGAAAATGTCTGTTGGCTAGTGTTGGGTCAATCAGCTTTGTCCATGGAAGCCAAAACACACTGCTGTAGTGCCTGGGTGCCCCAGTCAGTTAAGCATCACACTCTTGGTTTTGGCTCAGGTCATAATCTCAGGGTCATGAGATGGGAGTCCCCCATCGGACTCCGTGCTCAGTGAGGAGTGTGCTTGTCCCTCTTCGTCATTCCCCTCTGTCCCTCCTCCCACACTCACCACTCATGTGCTCTCTTTAAAATAAATAAAATCAAAAAAAAAGAAAGAAGAAAGAAAGAGAAAGAAAGAAAGAAAGAAGAAAGAAAGAAAGAAAGAAAGAAAGAAAGAAAGAAAGAAAGAAAGAAAAAAGGAAGGAAGAAAGAAAGAAAAAGAAGAAGAAGAAGAAGAAGAAGAAGGAGGAGGAGGAGGAGGAGGAAGGAAGGAAGGAGGGAGGGAGGGAGGGAGGGAGGGAGGGAGGGAGGAAGGAAGGAAGGAAGGAAGGAAGGAAGGAAGGAAGGAAGGAAGAAAGAAAGAAAGAAAGAAAGAAAGAAAGAAAGAAAGAAAGAAAGAAAGAAAGAAAGAAAGAAAGAAAGAAAGAAAGAAAGAAAGAAAGAAAGAAAGAAAGAAAGACATAGAAGAAAAGAAAAAAGGAAACGAAACTGTTTGTGGCCACATTATTCAGAAAAGGGGACAGCCCCAGAAGGTATTTGGTGCTTCATGGATTTGTCTCCTGTACCATTCTCAAGGTTATATATTATACAGATTATAAAAATGATTAAGGAAAATTCCTGTTCTTCAGGAAAGTATCAGTCTCAACCCATATTTCAGTGGCTTCAATGTAGGATCTCATTTAAACTATCTTCATAAGAGTTCTAAGTTATCCTTCCTATATAGGTTTATAAAATTTCCCTCCCTGAAATATTCAGAGTTTGATTTATCATAGGTCATAAAAAATTTTGAAAATGAGTAATCAACTGACTTCTTAAAATGACATGTATCACTTTTCCTAGGAGACTATGTGTTATGTATTTATATCTCTATATAGATACACCTACATTAAATATTACTAAATTCTAGATCATGTGTCATATGTATTTAAGTAGTTGAAAGATAACATTCAGGTTTTAGTAAAAAATGAGAGAATATGAGAGAATTCTAGAAGGTAAGACCTATGTATTTCCATTGCATACAAAAACAGTTATTTAGGAAAATAAACAACTTGCCTTAATTTTTAATTGTGATGTTCTTTATTTGTTTATATTAAATGGTTACTAAGTTGAAAATTCATGGTTTACATCTAAATCAATTTTTGTAAGCAGTATCATTCTCCGCACTTAACAAATTTCTTCTCAAGTTCCAATAAATTGTGAAATTCTTTAAATTAGAAAATGTTCATGTTCCTAGATAAGTGAACATTCTTGATGAGCATATAATTAGTATCATAACTCTATCAAGAAAATAAACCTTACTGAGTTGTTGCCTTGTATTTTATGGCTGTTTTATGCACCCCGTCCTCACTGACCTCTGAGTTCCTTGAGACTCTGAGCAGTATCTTTTACTCTGTATCACTAGTGCCTAGAAAACTTAAGACATGCTACTTTCTGCATTTATTGGTTTTGAAAAATAAATGCCTTCATTAATAAGCAGAGTTAATATTCATTTGAGATTATTAGATTTCACAGTTGCATTAAGTCAAAGGATATAGGTAACCTTTAAACAGCAATGGAGGGGTGCCTGGGTGGCTCAGTTCTTAAGGGTCTGCCTTCGGCTCAGGTCATGATCCCAGGGTCCTGGGATCGAGCCCCGCATCGGGCTCTCTGCTCTGCAGGAAGCCTGCTTCTCCCACTACCATTCCCTCTGCTTGTGTTCCCTCTCTCGCTGTGTTTCCCTCTGTCAAATAAATAAAAT
>CM053605.1:22079483-22132396 GCA_028646535.1 Procyon lotor
GTGAGGATGCAGAGAAAGGGAAACCCTCCTACACTGTTGGTGGGAATGCAAGCTGGTACAGCCACTCTGGAAAACACTATGGAGGTTCCTCAAAAAGTTGAAAATAGGGCTACCCTATGGCCCAGCAATTACACTACTGGGTATTTACCCTAAAGATATAAATGTAATCCGAAGGGGCACGTGCGCCCGAATGTTTATAGCAGCAATGTCCACAATAGCCAAACTATGGAAAGACCCTAGATGTCCATCAACAGACGAATGGATAAAGAAGATGTGGTATATATATATATAATGGAATACTATGCAGTCATCAAGAGAAATGAAATCTGGCTATTTGCAACGACATGGATGGAACTGGAGGGTATTATGCCAAGTGAAATAAGTCAGTCAGAGAAAGACAATTATCACATGATCTCTCTGATATGAAGAATTTGAGAGGCAAGGCGGGAGTTTTGGGGGGGTGGAGGAGAGAAATGAAACAGGAAGGGATGAGGAGGGAGACAAACCGTAAGAGACTCCGAGACTCATGAAATGAACTAAGGGTGGCTGGGAGGCAGGGGGATAGGGATGGGGTGCCTTGGTTGTGGACATTGGGGAGGGTATGTGCTATGTTAAGTGCTGTGAAATGTGTAAGCCTGACGATTCACAGACATGTACCCTGGGGCAAATAATACATTATATGCTAATAAAAATTTAAAAAAATATCAACTTATTTCAAGAACAGTAGCTGAAGAGTAACTGTAAATGATCCACAGAATGTCTGTCACTCAGCATGTTTGTACCTGCAAAAAATTATTTTCAATTTTTATGATGTTCATAATCCAGATATATAAAAGACATTATCATCTTCAAATATCATTATCTTTAAACATGACTAAATCAGAGGAAATATATATGTAAGGAATAATACAAATAAAAACAGTTAGTGAAGACTGTCATCAAAATACTGAATGATCCCTGGGGCGCCTGGGTGGCTCAGTGCATTAAAGTCTCTGCCTTCAGCTCAGGTCATGATTTCAGGGTACTGGGATCGAGCCCCACATCGGGCTTTCTGCTCAGCAGGGAGCCTGCTCCCCCCTCTCTCTCTGCCTGCCTCTCTGCCTACTTATGATCTCTCTCTCTCTGTCAAATAAATAAATAAAGTCTTTAAAAAAAATACTGAATGATCCAATAATTCCACTCCTGGGTATTTACCCAAAGAAAACAAAAACACTGATTTTAAAAGATATAATCATCTCTATGTTTATCACAGCATTATATACAATAGTCAAGATATGAGAACAACTCAAGGGTCCATCAATAAATAAATGGATAAACAAGATGTAATATATATACAAATATAAACATATATGAATTATATATATATGAATATGATGTGGAATATTATTCACTGAGAAAGAAGAATGAGATCTTGTCATTTGTGACAACATGGATGGACCTAGAGGGTATTACAGCTAAGTGAAATAAACCAGACAAAAAAAGACAAATACCATATGATTGCACTTATACGTGGAATCTAAAAAACAAAACAAACAAATAAGCAAGCAAAAAGCAGAACCAGACCTATAATACAGAGAACAAACGGATGGTTGCCCGAGGGGAAGGGAGTGGAGGATGGGCAAAATGGGTGAAGGAGAGAAGGAGTTACAGGCTTCCAGTGAAGGAATGAATAAGTCATGGGAATAAAAGGTACAGCATAGGGAATGGTTGATGGTATTGTAATAGTGTTGTATGAGGTAGACAGTAGCTACATTTGTAGTGAGCATAGCATAATGTATAGACCTAGAGAACCACTGTGTGGTATGCCTGAAACTAATATAACATTTTTTGCCAACTACTCAAACCAAGAAAAAAAATCATAAGAATACAGAAGCATTTATCTACAACTTACGACATCTAAAATAAATATTTCTTACCCCCCTGAGTTTCAGACCATGCCAAATTGTTTCCAGGGTATATTCTGATCAAGAAGAGGGATTCTAAATTACTACACTAGCCATTATTTAAATTTCATGCATAATAATTCTTTTTATTAGATGCATATTAGGATGGAGAAGAAAATGGAAGAAGCATATATTTGAAAAGCATAGAAGAGTGTTTTGGAATGCATTGTTAATTGAAAAAAATTAGAACTAGCAAATATTGGCATATCTCATATTATAAGACATGCTTTTTTTTAAGATTTTCATTTATTTATTTGAGAGAAAGTGAGAGAGAGAGAATGAGCATGGGGGAGGGGAGAAGGAGAATGAGAAGCAGACTTCCTGAGCTCAGTGCGGGATTCCATCCCAGAACCCCAGGATCATCACCTGAGCTGAAGGTGGGTGTTTAACTGACTGAGCCACCCAGGCACCCCTAAGATAGTCTATATTCAAAAGAATAGGTAAAAAAGATAGTGTAAGTCCTTACTGTCTGGTAATCATAGCTGACAACACAATTCTGCTGAAATTGTCTCCCATTTACAAAAATAAGTGACATAGATTAACTATAGATGATGATATAGATACAATATAGATATAAGGTATATATGAAAAAATTTTTGTGAAATTAGCCTAACTTCACCAGTAAATATTAAGAATTTAAAATGAGAGTTATGTTTATTAGGCTTCATACTCAAGTTATAAAATTTTAATTTAAAATTTTAAGTAATTACAATGCAATGTTATAATTTTATTTGTATGGGGGGAAAAAACCCGATTTTAACCATTTAAAATCTGGAGCCATATTTAAGTGAAATTGTAGAAACTACCCCAAAAGAAAGAAATCTCAAAAAACAGTTGAGAGGAAATTGCATTCTTTGGAAAGAGAAAATACAGCAGATGTAATGCCTATGGTCCAAGTGATTTAAAGGAATGAAGTGAAGAAGGTGTAAAAATAGATCATAAAGTGTTGGAAGCAAAGTCAAAAGGAGAAAGAATTTTTCTCAAGGGGGCATAAGTCATTGAGTTTTGCAACACTAGCCAGTGTTTTCTTTGCTAATACAGTACCATTGTTCCCAAAGTTTTCAAGTTTTTATTAGAAATCTAAAATCTGGACTTGTGTGAAATCGCCTAGCTTTTTCAAATGGTAGCAATTATTGTGCAGCCAGAATCCTTCCATCCTTCTACACAAAACTGAGGTGTAAGCTCAGATAGTACTTAGGATCCTCCAGGTAACAATTATTAGTCTGCCCATAACCACATAACCTAAGGACGTTAAAAATCTAAATAAATCAGTGACGGGAAGGATTTAAAAAAAATAGACTTCTAAGAAAGGGCTAAAAAAAAAAAAAAAACGCACTAGAGAAAGATAAGCAATGTGGAGAACATATAAACAGATATTTTGGAAAGAAAAAGAAAGAGAATGAATAGATTAGCACATTTCACATAATCTCCAGAATTAAAGCAAGATAGGTGCCCCCAAATTGAGTTGACTCCGAGGTTTTTACTAGGGAAAATTGGTGAAATAAACCCATACCTAGACTAGTTTTGGCAACATATTTGAACTATGAAGATTAAAAGGACAAACAGCAAAAGTACAAATAAACAAAAATCAGCATTCTAAAAAGAGATTAACTACAAAATGTAAATATGATGTTCTAAGATATTCTTTTCCTGCAGTACTAGATGCCAAGATACAATGGAAAAAACTATTACAAAACTTTTAATTTAAAAGTTGCAACTGGGGGCGCCTGGCTGGGTCAGTCATTGGGCTTCTGCCTTCGGCTCAGGTCATGATCCCAGGCTCCTAGGATCGAGCCCCGCATCGGGCTCCCTGCTTGGCAGGAAGCCTGCTTCTCCCGCTACCATTCCCTCTGCTTGTGTTCCCTCTCTCACTGTGTTTCTCTCTGTCAAATAAATAAAATCTTTAAAAAAAAAAAGTTGCAACTAAAGAACTTTATGAATAAATTCCAATGGTAATGTATTTGATTATTAACAGATTTAATACTTACTAGAAAAAAAAATAACAACAAAGTACTTGAAGAATTTGTTCAAAAGTACAGAGTTCCTTAGCAGCATGACAACTATTATAAGATAAAAAACCAGATGGAGAGAACAAGCCACCATTGGATGAGTGGGAAAAATAAACAAGTCTGTGGTTATATGAAGATAGAAGAAATAAAATGTGATAGAGAAGAAAAGACGTATTTCAGGGGATCTTGTAGTTCTAAAACTTGGAGCTGATAACACAAGTCAAGCAAAGACTACGGGTAATATTCAGTAAAACAAAATGTGGGGTGACCCTTGCTAAGTTCTCTAAGTCCTTAACGGTAGTTTATAGTAAAATGGGTAAATTATATCTACAAGATCCATGAAGACCTTCCTAGCTCAATACTATATGATACATAACATAGTAGAGACCTGGCTCAAAAGCAGAGGCCGAGTATGCATGTGTATCTAGCTCCCTTCTATCTACATTTCCCAGCTGATTTGCTGCTGTTTGTTTGTGTTGTGAATAGTATTTTATATGTTCTAGCTGACTACTGCTGAGACACAGAAAGGTTATTGATTTTTACTATTGATTTTTAGTCTAGCCAAGTTACTGAGTTCTTTTATTAGTTATATATACTTGTAGTGGATTCTATTGGCTGGCCTATGTGGACAATCATATTATCTGCAAACAGCAGTATTTCCCTTTGTCTTTTGAAATAGTTTTACCACTTAATTTTATTTTCTCCCTAATTACACTGCCCATAAATTACTATTGTCAAATAAAATTTCTTCAGAAGCATGTTTACAGTTTTCAGTGTCTAAATCTATACACTCAATTGATTTCACTGTCAACTCATAATTCTTGAGAATTTGATTTTTTAAAGACTGGTTTTGATTCAAAAGTCAGTCAGCTGAGATGAATATTTCTATTTGTTATATTTTAAAGAAAGATAATTTTTGGAGGTCTACATAGCTGAGGCTGACTTCTTATTTGCTCTCATACATGAATGGTAGCTAGACTAATTACAGAATTTTTATAGTGTGTAATTCTACATCTTAAATGAATGGTCATCAAATGAATACTTATAAAGTAAGTAAAAATTATTGTATTTGCACAAGTATTTTCTCTGTACTATGTGAGGAAATTAAAAATTAAAGAATTATATCGTAGTTTTCCAGAAATAAGTCTCAAGGAAATCATTTCGAATCTTTAAAGATAGTTTTGAAAACTGAGTCCAAAATGATGAATCTCATTTTCACATATGTCCCCTAGAGAACTGAAAGAAAGGTCATTTATATTGGCAAACTCTGGCCAATTTCTGTCCAATCTAACATTTTCAGAATATATGCGTATATGTGTACGTGTGTTTATATATGTGTGTGTGTGTATATAGACATATCTATATTTGTAGTTATGTCATTGAGAATAGTAGTATTCTTGGTGAGTATCAAATGGCAGTTTTTCATAGAAAATGTCCTTTTTGATACAGTTATATGGGTCATTATACTATTAGAAGTCAGATTTAGAATGTGTCTAATACATGTTGGCCAATGTTTTAGCTAATGGTTATATATTATTCATAAACGAATATATAGTATCCCTAGTACTTTCAGAAAATGAAGTTCTCCCATCAGTGAAAATGTTTGTGGTTTCCTTTTTAAAGGCACTATTTTTGTGTGCATTCCATCTCTCCCTTTTCAACAGTCCACAGAAGCATCACTCATTCTATCGTTTGTTCTGATGAAAGAATATCCCAAAACGAGCCTGCAGATGAACATCTTCCTACATGAAATCCATCAACATGATGATTTATAGGATTCCTTCCATTTTAAGAAAATTCCAGACCTGCTTTCTCTCTAAACCTAGTATGAATATGTTTTTACTGCATTTCACATACTTCGTATACATCAGCTCGAATCTGTGAGATTATCTGTATGTTTTAAAAAAAAATGATTGTTTCTCATGTGTTTGCTGGTCATAAGTGTTTCTAAATACAAAACAATAACTGTGGATAAATGTTTTTTATTTGATGAATTAAGCAAAGTTATCACTATATTCTTTTTAACATCACACTAGGGCACAGTTTCATTTTTTATAAAGAAGTTGAAATTGTCATGTCATCTTATATTTTTATTTGAGTACTACTATTATATCTTTACTCCAATTTATAATGTCCTTACCAAAACCTTGGGCAGTACCTAAATGAACTATGATAGAATGTGAGGTGGTTTATTTGCCAAAGTTAGAAAGAGTTTCTAGTATTTCGGAACTTCAAATCTATCAAACATTAAAGAGAGTAAGTGCATTTGTACTATTACTACAATGAGATAAACAAATGAGATTCAGTTACGTCTTCTTCTTTGGTAGTTAGAAGAAAATCTGTTACTTCTACATTAGTTAAAGAGGAAAAATAATCTATTTCTTCTATAAACTACCAGGAACTCTTATATCTGACCATTTTGTTGAACTATTATTTCTAAAAGTTTTTTACATGTTTACTGTGAATTTTGTAGGAAAATACTTATGTAGAGTTTAAATTATGATAATCTTTTCCTTTTGAATATTGATACTCTCATTCACTTTCCTTTACTTATTATATTGGCTAGGTCATCTAGCTAAATAGAAAGGGTGATTACAGGAATCACTAATTTATTCTTGAATTTGATGACTTACTTCACATAGTTCACATTTTCTGGTTTGTCAGATTTCTAATAGATACAATTTTATAAGTAATTGAAGTGTTCTATTTTTGGTTTGCTTAGAGTTGTCATAATTTGGGGGGGATTGTATTTACTCATCCAGTAATAGATTTTCTCATGCTGAATTCCTTTTTTAATCTTTGGAATGAATCTAACTTGTTTAAATTAATTAATCTTTTAATACACTATTTAATTTTAAGAATTTTATATTGTTTTTACATCTGTATTCATTAGTGATACAGACATTTAACTTTTGTATATGAGTGTTCTAGTTTCCTATAATGAATTGAGAGATTTTCATCTTCCTATTTCCGTTTTTGTTGTTTTTCTTGTTTTTACCCTAGTCACACTGTTGACTGAAGTTCTTTTTCAGGGCAATCTAATTTTTCTATGCCTCTGGATGGAAAGTTTGTCATCTTCTACATACACATACACACTAATATGTACAAATTTAAGAATCATTTTAAAGCAGGGAACCTTGGTGGCTCAGTCATTAAGGGTCTGTCTTCAACTCAGGTCATGATCCCAGAGTCCTGGAATCAAGCCCCATATACAGCTCCCTGCTCAGTGGGAAGCCTGCTTCTCCCTCTCCCACTCCCCCTGCTTGTATTCCCTCTCTCACTGCCTCTCTCTCTCTGTGTCAAATAAATAAATAAAGTAAAAAAAAAAAATCATTTTAAAGCAACTACTCATGGAACAATCAGATCAAGGAAAAGAACATTTACATATTCCTAAGTCCCAGCTAATCAATATTCATTTCTTCCTTCTCTTGTCTTTCTTCTCAAGATAAAGGTAGCCTCCATCCTGACTTTGTGACTATTAATTTTATTGATTATCCTTTAGAATTTTGTCTATTATAGATGCTTGTCTAAGCAATACATCATACCTGTATATGAAATGAATATAAATGAAACACACCGTACATAGTATCTTGTGTCACACCCTTTAAGTCAGCATTTTGAGGTAAACCATTCATATGTATAATTGTACTTCATTCATTTTCATCACTATATAATAGTGGTTGTATGAATATATAACAATTTATAGATCCATTCTCCTCTTGATAGATATTTAGGATAAATTCAGTTTTGGAGTACGGTAGTTGTGAACTACTTTCAGTTATAGGCTCTTGAAAACAATACCTTCCAGAACATTTTTTTTCATGTACCTTGGTCCACATATGCAAGATTTCCTCTAAGGTACACACATATGTCCTATAAGTGAAATAGCTGGTTTGTAAAAAATGCAAATCCTCCAACTTACTAAATAATGTCAAATTGTTTTCCAAAACCTACTGTATCAATATATATTCACACCAGCAGATTTCCCATTGCCAGCCTTAAAAAAAACTTAGCTTTTGACACTTTTTCTTTTTTTCCAATCTACCAGATAAGTAGTGGTACCCGATTTTAATTCTCTGTACATGATGCTACTGAGGCCTTTTTTGTATATTTTGTTGTCCATATCTCCTAAAGAGATCAAAGATATGCCACACATTAGCTTTCTGTCCCTGTAGTAAAGAAAAAACAGCATAAACTTTGGAATTTGGAAAGTTTGGTTTCAAATCCTGGCATTGATTTTTATCAAATGGAACCACATTTTTGTTTTCAATGAGGCTTTAGGGGTAAAATAATGCTGAGAGGGAAAAAGGACACAAAAGAGTGCATTCTGTATGGTTCTATTTTTATGATGCTCTGGAAAAACCGAATGCATCAAATATATGACCTTGAACTAATCATGTTAATTCACTGGGTCTAATTACTTTCATTTAAAGTGGGACTAACAGCCACTGCCGGTGTTATTTTGGGAATTCAGATGTATAATGTATATAATAGCATCAAACACAAAACCCAACTCATATTAGATGAACTAATGCCCTCTATGTCTTTTGCTTTATTTTTCTGTTGCTTTACATGACTAATATCAGACATTTGTATAATGTTATTTCTTATTATCTACCCGACACAGATAAGAGAGCAGACTTCATTTAAATGTCATTATTTTTAAATAATGAATTTTTAAAACTGCAGGTTGATTTTGATCAAGGAAACATTTTTGAAAACAGCATGTCTCTTGGTACTATTTATATACCTGAAGAAATATGATTTTATGTCAAAGGTACAAATTTATAATTTTTTATTAAGATGCTCATATTGTGTTTTCTTGGGATTATGCAAAACTAGACCAAATCAATCATTCAACTGTCTTCCACTTCGAATTATACACAAATTCCCATCGGTGTTCCAATTTCCCTGGTTTTTAGGGTCAGCATGCTATGATTTATGAATATCCCTAGATTCTTGCTTATTCTAATTAAACATGTGTACACTCATATGATCAAGAAAGCTTAGAGGAAAAAAACTAATAAATCCGAAAGCTGGAGATATACTCTTTTCTTCCCCCATTTCATCTGTGTAAATTACAAACAAAACCTAGCTAACTGCTTTAGAACTTTCTCCTAGTAGTGATGGAAAATACCTTTAGGGAACAAGAAACATCATGTCATGTAAAGGTGTTTTGGAAGACCTGCACTCATTTTGAGATTCAGAGAATATTTTTTAAAGGTAAATGATACATAATTATTAAGCATTCATTGTTTGGTCAAATATATAAATCACATTTTTTAATTTTGTATAATGGAAATAGAATGCTTAGTTTGAATTTCTAGCTTCAGAAAATCATTTTTACTGTGTTGCAAAGAACTCAGATTGGATGTGTCCAATCTAATGGAGAACTGAAACTACATTCCCTACCTTTAAAGGAAAAAATGTTGTCTGATCAATAAAACTAGTCCATATCACCAAAACTAATTTCAAAATAACTCATTTTTTAAAAGATTTTATTTATCTATTTAAGAAAGGGAGAAAGTAAAAAAAACATGAGTGGAGAGGGGCAGAGGGACAAGCAGACTCCCCACTGAGCAAGAAGTTTGATCCCAGGACCCCAAGATCATGACCTGAGCCAAAGTCAGATGCTTAGCCAGGCGTCCCATAGTAACTCAAGTTCTTTACCATTATCTTCTGAATTCCGGAAAGGGTAAGACATGGCTGCAGCAATACTAATTCATTCATCCTTTCCTCTCTCTCCCTCCAAGGTTCTTTTAAAAAAAAGAGAGAGAGAGATTTTATTTACTTGAGAGAGAGAGCCAAACCGGGGTAAGGGAGGGCAGGGGAGGAACAGAGGAGCAAGCAGACTCCCTGCTGAGCAGGGACACCGACACAGGGCTGGATCACAGGACTCTGAGATCATGACCTGAGCCTAAGTCAGCCACTTAACCAACTGAGCCACCCAGTGCCCCACTCTTAATCTTTGGCTAAAATTAGCTAAGTCATGACACTGAGTACAATGATATTGGGTAAGAACTCCCTTTTATGTATCCAAAATAATGAGGCAGAATTTCCTGCGATTCATAAAATGGCTCTAAAGATATCTCAAAAGAGAGTCAGAAAGTACCCTAAGTTATGATGTATTTGCATTCAAATTTTTTGGAGGCATTAAAACCCTAGTTTTAAAATCTAGATTTTAAAATATACATATCAATAGCACACACAGTTATTTTTTTGTAGGTTAATAATAAATTGTAAAGGTGATTATTATGCAATGTGCTTAGCAGGATTTTAAAGTACTAGGGATACAGAAAACATGCCATACATGCTTCTGTTGACATTAATGTTAATTATAACTAATTAATTACTTTGAAGTCATCAACTGCATATTTGCATTTGCAACTAAAAAATTGGGGAAGTAAAATCAGACTATTTTAACAATGAAAATAATAAAATAATGTAAATAAAATAGGTGGCTAATAATAAATCAGAAACCAATTAATTTCTTATATTACAATTACAGAAGAAAGCCACACAGAGACTATAAATACTCAGCCATATATGAGCTTAAAGTATTAATAGATCAGGAGCAACTTCTTATGTCTGAACATGGAAGGAGGTTTATCTTCCAGACAGCTATTAAGAAATCTCTGGTTTAAAAAAAAGAAAAAAGAAATCTTAGAAATTGATAGGTGATTAGGAGAGAGATAAAAGGATTAACAGGTTTTAGAGAAGAGAGAAAATGAATGTGATCATTAGAGATGGATAGGTTAAATATAGATAAGTAAATAGGGTTTTAATGAATCCATATGCCATAGATTTCCCACTAATTAGGAAATTAACAAAGTCGACCGGATAAAATGTGTGACATTTAGAAATAATCTTTCAAAATTAGTCTGGAAGTGTTAAGTTACTAGAGAAAATTTTTTCTGAATCATACAAAAATATATATATACCTCACTAGAGCAGGCTTCTCCCATTGGCTTATGGTTCTTTTGTGGTAGTGTCTAGAGCTATGGTTCTCAAACTTTAATGTGTGTAAGAATTCCATGGAGGGCTGGATAAAATGTAGCTCCTGAACCTCACTCTCCAGTTCCTGCTTGAGTGGGGGTGGGATAGGGCCAAGAATTGCCTTTCTAATGAGCTCCATGTGACGGTGATACTGCTAGTCTTGGGACTACGTTTTGAGAACCAGTTTTGAAGTCTTCGTAAACAAAGTACATGCCCTCTGGGACAAGAACACAAAGAACAGAAACCCCACAAAGCAAGGTTAAGGTCAAAATAATCAATGAAATTTGTTAGTAGAATGGCAGAAACACCCCTTCAAAGTAGACTTTTTTTTCCAATGTCACCTTGAAGTTAGTCTCCAATTTACAAATGCATTGGCTCTTGTGCAAAACACTTATGCAGAATTTAACTCGGTTTATTATCTTGCTCCAACAATCTATAATGTTTATTTTCAGAACAATTAAAAATGATCCTGCTGAAATGCAGTCTTCCCTACTGTTATGAAACACAACTAGGTTTACAGGTTTTTTGCATCCTACGTCTCTGTTTAGGCAGAGGGAAATGAGCTGATGTCAGCCAAAATATTTCTAACCTATTAAATTATTCTTTAAGAACTTAAATGTTTATAAAAGAAAAATAACAATTTTGGAAGGATAATTTCTACTCTCTATATAAATATGATCATTTGCTTTTTTACTCTATTCTTATATTTGTAATAGTTATATTTTTATTGCTCTTTGGCGATATCTCAGTGACAACTCAAGAGTTAAGGTAATATGAAAACCTCTTCATGATACAAAGCATTCACCATTCTTAACAGAGGAAAAGTGTTGATGTATTGAAGCTGAGAATGAAACAAAAAGAATCAAGTTCCTGGTTCAGATACATTTGTTCTAACTAATAAAATGAATACACGTTACACAGAATGGCTTCTGGCTACCTTATCAGTATTCCCTCTTATTTCAGCCTATTTCAACTGAATTGAGCCCATGTTAGCACTAGGCACTTAAAAAGATGGAGAAGACTCAGTCAGGTGAGTTGTAACAAGGTAGGACCAGAAGGGGCGCCAACTGCTCTTTCCCTATGCTCTGTCCCCTGGGTAAAGCACCACCTGGCCCACCCACTCTCACTCAGAATGAATATGGCTGGGGATGGATCACATGTTAACGAGCACTCTTGGATTACAAAGGGTTGTTTCAGGGAATCTCACAAGGATCTAATTAGATTTCAGAAAATAGTCATTCTGTCTTCCCAGTGAGTCCTGAGGGTTCCAGAAGATTGGGGTCACTTATTTCCTATATCTATGCTCTCATAGGCCCAAAAGACTTTTGTTTATGAGAAACAGATTTTCTCATAAATGTTAAAATCTGAATCAGGAGTTTCTTTTTCATTGCTTTTCTTCCATAGCTCATTTCTTCTTATGAATTAGCCAGTGGAGAATTAATGGCTCAACTATTTTATCTGTTTATATGATCACTGAAGCCTGGCTTTCTTATTCATTTTGGAGCAAAAAGTATTCAAACCTAACCTGAACATATTCAACATTAATTATAATTCTCATTATCTAAAGGTCGATAACCACAAAAGATATTCTGTGGAAAAGTGCTCATAATAAACATGATCAAAGCCTCATATCCATCTCTAATGATCACATTCATTTTCTCTCTTCTCTAAAACCTTAATCCTTTTATCTCTTCCCCTCTTTTATCTCTTCCTTTCTGTTTTCTAGTTTCTTTATTTCACCAAGATTAAATAATCACAGTCAGGACTGGGGTTTTTTGTTGTTGTTTTTCAGCTTTTATTTAAATTCTGGTTAGTTAATATATAGTGTAATATTAGTTTCAGGTGTAGAATTTAGTGATTCATCATTTCCATACAACATCTGGTGCGCATCACAAGTGCGTGCCTTAATCTCTATCACCTATTTCAAACACACACACACACACACACCGCCTACCTCCCCTCTGGTAACCACCAGTTTATTTTCTAGAGTTAAGAGTGTTTCTTAGTTTGCCTCTTTTTCTACCCAACCCCCCATGTTCATTTGTTTTGCTTCTTAAATTCCACATACGAATGAAATCGTATGTATTTGTCTTTCTCTGACTTATTTCACTTAGCATGATACTCTCAAGCTCCATCCACATTGTTGCAAATGTCAAGATTTTATTCTTTTTTGTGTCTCTGCAATATTCCATTGTACATATATACCACATCTTCTTTATCTGTTTAGCACTCAGTGGGCATTTGGACTCTTTCCGTAATTTGGCTATTGTTGATAATGCTGCTATAAACATCAGAATGCATGTATCCCTTTAAATTAACATTTTTGTATTCTTTGGGTAAATACCTAGTAGTGCTGGAAAAAGGTCCCATTTTTCTTCCCATTTTTTTAACTGGATTACTTGTTTTGGGGGGTGTTGAGTTACATAAATTCTTTATATATTTTGGATACTAACCTTTATCAGATATGCCGTTTGAAAATACCTTCTCCCATTCCATAGGTCGCCTCTTAGTTCTGTTAATTGTTTCTTTCACTGTGCAGAAGCTTTTTTTTTTATGAAGCCCCAATAGTTTATTTTTGCTTTTCCTTCCCTTGCCTCAAGAGACATATCTACCAAGAATTTGCTATAATCAATGTCAAGGAGGATATTGCCTGTGTTTTCCTCTAGGATTTTAATTTCTTGTCTCCCATTTACGTCATTCAACCATTTTGAATTTATTTTTGTGTAAGGTGTAAGAAAGTGATGCAGCTTCATTCTTTTGCATATTGTGGTCCAGTATTCCCAAAACCATTTGTCGAAGAGAATTTTTTCCCGTTGGATATTCTTTCCTGCTTTGTTGAAGATAAACTGACCATACAGTTGTGAGTTCATTTTTGTTTCAGCACCTTATTTCTTGATCACTACAGGTTTGTAATATAACTTGAAATCCAGAATTGTGATGCCTCCAGTTTTGCTCTTCTTTTTCAAGGTTGCTTTGACTATTCAGAGTATTTTGTGGCCTCATACAAATTTTAGAATTGTGGGGCGCCTGGGTGGCTCAGTGGGTAAGCCTCTGCCTTCCACTCGGGTCATGATCTCAGGGTCCTGGGATGGAGCCCCACATCAGGCTCTCTGCTCAGCAGGGAGCCTGCTTCTCCCTCTCTGCCTGCCTCTCTGCCTGCTTGTGATCTTTCTCTGTGTCAAATAAATAAATGAAATCTTTAAAAAAAAAAACCAAATTTTAGGATTGTTTGTTCTAGCTCTGTGAGAAATACTGGTGGTATTTTGATAATGATTGTGTTAAATGTGTAGATTGCTTTGTAATATAGACATTTTAACAATATTTGTTCTCCCAATCCATAAGCATGAAATGATTTTCCATTTCTTTGTGTCTTCCTCAATTTCTTTCCTAAGTGTTCTCTAGTTTTCAGCATACAGATCTTTTATTTCTTTGGTTAGGTTTATTCCTAGATAGCTTACAGTTTTTGGTTCAATTGTAAACAGAATCGATATCTTCATTTCTTTTTCTGCTGCTTCATTATTAGTGTAAAGAAATGCGACAGATTTCTGTCTGTTGATTTTATATCCTGCGACATTACTAGATTCATGTATCTATTCCAACAATTCTTTGGTGATGTCTTTCTGGTTTCCTACGTAGAGTATCATGTCTTCTGCAAATAGTGAAAGTCTGACTTCTTCCTTGCCGATCTGGATGCCTTTTATTTCTTTTTGTTGTCTGATTGCTATGGCTAAGACCGTAACAGTGGTGAGAGTGGATGTCTCTCTCTTGTTCCTGACCATAACGGAAGAACTCTGTTTTTCCCCATTGAGGATGATATTAGCTATGGGGTTTTCATATATGGCCTTCATTATGTTGAGGTTTATTCCCTCACATCCTACTTTGTTGAATGGATGTTGTGTTTTGTCAAATATTTTTCTCCATCTATTGAAAGGATCATATAGTTCTTATCCCTTCTTTTATTAATGTGGTATATCATGTTGACTGATTTGCATATATTGAACCACGCCTGCAGCCCAAGAATAAATCCTATTTGATTGTGGTGAATGATTCTTTTAATGTACTGAGAATTTTTGCATCCATATTCATCATGAGATATTGGTCTGTGGTTCTCTTTTTTAGTAGAGTATTTATTTGGTTTTGGTATCAGGGTAACGCTTGTCTCATAGAATGAATTTGCAAGTTTTCCTTCCACTTCTATTTTTTGAAATAGTTTGAGAAGAAGAGGTATTAACTTTTTTTTAAACGTTTGGTAGAATTCATCTGCTAAGCCATCTGGCCCTGGACTTCTGTTTGTTGCAACATTTTTGATTAATGATTCAGTCTTTGCTGGTTATTGGTCTGTTCAAGTTTTCTATTTCTTCCTGTTTCCATTTTGGTAGTTTATATATTTCTAGGAATTAATCCATTTCTTCCAGATTGTCCAATTTGTTGGTATATAGTTCTTCATAATGTCTTCTTTTAATTGCTTCTATTTCTGTGGTGTTGGTTACTATTTCTCCTCTGTCATTTGTGATTTTATTTAGTTGAGTCCTTTCTCTTTTCTTTTTGATAAGTCTGGCTAGTGGTTTATCAATTTTATTAATTTTTTCACAGAGCAGTTCCCGGTTTCACTGATGTGTTCTATTGTTTTTTCCATTTCTATACCATTTATTTCTGCTCTAATATTTATTATTTCCCTTCTTCTGCTGGTGTTAGGCTTCATTTGTTCTTTTTTTTCTAGCTCCTTTAGGTGTAAGGCTAGGTTGTTTCTTTGAAATTTTTCTTGCTTCTTAAGGTAAGCTTGTACTGTAATATACTTCCCTCTTAGGACTCTTTCGCTGCATCCCAAAGGTTTTGGACCATCATGTTTTCATTATCATTTGTTGCCATGTATTTTTTTTTAATTTCTTCTTTGATTTCCTGGTTGATCCATTCATTGTTTAGTAACATGTTGCTAAACCTCCATGTATTTGTGGTCTTTCTAAAATTTTTTCCTCTCGTTGACTTCAAGTTTCATAGCATTGTGGTCAGAAGATACGGATAGTTTGATTTCAATCATTTTCCTTTTTGAGGCCTGATTTGTGACCTAGCACGTGATCTATTCTAGAGAATTTCCCATGAATCAGAGTCAGAATTTTGAAAGACATTCTTTGCAACACATCCTCAGAACTAATACATTTCAAACGTGTCACGAGCAGAATGAAGTATATTTCTTACTCTCTACCAAATTTCTTTTCCTGGAATTTTTTGCCATATGTTTTTACTGATCGTATTATATTTTTTCATTAAATTATTTCATAAAATTGTGAACAGCTAACAGACTACTTTGAGTATATATATTTCTTATTTTACAGTATGTTTTGTTCTTAAACTAATTGAATTAAATTCTCTTTGAATTCTTTAGCTTGAAGGTGAGTCAGAATCCTAATTATCGATACAGCAATTCCACTGTAATTTTAGCTAATAAATATCATTTATTGGTTACTTAGTGTATACCAGAAACCCTGTTAAGTACTTAATATGTGTTCCTTCATTTAACTCTCATAGCAACTTCATGAGCTAAATATTATTATATACTCATATTTTAAAGATAATATGAAAGGAAGTAATTATCTTGCTCAAAGTCTCAAAACTCTTAGTGACTAATCCATGATTCAAACCCAAATCATTTTTATTCTTAAATGCATCTTTATATAAACACTACTAAGAGCTGTTTTCAAGACTTTGAGGCTGTATATACATTGTTGAAGTGAACAATTACCTCTGGAGTATAGGTCTCTCACTATCAAATATCTCTTCCATGAATCTATGGTAATTTGAAAATTTATCTTTCAAAATGCATTTTTTAAAGATTTTATTTATTTATTTGGGAGGGAGAGAGAGAGAGAGTGTGCGCAACATAGGAGTAAAGGGCAGAAGGAGAAGCAGACTCCTCACTGAGCATGGAGCCCAATGCAGGACTTGATCCCATTACTCTGGGATCATGACTTGAGCTGAAGGCAGACATTTAACCAACTGAGCTAACCAGGAGCCCCTCAAAATGCATTTTTGATTAAATCTTTTCCCTTATTTTATGCCTCTTAGAGGCAATAAAGTACATCTTATATATTAATCTGTTCTCTATTATTATCTAACTCTCCTCCTTTCCTCTTATGGATTTTTTTCTCCTTGTTTAAAGAAGGTTCTAGCTGGACTTTTGTTTCCACCTTTCCATGCTTTCCTCTCCTTAGATCAGGGGCTGACAACTCTTCACATGAGGCCTCTCAGCAAAGAACTGAGTCAGGAGAGGGCGGGTCTCTAGGCTCCTGGCCAGCCCTTACCCAGAACAGCTCTGCCTTTACCTGCTTCAGGTATTGAGTAAGACTATCTGGCATACTAAATCTTTCTCCTACTACCTCCTTGTCTCTGCTTAAATGGCTAGAGGTAACTTTATGCTACTTTGTTCCAAATTTGGAATCTTCTAGAGCGCCATATGTGGAACCATATATGGTTCAATATATATGAACCATATAATGGCGCCTCTGGGCTTTTCTCTGAAATATTTTCTCCAGTGGTTGGGTTAATCATAACACTCATCCTGTTGTTGTCTCTTGAACCAAGAAAGATAGGATCATACCCTACAGAGTGACCAAAATTTATCTTGTAACGAGCTTCTGTATGCTAATTTATAACAAAATCTAAGGTTTTATTAACGTTCTTTCCCAGAAATGGCTTTCTTCAATATTACCATTGCAATAGTTACTGCTTTCCCCTTACAATTAAACTTTAGACAACTAATAACTTTCTTAATATCTGCTGTGGGTTATAATTTAACTTTTAAAACAACTTTGAAAGGTAGACCTTATCATTTTCATTTTTCAAGGAAAGAACTTGAAGTGAAGAGAGTTTAGATAATTTTCCCAAGGCAACACACACATACACAGCTTTGATGAACAACCAGGACTGGATCGTAGTAATATTAGTTCTTATATACTTTCTCCTAAATCATGTTTAAAGTGCTTTGTAAATAATAACTTAAGATTTTGATCCCCAAACTTGCAAACTATTTATTACTTAAGGATGTCTACACCCAAAATAGATTGTGTTTTAAGTGAAATAGGTGATTTAAAATAAAAGATTTAAACTGGAAAAATAATATTAACTGAAGAGAAACCCCAGGAAAAATCATATAAATTACTAGATTAATAGTTAGCAAAACAAAAGACTATTACTAGATTAATAGTTAGCAAAACAAAAGACTATTACTAGATTAATAGTTAGCAAAACAAATTCAAACACAAAGAAATGAAACACCTGTAAGTCAGGGCAAAAAACATTTTATGACTCGTCTTCTGACTTACTCTCAAGTAGGACAAAAAATCTTCTAACTTGGTACGTATAAAAGGTAGTCATTCAAGAAAGGGAATTTTGAAATCTTGAAAAAACTAAAATACTTTAAAATATATAGCACAAAACAAATTGGAAAATAAATTGGCTAGGTTTCCTGTCTCTGAAAAACTTTAGAAAAACTGATCTACACACATCCAAAAATAGAAAAAAAAATTGCCATTTAATTTAAAAATTTTAAAACAGATTTGATAACTAAATGAAAAATCTAAGCGAAACATTTATTGAGAATAATTAGGAGATTAGAATAAGAAACGTTTCTAAAGGCACATTATAACTTCATCATCCTTCACTTGGTAATGCATAATTATATCTTTGACAAACTTACTTTGCAATAAACCAATTGCTAGTTCTTAGTGTCATGAGACATTAGGTTTACCAATAATGCTTTGAAATAGTCCCATATACCGAACTATAGTTTAAATGGACTAAATTTGAATGTTTCAACACTTTTATGATATTAATTGACACCAGTATGTATTTAGCATTTTAGAAACAGTTTCTAATTCTTACCTAAAGATGAGGAAAACAAAACACCCTCATTCAAATGATGTAATTTTAAGAAGTCAGGTCACGTTGGGGCACCTGGGTGGTTCAGTCGTTAAGCATCTGCCTTTGGCTCAGGTCCTGATCCCAGGGTCCTGGGATGGAGCTCCGCATAGGGTTTCCTGCTCTGCGGGAAGCCTGCTTCTCCCTCTCCCACTTCCCCGGCTTGTGTTCCTTCTCTTCCTGTGTCTCTCTCTGTCAAATAAATAAAATCTTTAAAAAAAAAAAGTCAGGTCATGTTGCAAATTTAGCAGTTCAGCCCCCTGTATATCCACAACACTTCTCACTAAAGGCTGGTGTCTGGAATTCCATTATTACAGATGGTTTATGTGGTATGAGTTGTCTATATCTTGCTTATGTTATATCAGTTATGATTCTTGGGCTTTAACTAAAATTTTAAAACATTTATTTAGGAAGGGATATATAGAGTTTAGACAACTGACAGAACAGACATGAAAAGGAAATCAAACAAGTCACAGTTCAGAAAGATCGACTAACGAAGCAGATCTGTCAGGAATAGGCTAGTCTGGACATCGCAGCCATCACCAGACTTCGATGTTTCTGCCTCTGGACACATCTCCGCTGCTGTCACCAAAAGATTATCCACTCCAGCTTCACCTCCCAGCCTTTACCTCCCACAGGAAAAGCATCCAGAGGGTTCTGCTTTTCTGGATCCTGTAGTCAAAGGCAGGTTGTTTCCTGTGTATCAGGACTCAGTCAGAAAAAGAGAACCCTTTCTAAGTGTTTCAATTGAAAGAAATTTAATTTAAAAAACTAACTAGGTGCTTATTAAATAATCGAGCTTACAGTGAGGGTTAAGGCAATAGGATTCCTTGGATTGGCTGTGTATTGTGAATGGATTTCTGAAAAACTGTGGTTGTCTTAAATGTTTAGTCTTACAGACAAAGAAAAGCCAATTCCTGTATAAAGTATGAATTTAAGAGTTTAAAATAATTCAAGTAGGGTTGCCTTAGGGAAGCCAGGAAGTAAATAGCTTATCTCTGGCAGACCACATGTCACAGTGTAACAAATATAAGAACACTACTTGAAGGCACAGCCAAAGATCCAAGAGCAATCTTTGTGTACAATGGACAGAAGAGAACAGAGAGAGCAGGTATGTTTGTATTTTTCACTATTGTGTTCCCTAGTTATACTGGTACATAGCAATCATATTAGTAGAAAATAATACTTACATGTGCCAGAAGATTATGTCTGAAAATGGTTTAAATAGAGAGATTAACTGGTAACTTAAAAAATCAACTTTTATTGGATAATGCTCCTTGTGAAGTTTGAAAACCCTCTTATTCAAACTTTGACTAACACAGAAACAGGCACATAGTAGGCACTTAATAAACATTCGATGAATGAATGTACTGCTGACAGTAGATTAGCTAATCAAGCCAGGACTTGATTGCTGATTGATCTGTATTTATCATTTTACATAACATAACTCCAGATATAAAAACACACATAACATAAATCCAAAAAAACAATTTACGGAAAGTGTACTTTCAAATTTTTGCTTTTAGTGACTTTCCACTGTAGGTTAAATTATTTTTACTTATTTTTTCATAACAGTATGAATTATTCCTTTTACTTCTTCAGTCCCCACATATGTTATTACTACTTTGGCAACCACCTTCTCTTATAAATTATAAGCACTGAAACTCAAATTACTTCTCAAATTATCTGATCTTTAATCTGAAGGCCCAGGGAGACATTTATTATTTTAGAGTGAATCATCTCCAGTATGAAATTCTCTGGTTTCCTCCCAGATTCTAAGACCTAAACAAATCATTAATTCAATAAAAATGCAAAATAGAATTACAAATTTAAAAGAACATTTTTCCTTGAATCTGAGTCAGCTTTATAATACAGATGATAACCTATGATCTAAGACTTCACTAATGCTGATCATTTTTCAAGTGATAATAAAGTAAATAACTTCCCCTAAGAGGTCATTTTATTTCCAAATTGACCAGCACTTAGTAAATCTAACCAATCACCAGCTAGCCTTAACATGGAAAAAATGAAACTATATATTCCATAAAAACTTTGGTTGAATTGTTTAATGAAAATATCTTATAATTTTATCAACAATAGAAATTGGACAATGAGAAAACCAATCAAATAGTTATCAACAAATGGAACAATGCAATCCCCGTAAAAATACCAGCGAGAAAGAAATTACTAAGCCAATTCAAAAATTCATATGGAAATGCCAAGGAAATATATATGTGTGTCACTTTAATATTAATGCTATGTTCTGATCTATGGAAATGGTATAATTCTCCAATTGCATCTTCTTTAACCTCTCTCAGCAATGTTTGGTAGTTTTCAATGTATAAATATTAAACATTTTTGTCAGATTTGTCACTGTTTCATATTTACTGATGCTACTGTAATTGTTTTTTGTTATTTTCATTTCAATTCCTAAATGCTTTTAACTATTTTATAGTAATAACACTAATTTTTAATATTGAATTTATATCCTCCATACTTACTGAATTCTCTTGTTGGTTCTAGGAGGTTTTTTTAATAGATTCCATAGATTTTCTACATAGATGATTATGTCCTCTTTGAATTGTTTTATTTACATTCTTTCTTTTACTTGTCTTACTGCAGTGGCTAGTACCCATTTATGGAATGTTAACTACACGTGGTGAGAGCAGATATCTCTGTCTTATTTCTAATCCTAGGGGGAAGTATTTAATCTGTCATTAAGTAGGATGTTAACTGTGCGGGGGTTTTTTTTATAGCTATTCTTTATCATATTGAGGAAGTTCCCTCCTATTGCTACTTGCTGAGTTGTTGTTTTTTTGCTTTTGTTTTTGCTCAGAAATCGATATTGGGTTTTGACAATTACTATCTCTGCATTTAATGAAATGATTCTATTTTTAAGCTTTTTTTTTTTTTTTTAGTTTGTTGATATGGTAAATTACATTGATTGACTTCCAAATGTGAACACAACCTTTTGTTCCTGGGTTAAATGTTATTTAGTCATCAAGTATTAGACTAAGCACTAAAAGAAAGTATTTTTCTCTGAAAATGCTGACACCAAAACAATATTTTTTTTAATTTAGTAACTTCAATGAAATGCTATTTCAATATGACTATCTTAGTCACTTGAGGCTGCAATAACATAACACCAGAGACAAGTTGTGTACACACACACAGAAATTTATTGCTCAGTTTTGGAGGTCAGGAAGTCTAAGATCAAGTCATCAACAGATTCAGTGTCTGATAAGAGCCCCCATTTTTGGTTCATAGATAGCTCCTCTTCACTGTGTCCTCACATGGCCAATGGGGTAAGGGAATTCTTTGAGATTTCCTTTACAAAGGTACTAATCCACTAGTCTCATTCCCGAGAGCTCTGTCTTTATGACCTAATCATCTCCCAGAGGTCCCATCCCCAAATGCCATCAACTGGGGATTAGATTTCAACATATAAGTTTTGAGGAGGACACAAACATTAAGGCTAGAGCGGTAACAATGGCAACCCTACAGCTTTATCTGTGATGTATCATACCATGTATAATATGATCCAGCCATACAGGCTGGAAGAGAATTTTCACCTCTCTTAATTAACTATGCCCACAATCTCTCTTTTACTATCATATCTACTTTAGGTTTACCTAAGAAGATAAATGAAAATTAAAAAGAAAACAGAAAACTTTTAAATTATAAATAGCTTTCAAATTTGCTTCCATGAAATAATATTTTTCTGACGTTGATGGTGGCCTATTCAGTTAACTCAAAATATAAATGCATAAAATATTTTCTTTAAATGGAAATCCTTGGCTAAAAATCTGAATGCCTAGGCTAAACCTTTCATCACCACTAAAAAAAGAAAAAAAAAAGAGGCAAACACAGTTCCCCTCACTGTCTATGAACAACATCTCCTTTAGAGAGAAAAACCAGCACATACCATATACAGAAGCATGTATGGGAAGTTAAAAATAATATATGTGGGATCATGCCATGTTGCTACTTTTAACCCCCAAATAATTATGGTTTAGTGATACTAATACAGCTTTATACACAGAGTATCTACAGAGAACTAGCTGTTTTAAGATTGAAAATGATTCCCTTCTGAACAGTAGAACCAAAGACAGACAACTTCTTTTGGCAGAAGGGATACAGTGGTAAAAAAACAGATGACACTCAAGCAAATCATCTTATCAAGGCTGCAAGAGAAATTAATAATACTGAGACTTACCTTCTTTACTTTCCCATTGCTTCTTCCCCTGATTACATTTCCTTAAAATAGAAGGGAGCCCTCATCAGCTACGTAAGCCAGAATCTGGTCCTGCATACTACCCTTATCAGGCATCTTCACCCAGTTTCCATGACGCTAAATGGCAATGTTAAGTGAACAAGAACTCTCTTCCTATTTCTCCATTCATTAAGCAGTCTCGGGGGAGCCATTTAGGAAAAGCTACTTTTAGGGAGGCTATTATGCCTGTTAGAAAGAGAAAGAGAAAGACATATAAGCAGAGAAGAAAATGGTAGATGAGTAAGAGAAAGAGAAAGACATATAAGCAGAGAAGAAAATGAGTAGTTGAAATATGGTGATAAGATCTCTCTTCTGTTCATACTTCCTATGTGGGGTTTATTCACTATGAATTGGAAGCCTCAATGCATTAAGTCACCCCACACCTAAGAAACAATACTGTGAATAGAATAGAGGAAATCCAGCTCATTTGGGAGGATGGACATGACACTATTAATCATCCCTCCCTTTTCTGGACTTGGAGGTAAAATTTTCAGTTTGCCTTTTCTTCGGTGCTGATATTGTTTTATTAAGAAACAACAATCGAGTCTCAACATGATCCTGTGTCTTTGGGGGAGAAGAGAGAGTGGTTGTGTGGATAGTACATCCTCTTATAGGCACCATAGCAACAGTTTTATTTGAAAGAAGTTACTCAGAAAAGAATTTCTGTTACTTTCTTTGCAATGTATAGAGGGGTAAAATAAAATTTGGAAGTCTTGGGTTTGATTCATATATAGCTGAGTTTGCTGAAATCAGTTGGTAAAGGAGGCTAGACAATATTGTATTTGTAGGGAGGGCTGAGCAGCTCCCTTGGAAATAACTTATCCACAAGGGAAAAAGTAACTGGCCTAGGAAGAAGACTAAGCTTATTTGCTGGAGGTGAAAAACTATTATAAAGTCATGCCTCGCTATGGCATTGGGAGTTGCCTCACGTGGCCCCAAGGGATTTGTCTGAATCCAGTTAGGGAGCAAAGAATCTGCAAGTGAAAAGGAAACAGACTTCCATTAAAAATGCTCTTGGGCACCATATTGCCAATAGTCATGCCAGAGTTATCCTACCGACAGAATATGGTAGAACCCAGGAAAGAGCATGATACTGGTGAGGAACTCAGAAAACCCAAGTCCCACATGGAGCCTCAGAGATGAATGGTAGAGGTGGAGATTTAAGAATGTCAGCTCTGAGCAAGATGAATTATTACTTAAATACATCAATTATAAAAACAGAGAAGGCAGGACCTCTGACTATTGATGCGAGTAGGTGGGAGGCTTCACAGTGGGCATCTATGGAAATCCTCCTCTGTTTGCTTCCATTTCCTAGGGAAGATTAGAAATTAGGTCACTATCTGAGAGGGAGTTGTGATGCTGGAGGAGTAAGGAGAGATGACAAAGTATGCAACAGCCACTTAGGAGAAAAGGGGACTGAATTTATCAGGAAAATGTAGTCTGATTTCTGGGTAGCACTAAAGGCCCATTTGAGGTTAGTGACCATAAAGGGGAGTCAACCTACGAACAGGTTTTGGGTCTGTTTCCACCAACTCTGGGATCATTTGTACCCTTGCTGATAAAAGTTGAAGGAAAAGGAAGAGGTAGTTGCAGAAGCACATGAAGCTTAGGAACCTCTCTTCACCCCGAGTAGGATCTCAGAGGAGGGAATTCTGTTTGCAGGCATCAGTTCATCACCTCCAGAATATCATGGCCAATCTCTGCAATTCTTTTGGTTGGTCTCAATATGACTATTACTTGTCCAGCTCTCACATCCAAATTCTAAGTAAGGGGAAGGAAAAAGGTACACGGTAAAAATGTCTGTTTACCAATAAGGGGAAAAAGAAATACTTAATGAAAAAAAAAAGTCTCCTGAGAGTCCCTAGATGAAATAAGTGGACTGTAGGGAAAGAGTGGGAAGCCTTGGGGAAAAGCCTCTCTGATACCATGAGCTTCCAAGAATCTCACCAAGGACAGGAACATCTTCCATGGCTCCCCATTCATTAGCACCTGCTGCTAAGCCATATAAGAGAGAATAATACTCAGGGCCAATAGTCTCAAACCGACAGAGTTGCTGGGATTTATCAGGATGGAAAGAAAGACAGCCAACTAACAGAACAACTAACAGGGAAAAAGGCACAGGAGAGCACTGAGCTTCCCTCCTTCCACGTGGATCACGAATGCTGTGGACAGAGAACATGTGGTCTACGTTTTTTCTCATGTATGTGGGAGCAAAGTGAATAGGACTTCCAAGGACAGGTTGGTAAAGTGTGTGGTAAGAGGAGAATAAACACTCAGTGCTTATTTTTTTTTTTTTTTTAAAGATTTTATTTATTTATTTGACAGGGAGGAGAGAGATCACAAGTAGGCAGAGAGGCAGGCAGGCAGAGAGAGAGAGGGAGAAGCAGGCTCCCCGCAGAGCAGAGAGCCCGATGTGGGGCTCGATCCCCGGACCCTGAGATCATGACCTGAGCCGAAGGCAGAGGCTTTAACCTGCTGAGCCACCCAGGCGCCCCCAGTGCTTATTATTTTTGTCATGAAGTAGACTCTCACCCAAATTTGAGAGTTGCTTGAAAATCTGTGAGCAATCCCATGGAAATAAAGATTGATACCAGAACAGAAAAAAATAAACTCTGATAAATTATTTTACAAAAATTGTGAGAAAAACGTAGCAGAAACAAAATTTATTCTATTATGATAGCATGCAACCCCAGCTAAATTTTGAGATGGAAGTGAAGGAATTTAACATACCAAGATAGAAAACCCACTATAACAGCAGTAACACCCTATACAATAAGGGGGAAATTTGCCATAAACACACCATTTGGAGAAAATTGAAAAGAACGTGAAATCTATGGGAAAAAAAAGGAACATAGGTAATGAAATAAAAGAATGAGATGAGGAGTGGAATTGTAAACACAACAAAAAAGAAAAAAGAAAAAAAAGCAAACATGTGTTTTTGAAAGGAGTAAATCAAAAGGTAGAACTTAACTACATGCTTCATACAAATGTTACATTTAAACCCCCACAGGAGGGAAGTCAAAGAAACAAAAATATGCCAGGCAAATGCTGAGAAAAACAAAGCCCAAATTACCACAAAAGTCAGGTAAGTTCAAACTCAAGTGTTAAGTGAGAAAAAGAAGTCATTGAAAATGATAAAAAGAGCAATTCACAATGACAATGTACCACTCAGACATATTAGTGGACAAAAGAAAAAAAAATACCATCATAAATGTCAAAATAAATCTCAGAATAGTAGGAGACAATAACTTTCTCTTCTTAGCAAAAGATTTATGAGGGATGTAGAAAATCTGAATCATAGGATTATTCTGGCTGATCTAAGTTGAACATAAAGAATATATTTTTTTTGAAGGATAGGATATAGGGAAAGTGAAGGGATTCCATTTTTAGAAAGGCTCCAACTCCACTATTCTTCTGCTAGGCCCCATTTATTCATGTTCTACAATTCCCCTTGCATCAGAATAAACCGAAGAAGCTATGTTCCCACTCTAAGGGGGAAATAAGAATGTAAATCTGAGTTTCATCCTAGATCCCCCAAACACCTGGTAACATCTACCAAGAACCAGATCCCAAACATGTTCTAGGACTTTAGCTTTGAACAAAACTTGGCCAATGCTGACATCAATAGACACTACCTTTGATGATTTATGAAATAACACCTGTGAATAATGAAATATCATTCACTTGTCACTTGCCTTTGATTGGACCCTGCCAAGGATTCCTGAAGTAACACATACCCTGGACTGCAATATAAACTCCTAACTCCAAGCAATGGCAAGACTTACTCTTCTTTTTTTCTCCCTGAGTCTCCTAAGCACTCCCTCTGCTAGAATCTATCACTTACACTATTCAGTAAACTCTGTTTTCACTTCCTCTCGCTCATCTTTGATTTCTATCCTGCAGTAAGTCAAGGACCCTCTAGCCTGGTCCCCCAAGATCTGTTCTGGGTCCTTAGACTATCCTGCCTACTTCAGATCCATGGAGTATTTAGAGAAAAAAAATGATCATATGCTGATTCAAAAGAAAGAAGTCACTGAATTCAAAAGGTAGAAATATTATAAATTGTATTCTCAGATACAATGCAATAAAATGTTCAAAATATTTTAAGAATCATTAAAAACAAACTAGAATTTAGAAAATAACCTCTGGACATTGGATCAAGAAAAAACACAAAGTGCAGGATTCTTATGATATATACTAAAAACCACTTATAACTGATAGTCTTAAATCTTTGGTAAATAAGAAAGAATGAAAATATATAAATTAATTATTAACATCAAAAACTTAAGGAAAATAGCAAAATAAATCTATGGAAAGTAAAAGCAAATTGTAAAAAAAAAAAAGCAAATTGTAAAAGATACATAAAAATTAAAAAAGAACTAGAACAAATCTGTAAAACTAACATTTTTTTTCTGAAAAACAAAAGGAAAAAAGTAGCAAAATACAATGATCACCAGACAGCCATATGAGGTAAAAAGAGTAAAAACCCAAGTATACCCTATCAAAAATGAGTAATGAGTGGGAAATAACCAAACACACAGGGATTGGTAAAAAAAATAATAAAAGTAGCATGCAAATTGTAGTGCAAATAAATTCACCATTTGGATAATGCAGGTTATTTCTAAGAACCAATAGCGGTAGAAGTCAACTCTAGCCAATTAGAGTTGGCTAACCTTCCCTTATCAAAAAAGTCTGAAGCCCCAAATTATTACAAAGATAAATTTTCCTAAACCTTCAAGGAACAATTTTTACCCATACAATTTAAACATTTTCAGCGGTAAAAGGTAAAAGAAATTTCCCAACGTTTTATTAAGTCAGATAACATAGACACCTGACAGTTGCCACAAACACATAAACCTAAAGGGAAATCACATTTATAAACACAGAAGCAGCAAATCTGAATAAAATATTAAGAGATAGCTCTCAGCAGTATTTCAGAACTAGGCATCGGGCAAACATTTCCATATTAATGACTCCTAGTCAACAACATACTGAAAGCTGTACTTAGTGCCAAGTACAAAAAGGCATTAAGACTGAAAAGTAGTAGTTTATGGAGGAAGCCATACATGGTTGGGTTTGTTTCCAACACCGAAAACAGAGCTGAGACATCCTGAGGAAGTCAGCCTGAAATGAGAGAAGGCAAAAGGAGCACTTTCATTTTGAAATATGGTTTCTGTCATCACAAACACAGAACCAGTGCTGGGAAGTACTCCATAAGTGAACAAACACTACAGGGTTGGAGACATTAGCAATGAGTACCTGTCCCTTGCTCAGCTGGGACTACAGTCAGGCAACTGACGCCCTCTCCTCAGGTAAAGAAGGCAAAAGGACACCAAAAACCTCAGGAAGCAAGAGAAAGAATACTAATGCAAAAATCCATGGCAAACAAAATAGCAAGTTTCAAATGAAGGCTGGGTCCAACCAGGGACTCGAATGACTCACCTCACTCACCTCACCCCCTCACAACTGTGTTGAGTGAGAAGGAACAGGCAATTTCGCAACACAGGAGGAAAGTCCCTGCAGTTGGATTTTGAAGGTGTGGAATGCGATGCCCAGATCTGCCTCGAAGGTGTCGTTGCCCAGCTGCTGCTGGTTCCCTCGATGAGTGGAGGGGCCCATTTGGGGGCTCAGGCCTCTGAGGAGAAACGATGCCCAGCTGGTGATGGTATCGTGAGGAAGAGTGTTAATGAAACTGTTTTTCTGGTGATATGGGGGGGAAAATTTTTTTTAACTAGAAACTGGAGCCAGTTGTAGCTGTCAGGGTGAAGAAACTTTCCTGAGGAAGAGGGACAGGAACTAGCAAAATGAGGGAAAGAGGATCTCTTCTCCAGTCTTCAAATCTCCTCTAGTAACTCCACTTAATAAACTCAGGCTGGGAGCCATCTGACCAAGTAGAAATACCCCAGATCCAACATCATGAATCAGAGCATAGAAAGGTGAGTCTGGAGTGGAGAATCAGTAATTTAATGACAAACGCTTTGAGCTTGACAGCGATCAATGAAAGGTGGGGGAAGGAGCAATGGGACACCCAAACTGAGGCCTTCAGATATATTGCGCTTTTCTGCTTACTCTCACGTACTTCTTCCACCTGCCATGAAGAGGTGCCCTGGGTTTCAAGAGAATGAGGAGACACATGAAACAGACCTGAGCCCAACACACAGTCTGGGACTAAGCTGACTGAATCAGTCAAACTCCATTGGACCCACAGACCTATGAGTAAGGTAAATAAATTTCTTTTTGTTTATAAACCACTGAGATTTTATGACAGTCCCTTACACTTCAAAAATTAACTAACATGCTCACTTTCTTATCAGTAAATTGGTTTTAATGATAATACTTATTTTTCAGGCTTAGTGGAATATCTGCTGATATAATATAATATAAAAGGGGACATGAAGTATAGAAATAGAATAAGTATCTCACAATATTCAAGGGAGCTCCATTTAATATATTCCATCTGGGCTTTGGGCCATCTCTTTGATTGCTTCTTTTTTCTTATTAAGTGTACAGTTCAGTGGTGTTAAATACATTCACTATATTGTGCAACCACAATCACCATCTCCAAAACTCTCTCATCTTGTTAAACGAAAACTCTCTACCCATTAAATTATAAGTCCCTTTTTCTCCCTCCTCCCAGGCCCTGGCAAGCCATATTCTACTTTCTGTCCCTATAATTCTGACCACTTCAAATACCTCATATAAGTAGAGTCATACAGTATTTATCTTTTTGTAACTGGCTTAATTCACTCAGCATGTCTTCAAATTTCATCCATATCGTGGCAAATGTCAGTTTTCTTCCTTTTTGTGGCTGAATAATACTCCAGTAATACTGCCAAACTATTTTCCACAGCAGCTGCACAATTTTACATTCCCAGCCACAGACTATAACTGTTCCTATAACTCCTCATTCTTCCAAAACGTGTTATTTTTTTTTTACATAGCCATCTTCATGGATGGAAGGTGGCACCTCAATCTAATTTTGATTTGCATTTCCCTAATGATTTTGATATTGAGCATCTTTTCATGTGCTTATTGGCCATTGTATATCTTCTCTGAAGAAATGTCTATTCAAGTCCTTTGCCCACTTTCACTGCTTTCTTTTGACTGGGAAATGTGAAAGATTCTAGTGAGAAACCCACCTGAATGGAAGTTGGATATTTTATTTATATGTTATCTTTGCCATACCTTTCTATAAATCACATAATCTCTCTCAACATCACCATCTCTTTTCGCAGAAACTTAGTTTCCTGATTTGCGATTAGTGTGCAGATGTACAAAGCTTTATAAAATCTAAAACAACACACATGGAAGGCTTCATTGTACACAACTTCAAAATTTAGACTTCATAACCAGGGGAAAATATTTCAAGAAAAATCCGTGTCTCATTTTTAGCAAAGGTAGTTGTGGCTCTCACCCTATTTAACTGAGCATTGGTTCCCAAAGTAGTTTTCTGCTTAAATAAGCCTTTCTTCTTCAGGGCAGAGGCATTTAATAACTTTTTTTAGCAGCTACCTTCTCATTTCCAACATTGACCCACCACACGTGTATGATTTTATGTATGTATTTATTTATTTATATGAATATCCATATTCAGTATGAATGGTAATTTTCTGAAGTGTCTTCTTTTCTTCCTGAGATTAATTTGAATTCACACAAATCTGCCACATCCATATTCAGTTGTTAATGATGCAAAACAAAGCTCTGAATTAACAACAGAATATTTTGTATGTGGCACTAAAAACACATTCTATATTTCACCTTTTGCTCAGAACTGACACAAAATAATATTTCCCACAGATGAAATGAAGGCTTTCAGCAGTTTAAAGGATGCTTCATGAATGTGAATTATGTTCTTTCATTGTTATTATGGATACTGGTTATTTGCGGCAAATACACAACTTGTTCTTGCATAATCATCCTTATAGTTTACATAAATGAGTTGATTAGGTTTTACAGAATTATGTAGTTTTGTTTTGTATCAGCTTGAGCAGCACTTAAAGAAGCAAACTCCGTCAATAGCATTATAAGAGGTCTAAACACTATAATTTCCATAAAAACAGCAAAAAGGGCACAAAAATAGATATAGAGATCAATGGAACAGGACAGAGAGCTCAGAAGCAAACCCACACTTAGATGATCAATTAATCTACAACAAAGGAGACAAGAATATACAATGGGGAAATGGCAGTCTCTTCAAGTGGTGCTGGAAAAACTGGACTATTTCTTTTTGTCTTTCTTTCCTTCTTTCTCTCTCTTTCCAGTATAGTTTACATACAGTGTTATGTTAGTTTCAGGTATACAATATAATATTTCAACAATTGTGTACATTGAAACTGGACTACTTTCTTACACCTTACATAAAAATAAACTTGAAATGGATTCAAAACCTGACACCATAAAACTCCTAGAAGAAAATATAGGCAGTAGTCTCTTATTCATTGGCTTTAGCAACATATTTATGGATATGTCTCCTCAGGCAAGGGAAACAAAAGCTAAAATAAACTATTGGGACAGTGCCAAAATAAAAAACTTTTGCACAGCAAAGGAAACCATCAATAAAACAAAAAGGCAGACTACTGAATGACAGAAGATATTCGCAAATCATATATCTGATAAGGAGTTAATGTCCAAAATATGTAAAGAACTTTTACAACTCAATACCTAAAAAAAAAAAAATCCAATTAAAAAATGGACAGAGGACCTGAATAGATATTTTTCCAAAGAATACACACAGGTGGTTGATAGACACACAATAAGATGCTCAGCATCATTAATCATCAAGAAAATGTAAATCAAAACCACCATGAGATATCACCACTTCACACCAGGCAAGGATGCTGAGAAAAGGGAGTCCTCATGGTGGGAATGTAAACTGTTGCAAACACTGTGGAGAACAAGATTGAGATACCTCAAAAAAAAATCAAAATTAATAATATCATGGGGGCGCCTGGGTGGCTCAGTGGGTTAAAGCCTCTGCCTTCGGCTCAGGTCATGATCTCAGGGTCCTGGGTCGAGCCCCGCATTGGGCTCTTTGCTCGGCAAGGAGCCTGTTTCCCCTTCTCTCTCTCAGCCTGACTCTCTGCCTACTTGTGATCTCTGTCTCTGTCAAATAAATAAATAAAATATTTTTTAAAAAAATTAAAAATATCATGTGATTCTGTAATCCCACTACTGGGTATTTACCCAAAGAAAACAAAAACACTAATTCAAAAAGATATATGCACCTCTGCATTTACTGCAAAATTATTTACAATAGCCAAGACATGGAAGCAGCCCAAGTTTCAATCAATGGATGAGTGGATGAAGATGTGAGATTGAGATAGATAGATAGATAGATAGATAGATAGATAGATAGATAGATAGATAGAAAGATGTATGTATATATAGATATATGTGATATATAATGGAATATTACTCAACTATAAAAAAAGAATGAGGTCTTGCCATTTGGCAACAACATGGATAGATCTAAGGGGGTAAATGCTAAGTGAAATAAGTCAGAGGAAGACAAATACCATATGATTTCACTTATGTGTGGAATCTAAAAAACAAAACAAAGAAACAAAAACATGAACAGACTCATAAATACAGAGAACAAACTAATGGTTGTTAGAGGGGAGAGAAGTACAAGGATGGGCTAAATGGGTCAATGAGCTTAAGAGGTACAAAATTCCAGTTATAGAATAAATAAGTCAAGGAGATGAAAAGTGCAGTGCAGAGAATATTGTCAATAATAGTAAAATAACATTCAATGGGGACACATGGTAACCATGCTTACTTACCACGGTGAGCATTGGATAACGTATAGGATTGTCAGATCATGATGTTGTCCACCTGAAACTAAGATAACCTTGTATGTCAACTGTACTTCCATTTTAAATTCCAAGGGGAATTTAAGTGTAATTTAAGTATAGGAGGGCCTATAATATGTGGCAAAAAGAAATAAAGAAATTCCAGGTACCTATCTCTATGCCTCATTTTCCTCATCAGTCAAAGGGAAGATAAATGTTAACTAATCATTGCTAGTGCCTTCTATGCACTAGGCATCTTTCGTGGTGTTTCTTGGTGTTTGACATGCACTACTTCTAACCCTCACAGACACCAGCGAGGCCTCAATAACTTAGCCAAGATGACAGCATTCTCTCCCCCTGCTGCCACATCTGAGATGCACGGCATCATGTTGTTTCCAGGGTTTAGTTCACACAGGTCACCTTATTGACTGTGTTTCTGTCAAAAAAGCCTGTTTGGATCAAGTTATTCTCACTACTACATCTATACATGTGGAATAATATACCTTCCAGCCCAAGACCCTGAGAAGACATGAGAGTATGTGATGCCCATATGCAGGGCAGGACAATAAAAACAGTTAAGTGGATGGTCCTAAAAGCAGTTAAGGATTTTCATTTATTTGGCGGGGAGAAAGGATTGCAACAGGATTTTCGTTTATTTGGCAGGGAAAAAGGATTGCAACACCATACAGAAGGGAAGAAGTAGGGAGTCTGTGTAGCTGAATTATTTCAGACACAATGTTATTACTGTTGTGAGATTAAGAAAAAAAGATTAACCCAAGATTATTACAGATAGAGTCATTACATACCAACAAACTAGAAGCAAAACAAAAACTAAAAGAAAAACCAAAATTAAGTACAAGTTCTTAGGCCTAGAGTCCTAGAAAAGCACTTTTGGAGAGAGGAGACAGTTTGATAGGATCAACTCTGCTATTGGCAGGTGTGTGTAATGTGTGTATGTGTATATGTATTTCTACAAACCACGATATTTGCTTCATTGAAGTATCTTATTCCCCAACTACACTAAATAGCAAACAAAACAAAACAAACATTGTGTTTGTGTCTTCGGGGGTAAATTCTTTATACTGCCAGTCTTCTGATAAAACAAATATAGTGCTTCTAAGATAGAAAACCATTTTAACTTTGTAAAATGTAAGTATATAATTGGGGGGTTTGTTTGTGTGAGTTTAATTAATCTTATAATAGTATTGGTCAGAAGAAATACTTCTATTTCAAGGAGGATCTTCCTTAGAAAAATATGGGTAGTGAGATAAAAGATTACACCTTATTTCTAATGCGTGATCCATATAGGAAAACCTTGCTTGCTTTATGAAAAGAATAGAAAGAATAATTTAAATAAATTTCCTATTTTCTTCTGGATCCAAAAACAACCAGAGAAAAGTTAAATATAACAATTTCACTTAATTAAATTGAAAATAAATAAAGGCTTTTGTTTAGTTTAACTTTTGTCAAAACTTTCTAAGTATACTGGCATATCATACTGGATTTCTTCTCTCTCCCGGCAAAGCCAAAATGTTGTAAACATAAACTAATCGAGAAAAACTTCAGCTAAGGCATAAAAGTGATCATTTCATTGATGCTTCTTGATGCTCATTCATTGTTTCAAAAAAAAAAGTATCCTCTTTTTAGGTTCAAAGTGCAAAGATAAAAATTTTAATGAAAATACCTGAAAAAATATAACAGTGATTCAAGCAAGGTCCCAAAACGGTGGGCGTTTGTACTGAGAAAAATACATGTATATACAATCATCTTCCTATTCCACTGTTTTGTCTTGGTGATGATAATATACTAAATATGTAATATGAATATGAGCTGAATTACAGATGCAAAAGTTCTTGTCCCTATAAAAATGTAAGGGGCAGCTTTGGGTGATGTAGGTTGATTTATCCTATGCTAAAGTCAAGGTAGCAGCTGTTCTCAACTCAGAAGGCAAATGAACAACAAAGACTTTCTGAGCCCATCCCCTTCTTCAGTCTTTGGCATCCTGCAGAATAATGGAAGTAAGCTGTAACACAGATGCATCGGTAGAATGTTTCCCACGGGAAAGAAGTTTAGAACATCAAATGTATCGGTGTGAAAGTATATTTTCTATCTCCAACTGCTATCAACCAGTTGGAGAAATTTATAGAAATCAGTAGGGGAAAAAAACCCACATGCTTTTAGAGATAAGCTTATCTTGGTTTCTGAAAGTATGACTGGCACTTTAGGGAAATTTCTGGAGATGATGGTTCATGGAGAGAGAACTGATTGCCAGCTCTCTAGGTATTTCTGTGGCCTCTTTTGGAGTTAGGGAAGGACAAAGTACAGCAGGGGTTCTATCTGAATTAAAAATGTAGTAGGGAGGGAAAATAAGATGAATTTAAAACAGAATCACACACACACACACACACACACACACACACACACACACACATCTAGGTCTGGAAAGAGACAATTTGAGGTAATTGATAATTGGGGTATGTAACCAGAATCCCTTTTACCTGTGAGTTGTGTTTAGGTTGCTTGAGCTGCTGTGTCTAAACTCAAACAGGCCTTCAGACTCTCTGGCATTTATCTCTTAAGTTTGAATTCCTTTGTGTATATAAGGATTTTGCATCTTGAAAATGGAAGGGAAGCATTCGTGCTTGTTTCTCTAGCAAAGTCAAATTTTAAAGAGCATCATCTCTTGGGGAGAGAATGATTCTATTTCCTAATTTTATTTGCTTGATTAAAATATTTGGTTTATTTCCTCTCATTCTTGAGAAACACATTTCTGTTCTTTTCTCCAGAGATTATGGAGATGGAAGCAAAGAAAGGCAAAACCGCTCTTGCAGAGTCTCTCTCTGTGCTGTAACAAATTACCTAAGAGCTGCTTTATAGCCAGAAGAGAAATGCTTCGAAGCAAGCTGACGGAAGCAGAGGATAGACTTTCTCCTGCAGGCAGTCTCCAGGGAAAGAACATCCTTAGGTTCCTTAATAACCATCCTCCTTTACAACAATCCAGCTAACATCTCTGAACTGTGTTTGAACTCTCTTTTAGCTCAGTTAAACACTTTTATGTCAAAACTACACTCATGAAATCTGTAGTATAGTCAGGGGTTAAATAATTCCATTGATTTAGCACTAAGCCTATGGGGGGGAGGAACCCTTAAATCTTTGTATTTGTGACTTTCCCTTTTTATATTTAAATTTCAAAAAAGTTGGTCTTATAATTTTGCAAATAATGATTGTCTTGTTTCAATTCTGGACACTGTATTGTCTTGTTGCCTTTTCAACTGTGTTTCAAATGAACACCACACTTCCTTCACTGGGGCTGCATGGGAGCCCTAATGCTAAGCTACTGGCTACAAGCTCTAGGGTAGTAGGGAGTCAGCAAAAAGAGAAAATGGATACAAAGAGTGAAAGAGAAATAGTAACATGTACTGCGATGTTATAAATACAAAGGACTGTGTTTTCCAGGCAAGTGGGGGGAGGGGACCACCTAAACTATAATAGAGATTTACACTGAAATTTACATCCACGATTGGGGAGACCAGAAATATTGAGTGTAGACAACACCCTTTCAGGAAGGTTAATGACTTTTTTAACCTGGATGTGTAAATGTACTTAGAGCCACAGTATAGAGAAAAATGTGTGCTTCACCAGAAAATTAGGCATTGTCTGTAGCTCACCCTTCTGCTCTTTATGACTGTGATTCTGCGGGAGCTATTTTGCACCTTTGTAAATTATCAATAGCTGATAGCAATGCAAAATAATTGTCTACTGGCATGAAAATTCTCTTCTTTCCAACAGAAATTCAGTGGACTTTCCTAGCTAGTTTTGTCTCCATTTATGCATTCTCTTCCATATTCCTGCTTAGCCCCAGTATCACTCTTCCCTTCCTCTTTGCCTATGGCACCCAGATTTTCCTTTAAGAACCTGCACTCCTCCATTGTGTAATGCCCGTCCCATGTGGCTGGGTTGGCCCCCATTCAAAACTTCTAGTGTGAGCCCGTCTGGTCTAAGACAAATAGTACATTCTCATCCTCTTTGTCATTAGAAGTTTGTTCATGGATGGGCAAATGAACCAAAGTTTGCTTAGAAAGGCAAAACTCAGATCTTCATTCAGTGTCTAGAGAGAGAGCAAGTTGTTTGGCGAGCTGTTGGCAGAATCGCAGCTGCTCCAGGAGGAAAGACATTTTTACAATGAAGCTGACATTTTGAAAAGTGGAGTGGAAAGAAAACAAAAACAAATAAACAAAAACAAATAAACGAAACAGTCCCCAGATTCTTGTTGACTTCACTGTGTCACCGTGTCAAACCACCCTGGCATTTGCTTTTCTTCTTGACTTTGCAATCACGAGCCAATAAAATTTCCTTATTTTTTAGACAGTTTGAGTTGGTTTCTATTTACTTCTACCATAACGTTTCCTATATTAATCAAATTGTGAGATTTCTGAGATTAGAACCTCTGATTTTCTTAATGCCTCCTATAGCATAAGATGTCTCACAAGGAAGCACTCAAAAATGCTTTTGAATTGTATCAACCTTTTTTTTTAAAAACCTTAAAACAGAGATTTGAAAGAAAAAAAGGATTTACTTTTTCCAAAATTTTTTTTTTTGCTTTTTCCAATTTTTACACTCTGTTCTATTCCAGGCGTCTTTTAATATTTGAAAGCCCATTTATTGTCTCTTGCCTGTATGTATCTCATTTCTCATTTCTGCTCATACTTGTTCCATTAATTGTATATAAAGTATCTTTTCATTCCTTTGGCTCTTATTCCAAGCCTTGTGGTTTTACTATTTAAAAAAGTATTTATGCTGTTTCTAGCTGAATTATGAAAGCTTGTCCTAACAGGAATGCTCTTCTAGAGTGCAATACAACCCAGAAACAGTCAATGGAAAATAGCCAAACTGACCTAATCCATTTATTACTTTATTGACGCCTCATGTGATCCCTAATTTCTTTTTCAATGGTAAATTATCTCATTAGATTTAATGTCAGTAGAATATATCTAACTTGATCTTCATCAACCAATGTTTTAGAAGGAAAGAGCATTCTCAAACTCACCTATCTGAAATGAAGCTTCACAATTGTACAATTGGGTAAATTTGAAGGGCAGTTTTGAGGGTCAGTTAAAAATATCTGTTGAAACAAATAAATTTGCATATCTGTTGATTGTGATATTCATTTATTTTATCAAATTGAAATACCTGCATTGTTTATAGTAGCAAAACATGGGGAAAAAAAAACACTGAAATTTCTATTGAAAGGAAGATGAATTAATATGTTATACCAGACACTGACCATAAAAAGGGACAATGGCCAGACCATATATGACAACAGAACTCCGATCCAAGCAGGAACCTTTGCAGCAATCAGCCCAGAATGGTCAGGACTTAGTGACCGCCAGCTTCCTTATTTTTGTCCATGCTTGCAACTCAGAATCAACCCGAGAAAGCCAATTATGCTCCCAAACCAATCACATCATCCTTCTAGTTAATCGGGCTTCAGCTTCTCCATATTTACAACCCCTAGTCAGAGTGTTCATGAAGTCTTCCTTTTTTGTCACTCTAAAACTTTCCCACTCCCCTGCCCACCTTTGAGCCTCAGCCAAATACAAGTAATGGTAGCTAACTACTCCCTTGCTCTAGAAAGCTCTGAATCGATTCTGTTCTCATTTGTCCCTAAATAGAGTCATTTGCCCCCATGGCGGCAACCCAAGATTTAATTGCAGTTTCAACCTTTCCCAGAAATGTTACCTTTAAACAGTCAATCTGAATTTCCTGGTCAGTATTAGTGAGGTCATCTGCATAATAAGACCCCCTCCTATTCCCATTCCCCCAAAAGAAGATGACCAGACCTGAAACAATCTTTCCTTTTGCTAACAACCACCTTGACCCACCCTCCCCATGCCTACAAAAACCTTTCAGTTTGTACAGCTCCTCTGAGCACCTGTCCATTTATGAGAAAGGATGCTGCCCCCATCCATGAATCATTGAATAAACCCAATTAGATCTTCAATTTTTTTCAGTTAAATTTTTGTTCTTTCAAAGACGCCAGAGGCAGTTTGTTTTCTAAAACTGAAAAAAAAAAAAAAAAAAAATCAGGAGACATGAGGAGCAAGTTCTTTAGGATAAGTCCTTTCCAAGGCCCTGAGCTTCCAAATGAGACATTTTTTGATACAAGTTAGGCAATGTTGTTTTAAATTAAATTGTTGCCCTTTGTGCCTACATTTCAGTGACAAGAAACCCACAAAGCACTAACTGCCAATGGATAGCTTCTCTGTGGGAGGCCAAGCAATACCAGGAAGACCCTTGGGAGCTTTCTTCAAATAACATATCATATACAAGATAAAATAGCATCAAGCCACTTGTATAAGAGTTTGTGATTTTATTGGCTATTCTTAGAGCTTTACTTACAATTGTATCCTTTTTTTTTTTTTTTTTTTTAAGATTTTATTTACTTACTTGACCGAGAGAGCACAGCGAGAGAGGGAACACAAGCAGGGGGAGTGGGAGAGGGCGAAGCAGGCTTCCCATGGAGCCCCACACAGCTCGATGCAACCTGAGCCAAAGGCAGATGCTCAAGGATTGAGCCACCCAGGCGCCCCTGTGCCTTTTCTTTTAGGAAGTAAAAATCATGTCATTTTTATTTCATAGTGGGCAGAGAACTGGAAAACAGATTATTGACTCAGCACAACATTTCCTAGCATACGCCCTTTTAAACAATAAGATGGCCCAATTTTGGAGATAGTATGTGAACTTTGTGGCTTGGAGTTCAGATGAGGGTGAACGTAGCAAATCTCCTTGTTAGCTTAAGAAGAGACAATGATTAGCATTGCAGGCAGAATGCAGGATCGGAGTAACTGGGTGGTTTTATTTGGTTTTACTCTCTGATTCTTTTGCAAACAACAAAAAGATCTGGGGTATCTACCATATCCAGCTTCTCTCAGTCCATGACGACAGACAAATCATCTCAAAGATAGTATTTTGTATAAATTACAATGAGAAATACCTTAAACAAATGCTCAAAACAGTACATAGATATTGATGACGAATAATCAAGAATAATCTTCCCAGAACCTAGAAAACTTTGCCCTGAAAACTACAGAAGCAGAGGCCAGAGCAGCTCCTCTGGGCCTAGAGGCTTAGAGGGCTCGAGAGAGAGGACTGAGGGGGAAGAGAGAAAAGCCTGGAAGCAACAAATTGCAGGTCCAAGTTTTTAAAGCTCAGTTCAGAGTTCCCAAAGCTCGGCTTATGGATTCATCTCGGTGGCAAAAAGTACCCAGGCATTTCACAAAATTCAAAATCAGAAATGGCAAATGCTTTGCTCTCCAACTCACTTTACTTTCTGATTTGTATAATTTATATGCAAGCAAAGAGGAACCAATAAAATGATGTTTTTTTTTCAGGCAGCACATGATCTTTGGAAAACTTGCCATAAGCCAGCCAGATTGTTGGAATTAATTGCAGACTTGGCAGTTTGGTCGGAACCTCAAACACCATACTGACATTTGAGAAGGATGTGTACCTCTTCACAGACAGAAACCTGAATCTCCTCCGAGGTTACTGGTCCGTGGAGTTTGAGGCAACAAAACAAACCACTGGGTGACTTTCACCTTATCAAGAGATCAGAAAAATTATCTTCACCTGTAAGGAATTAGTAGGGAAAAAAATTAAAATTCTTTGGGGAATACTACTATACTGGTGAATCCTGAAGAGTTCCAAAGGAATTACAAGGTTTGGTGAAAATCTTCTAGAGCTTACAGCACAAAAAATGTTGTGGCAAATATATTTAATGACTCGCAACACCCAAGACCTCTAGCTATGACTCACCGCATGAAGTATCATAAAACAATTTTGGAGGGTTTCAGCACTTAAAAAAAAAATTGAAAACTGTTTTTATCATTTGGGTCTTTATTAAAGCGAATCGAGATTAATCTTTGAGTGTGAGAGTGGGGGAAAATGAGAGAATAAATGAGAGAAAAAGAAGGACGCATTTGCTGGCTGACATTTTCATCTGATGGAAGTCTTCCTTTTTTTTCCTCTTCTGACTTTTCTTTCCTTCAGGACATGAAATTTCAAACAAAAACAAAAAACCTTGATCTATTTTCTTAACCTACTGAAGATAAATTTGTTTCCTTTACAGAGTGTCTCATAAGGAAATACAAGTTAACCAGGCCATGGTTTGGAACAATTGACTCACCATTTTGAAAAATACATTAGATGCCCGCCTTACAAAAAAAAAAAATGCCTTTTGATCTGAGGGGCAAGATCTGTAAAGTTGGAATCTGCATAACTATAGTGACAAGTGAGATTCATCTCAGGCAGAAGCATGGTTAGCAGTGTTATCTAAGGCCACAAGTGCATACAGAAGAAAAACAAGTGCAGAAATAGAAATACACTCAGAACACCTTCCCCCCCCAAAGTACACGGCAAATCATATTCGTAGCTATTTATTGAAATATACTCTGTTTTCCCCAACAGTTAACACCAAATAAAACTAACAGTGGGAAAAATTAGAAAAGTTTTAATAAGGTGGAAATATGACAATAGCATGGGTTAAATAAAATTTTATTTTCACAAATAAATGATGTATCGGTTCCTAGGACAATCATAACAAGATGCTACAAACTAAGTACCTTAGGGGTATTTGGTTGGCTCAATTGGTAGACCATGCAACTCTCAACCTCAGGGTTATGAGTTCCAGCCCCATATTGCATGTAGGGCCTGCCTTAAAAAAAAAAAAAACAAAACAAAAAAAAAACTAAGTAGCTTAAACAACAGAAAGTTATTATCTCACAGTTCTTCATACTACAAATCCAAGATCAATGTGTCAGCAGGGTTGATTTCTTCTGAATGTCATGGAGAGAAGCTGTTCAATGCCTCTCTTTGGTTTCTGGTAGTTTGCTCTTAATCTTTGGGATTCCTCAAATTGTAGACATAGTATTCCAATCTCAGCCTCTACGTTCACACGGCATTCTCCCAAGGTGGGTGTCTGTCTCTGTGTCTGAATTTCTCCTTTAATAAAGTTACTGGTCATATTATCTTGAGCTCACTTTAATGGCCCTAACTTAACTTGATTATCTGCAAAGACCCTATTTTCAAATAAGTACATTCACAGGTACTGAAAGTTAGGACTTTAACATCTTTTGGGGAAACATAATTCAACCAAGATATATTATTGCTTATTTATAGTGACTCACTCTAAGAATCAACCAATTTGCTAATCATATTGATTAATAATTAATTGACTGTTAATTAATTCATCTTTCAGCAGACCTTCAGGTGGTCAGGAAAAGAACCTTGAGTAACAAGACTTTGCAACAGACCCTTTTTGGTATTTGATTACTGGGAAGGCATGTATGTTTCTCTGAGCTTCCCAGCAGAGCTCTAAGTTTTCCTTCTTCGGGCAGGGGCATCAAAGACGATCGTGAGCTCTTAGAAGCCGGAAGCTGCAGCACGGATAGCAAGCATGTTGTAGTGCTTAATATGTTCAACAGAACTCAGGGCAGCCAATACAGCTTGGGAAATGATTGAGTCTATGAGTTGTCCGCACTGCATAATAAAAACTGCAGAAAGAAGCACAAAAACATTTATATCCGGGGTTCTATTTTTTCATACTTTTGGGGGGAAAAAAATCTATGTTCTTTTGTTCTTTCAGTTTTTTCTCCAGGAAGGAAATACTGAACATTTATAAACTATGGATGAATCACAAAAAGATTTTCGCCCAGAGTCCTCTCTGTCTTCCTACAACTGAGATAGACTGTCGTCCCCATTCTCCGACAGGGATCTATCCTCAGGTTTTGTCTGGGTCAGTGGTTCTCCAAGTGTGGTCCCTTCCCAGCAGCATCTGTATCACCAGGAAACTGGTTAGAAATACAGATTCCTGGGTCCTGCCCGAGACCTAGTAAATCAGAAACTCTGGGCATGAAGTTCAGCTATCTGTATTTTAAAAAGCCTCCGGGAGATTTTTGAAGTCCCCTCAAATTTGAGAACCACCAGTCTTCACTAAAGTGAATGCCTTACCAGTTAATACAATTTAAACAAAAACTATTGGACATTTTTTGTCATAGTCGGTGTTTAGGGCTTATTTTAAACACATGTTTGTTGTTTTCAGCTACTACTGCACTCCTGAAATATTTCTTTGTTAATAAAACCTTAGAATTTTTTTCTGATTTAAAAAATCAGTAAGTGCCAGAGTATTTCAGCGTCACATGTTCAAACTCACTCTGAGGGGGAGAGAACGTGTTCAAATGCAACCGTCACTGAGATAATTTCAGACACAGCATCTGCCTTCTTCATCTGATTCAGATTAGAGAAATCTCCCAGGACATGAGAATTGATTTGCTCTGAGTGTCTAGCTTTAAATGGTTTCTTAACCCAAATGCCGTCCCAGACCTGCTGAATCACAATCCTTTCTTCTAGGGCCATGAGTAGTCCAGTTCAAAAACGTCCTTAGATGATTCTGTTGGACACATGTCACGAACTATCTAACAGGCCTCGCAAATTCTATCCTCACATCCTCTGAGGAGTGATTAGTTTTTACATGAAGACATCTGTTGTATCATAGCCCCTTGAGGGAGTACTCAAATATCTGTAAATAAGTAAACCCCTTTAGTGGTTTATTCACGTCAGAAGGAATAAGGCAGGGAGAGAGAGGGGGTCCTAGCTGGAAAAGAGCCTACCCTAGAGGGAAAGATGCAGCGTTTGGAGGTTTTAACCACTTCATGAGAAATAACATCTCCAATTTACCGAGCACCAAGCATACGCCAGAGGCTCAACTTAGATTAACTTCAGATTGTCTGTCTCCAGTGTTGTTTTTTTTTTTGTTTGTTTGTTTTTTTAAAGATTTTATTTATTTGACAGCGAGAAACACAGCGAGAGAGGGAACACAAGCAGAGGGAATGGTAGCGGGAGAAGCAGGCTTCCCGCAGAGCAGAGAGCCCGATGCGGGGCTCGATCCCAGACCCCTGGGATCTGACCTGGGCCGAAGGCAGCCGCTTAACGACTGAGCCACCCAGGTGCCCCCAGTGTTGGTTTTTTTTAACAACCCTAAATGATCCTCATGATTAGCCCCGCTTCTAGACCAGGAAACTGAAAAGGAAAGTGATTGGCCCAACACGCAAAGCCAGGGAACAGAAGAGGTGAGTTTGGAGTCAGATCTCTTTTGCCTTCTACTCCTTCTGTACAGCTGCCATTCGAGGAAGGGGCAGGCACTGGGCTGGTGATACAGATTTGCAGAACGTTCCAAGCAGACACCCTGACAAAAGAGCAACAAGAAATCCAGAGGCAACCAAGTGGCTGGCATCGGCCATGCAGCTCAAAAGGTATCACAGGTCAGATGCAACTGAAACACCCAACAGTAGAAGAACAAATGAAAATTAAAACTCGTTAATATCCATTGAACTTTTTTACTATGTACTAAACTCTGTTCCAAATGCTTTACCTGTTGTAATTTATTTAATCCTTGTAACAAACCTGTGCGATAAGCAGTATTATTCTCACAATTTTAGAGAGAGGTAAAATAACTTGCGGACGGTCAGGCAGTCTGCTTCCAGAAAAGGCACACTCTTAATCATTAGGAAAATTAGGATGTATCAAAATGATGATTTTTACCACGTGGTCAGTAAACTTATAAATGTGTAGGCTCTACCGATAAATGTGTATGGAAAAAATTCTATGCCGATTCAAAAATAACAAATAATTTGGTTGTTCAGTTACGCGCTCTAGTAAGTACAAAACATCTAACATATATTTTATGCAAAGGGTAGTTTTTCACTAGGCTAACTGAACTATCTTGCTGTGTAACAAATTGACCAAAGTTTGGGAGCTTTTAAGAAGAAACATTTATAATCACATAGTTTCGGTGAATCCAGAATCTTGACATGACTCACCTGGGTTCTCTGGCTTGGGGTTTCTCAGAGGCAGTGTCCAGTTGCTCAGGATTTCAGTCAACTGATGGATACACAGAGAAACACACACTTTGTGATATGCCATCGAAAAATGCATAAGCTGGGGCACCTGGGTGGCTCAGTGGTTCGGCGGCTGCCTTCAGCTTGGGTTGTGATCCCAGGGTCCTGGGATTGAGCTCCTCGTGGGGCCCCCTGCTCAGCGGGAAGCATGTTCTCCCTCTCCCCCTACCCCTGCTTGTGTTCCCTCCTCCCTCCCTCTCTCTCACTCTCTGTCAAATAAATAAATAAATAAAATCTTTAAAAAAATGAAGAAAAAGAAAAATGCGTAAGCTGAATCCAACCGGGAAATATCAGGCAAGCCAAATTTGAGGAACATGATACAAAATTACTTGACACTTAAAACTGTCAAGATCAAGAAAGGAAAAGAAAGGCTGAAGAATTATTCCAGATCAAAAGACTCAGGAAAGCTTATAACTACATGTGATTCATGATTAATGCTGCACTAGGAAAAAGCAAACTGGAATAACAAAGCTGACTATTGGATCAGTTGAACAATGCCTGATGTTTCAAAATCTTACATGGCTGAAAGATCTATTTAAAGTACAACATAAACCAATATATTTTAATGTAACCTCATTCAGTGATAAGCTTTTGGATTTCATATTGAAATTCATCTTTAGGGAACCACTACTTATTGAGATTTGGTGTATATATCTGAAATTATCTGAAAAAGTTGTTGAAGTATAACTCCTGGGCACCTGGGTGGCTCAGTGGGTTAAGCCTCTGCCTTCAGCTCAGGTCATGGTCCCAGGGTCCTGGGTCCAACTATAGATAGATACATATTCATATATATATGTATATGTGTGTGTATATATATACATATATATATGATACAGTGGGATTTCCTTCATATTCTTCAACAAAAGAATGTATCACAAAAGATGGAATGCAGAAGCAAGTATAAGAATTCAGCTGTCTTCTATTAAGCCAGTTATTGAAGAGATTTATAGAGTAAATCAATGCCACTTTTTCTAATTGCTATTTTTAGAAAATGCTTTTAATTTAAAAATATGTCACTTATATTAAGATAATGAGATTTGTCTTGCTATTTAAATAAGATAATAAATATTTTTAAGTTTCTCAGTTGTAATTTCTAATACAATAGATAGTGATAGATATAATCCACTGAACAAAAGCTCTTTGACATCCTCAGTAATCTTTCAGATTATTTCAAATTATTCTTTCAGATTGAGAAAGTCATCCTGAAACTAACAAGATTTGCTGATTTTATTGGTAGGGTCATCTGATTCAATTTTGAGTGATTTTTTATCTAAACTAGCATAATTGAGACACTGAAGCTTCACTGTCTTTTTCCATCGACTAGCAAGGAAATGACTGGCAACAGAAGGTTTGCTTGCTAGTTCATGAAGTTTTTTTTTTGATTGATAAAAGGTAAAAATGTATAATTGCAGCCTGAAGCAACTCACTGGCATAGCAAAATTTGGATGAGTATTCATCATTGCAAGATAAAAAATAAAATTAAAAATTCTTCACAAGCTAGAATTAAGATTAAAGGATCCTTAAGCAATAAATAAATAAATAAATAAATAAATAAATAAATGGCTCCTTATTTTTCTTATCACAGAATTCCATAAATTAGAAGTATAAAAAACATGATTTAGTCAAATAAGAAAAATTTACCTTTTTTAAAAGATTTTTATCTATTTATTTGACAGAGGGAGAGTGAGGAGAAAGAGAGAGTACAAGAAGAGGGAGGAGGCAGAGGGAGAGGGAGAAGCAGACTTTCCACTGAGCAGGGAGCCCCACACTAGGGGCTGGATTCCAGGACCTCAGGATCACAACCTTAGCCAAAGACAGATGCTTAACTGACAGAGCCACCCAGGTACCCCAACAAATTTACCTTTTATTTAAGAAATGAAGATGCGGGGCGCCTGGGTGGCTCAGTGGGTTAAAGCCTCCGCCTTCAGCTCAGGTCATGATCTCAGGGTCCTGGTATCAAGTCCCGCATCGGGCTCTCTGCTCAGCAGGGAGCCTGCTTCCCCCTCTTTCTGCCTGCCTCTCTGCCTACTTGTGATCTCTCTCCCTCTGTCAAATAAATAAATAAAATTTTAAAAAAAATGAAGATGCATGGAATAAACTTAAGGGAACTTTAACACCTCTAAAAATCTCACCATCAAATACCCTGAATGTTTGGTAATCAGGTTAGGGGGTTGTCAGAGGTCACCTGCATGTGTCTGACAGCAATAAACACATTTCTTTTTCTCTCATTAGATACCGAGGGGAGTGCTTCTTGATGGTGGATCACCACTGTCCAGGGCAGTCTTGTAAGGATCCAAATCCTTTCCACTTTGTCATTTTTTGGTGCACAAAGCTTTCTTATAATAGTTGAATAACAGCCCATCAGACTGCCTCAGAACTTTCTACTCTGTAGTAACCACTGATATAAGGATGTGGTCTACCTGGTACAATCTGCTGATACCATTCAGTGTCATTCTGTCCCTGCTTCTATAAATGGATTATTTGTCCAAATCCTAAATTATTCTCTTCTTATATATTTTTTTATCCTCCTAAAATCATTCAAACTCCTATAGAATTTTCTCTTTAGTATGGTCGGTCAAATAGTTAAAAGGCATAAATCTATTTTATACATGAAAATCATCTGACTTTGTTGGATTTCAGTTTCCAAGGTCATTCCAGTGAACTTAATAAAAGAATAGTAGGACTAATTTTTTTCTGAAAGTGAAACAGCAGACCGCGGAGCAATTAGCCTTTTAAAAGAAACACTTGAACATTTAAAATGAAATCTTTATACACATCTGTTTTCTTCCTCTGATTTTCCAGAATCTCCTCTACCTGCCTCCAACATCATTGTCCCAGTGCTCTACTGCACAGTTTCCAAAGTCCTTTTGCCAATGTTCACAGCACCCCTTGTGTTAATAGAGTTAGGAAATAAGCAATAGCAAGAGGAGCATCTCACTGGCAGCTAAAGGTCAGTGAAACAAAGAGAAACAAAGAGAAAAGAAGAGACAACTGGCGATCTCAGATTATAAAACTAATGGAGATGCGAGGAGACTAAATCAAGATAGGGAACAGAGCAGAATGGTGAAGGCAGAAGCTGGCCTACAGACATCCCAGGAAGTGGCAGGGATCGTTAGCACTCACCATCTCCACGCTTTCTCCTCTTCCTGGGAGGAAGAGCTAGACCCGTGCTCGTCAAGTGCGGTGCTTGGACAGGCGCTGCTCTATGAACTCTATAATTCGTGATGCTAAAACCAGACTATGAATCAACTACATCACTAAGCACACAGCTAAGGTCAGCTAACATTTTTTTCCCCAGAAAAACTCTCAATGAAGGAAATAATGTGCTGATTGATAGTCTCATTTAAGTCTCAAGGATTTAGTAAGCAGCACTGTGGCAGACAGCACTCTCTGAACCCCTACATGCTGAGGACATGTGACTAGCTCCCACTGCTGCAATGTGAGCAGAAGTACTATGAGTCAGTTCCCACCCAGGGTATTTGTATTGTGTTGTGCCACCAGGATCTCCCTCTTCAGGACTGAAGCCCCCAACTCCACTACCGCCTATCTATGTTGACAGCTCAAAGCTCACAGCTAAATAGCCTCTTCCAGTGATGTCTCTCAGCTGAAGAGAGCTGTGCTCTTCGCAAGGGCTACACATACTTCTTGGGGACAACTGCATTCAGTGACATCACTGTGTGAGTATAAAACCATGGCTTCTTACACTAAATTCTGAACAACTCAGAGCTCCAGAGCTCCATGTGGGTCAACAGAGGCCTTTCTCTGGGCTGACAGTCTTATTTGCCGGAGACCTTAGAAGGTGGAAGAGTCACATAATGAATCCTTGGTTCCTAAGGGATTCCCCAGTGCCTTAGCCTACCCATCAACTAACCAACTAGTATTGGACAAGGATACAACAAGATTTGCCCTGTTTGTTTGGTAAGCACCTGAGATTTGTGGTTATGTATTGAAATAGTCAATAAACAAAGACTAATATAGAAGATAGATTATGGATTTACCAGCAGCCAAATATTGAATAGATATTCCCCCCACCTCAAAATTGAAGTGTTTTCCCTGTATTCTTTTTGCCAACCAATTTGGATCATTGGTAAAGGAGTTTTTACTTGGTTTTTCAAGTGATCTTGCCTTTCTATCTTTACTGTTAGCATTTCAGTTGTATAACAGTAATTATTGAAAACATTATCTAGATCTACTTAAAGAAATGTGAGCAAGCACAAAGACAAATCTTTCCTTTGGAAATTTTGAAGTAATTAGATTCTTTTTTTTAAGACTTTTATTTATTTTTTTGACAGAGAGAGAGCACACGCACGTACAAGCAGGGGGAGTGGCAGAGGGAAAGGAAGAAGCAGACTTCCCACTGAGCAGGGAGCCCGATGTGACACTTAATCCCAGGACCCTGGGATCATGACCTGAGGTAAAGGCAGATGCCTAACTGACTGAGCCACCCAGGAACCCCAATTAGATGAATTCTTAATGGAACAGCTGATATATAAATCATATACAAAAATGGTACACTCAGACTCAATCTTAAATTTGAAAGTAACTATAATCCTATTACAGGCTAGGTAGGTAAGACAAGTTGAAATACAATTAAACTATGCTAATATCCCAAACTATTGCTTTTCTGATAAAATGGTGACTTGGATAAATGATTCTCTACCACTGAAAAGGAGCCAAAGATATGGTTCATTGCACATCAGACAAGACAAGTAAGAGTAGACTAAGATTAAAAAAAAAAAAATAGAAAAGAAAGAAAAAGATACCTCTTTGCTATAGCCAAAGAGTACAGATCTAAATACTGTATGTGCTTTTTGTTGACTCATTAAATTATGGTGCTAAGATACACCCTAAGGAGTAATTAAACTTTATCGAGAGTTGTGAATAGTTTACATGTACAATTTTATGGACATTTATAGGCAACATGAGACTCCTAGGTTAGAGACAAAATACAGTTTACTACTCATAGCAATAATAAAAGTCAGCTTATCAGCATTTTTTTGCAGTAATTCCTTGAGCTTAATTCCCACATAGCAAAATGAAGAGGGACAGAGGGTATCTGCACATTACATTAGATTGCCTTATAGGAAAGGAACCTAGAGTTTAGGGAATTCAAAATGGGCAGTAAGCTGTCTCTGTCACCCAAGAAACTATCTCTATCATCCAGAGTGTAGACTATATGAATATCCTTCAAAGATAATCTAGAACAAAGGGCAGTCAGTGCAACTGCTTAGAAACTATACAGAAACCTGGGAGACCTGTGGAGAACTGTCTCCTAAAAACTCTATGAAAAAGTCTTTTCTATGTTCACTCCTTACACAACAACACAAAAACATAAAACTAATGTTTTATGTAATCAGTGTTCTTACATGCTTACATAAAAAATTTACAGAAAAGTGTAAAGAATAAAATATCAGTTTTATTTTTCATACTGTATTTAACATCAGCTAGAACCATCCTTTGATTTTAAAATATCTTGAGACTTTTCAGAGAATAGAATATAGTCCTAGAGAGCTATGAAGATTGCAAGGCTTTTCTAATTTCCTTTAATTTCTTTCATGTCAGTCCAGTCTCTTCTGGTACAACCTACCTATGTGTAGAACCTTCACTCTTCTGTTTTCTCTCCCTTTGTTACTGATTGATTCAACAACATTCGTGTTTTGTGGCTGGAGGAGGATTTCAACTGTCATAATGAATAACCTAATTAGGCAATTTTATTGTCTTACTGGTATCACTTTTCCCCCGAAAGCACCCTTGAGGTCACAGTGATTGTTTAATGGACCAGAAAACATCTGATGATAACACAGGACCTCTGGACGCCTGGATTCCTGTGAATGTCTCTGAAGGTTCTTCCATTTGACTTCCGCTGTGGAACTGCCACTCTGTGAGATTAATAGGCTGAACAAATTGAGGCCACTAATGAGCTATTCTCTCCTGAAAGAACATTTTATCCAATTCCTACACATACAAAATACAACATCAGGGAGGTTCATTTTTCTAGCTCCTATGCTTTATGATAGCATTGAGTGTCCTGGGAATTATTAAAAGCTTCATCGTAAATATACAGATATGTCATCTGCCTGGCCTCTGTAGGCATTTGAATTTGAGACTATTTAGTGAGAAAGAAACAGGAAATTGTTAACCGTAGGCTTTGACTTGTGGCTTATAGTAAATACGGAACTAAATCCCAAAATTCTAACCAAATCCTTGCTAATTCTTCTCTTAGGGAGAGTTGAGGAAGAAGTGATCAATTTAAGGGATGCAAAGATTATAGGGCATGAGAACCTAGATATATTTTACTTGATAAATAAAGATAAGTGCCTGTTATCCATTATATTAAGTACTAGGAAATGTACGATGTGGGATGAATTATGATTCTTTCATTTTAATAATGTGTAACTTATGAGGAGAAAAACATATGTATGTGTGTGTGTGAAAAGTTATGCAGCAAATAAGACAAAATAAAATAGATGATAATGAAAGAAAACATATGTCATAAGGAATAGCAGAAAGTGATCAGTTATCACCTGGCCAGGATTTAAAAGAGTTTTAGTGTTCTCATGAGAGAAAGGGTTTCAGGCTGGGGATGATCAAAGAAAGCCCTTATCTCAGTTACGGAAGGCATGGCAACTGGTTGTCAACATTGAGAATGATTGTATCCCAAGTGAGAAGACATTGAAAGGAAGCAAAACTATAGTCATTGTCTTCATTTAGCTTTTTTCCTGGATATCTAGAATTTAAATAGGAACCCGAGTACATTTAGGAGTTATGGGACATTTTAGCCAGAAAAAGTAATTATGTGAAAACTAGTTATTATTCAAATAGTCCAGGAAATATTAGAATGCATGTCCGATTACATAAACGTAAACTCCATTCATGTAGAAAAAATAGTTTTAGAAATCTAATGTTTAATGTTGAAATTAATATATGAGATATTAGCAATGGCATTGGAGAAATGGGAGAGAGAGATGATTAATAGTAACAATGTTAGAGTTGAAATATGTGACATTTAGAAACATTTTGTTGCAAGAGTTGTGTTACAAGGACCATCAGTGGGACTCTACAGCAGTGGTTCTTAACCTTATTGCCAAAAATGTCTTTGATATTCTAAAGAAAACTCTATTTCCTCTCTTTCGATATCTCCAAGTTCATGCAAACAACATTTTTATTCAATTTAGGACATCCATTCATCCCCTGAAACCCATACACGCACTGAGGATTAAAGAATCTTTTTTTTTTTTTTTTTTTTTGAGGATTAAAGAATCTTGCTCATCGAGATCTATTAAGCCACCATCTGTCACCACAGAGATCTGTATTGACTCTTACATGTCAGGAGTCCTGAGTCCTGCTTCACAAAGTGAGATGGGGCTGGACATCTCCAGCCCATCTGGACATCTGTCCTGTCCAGGACAGATCCTGGACACCTTGGTCAGATTCTATTTATAGAAGGTTTTGTTGTCAAGCTTATTTACAGACATTGTATCTTTAAAAAAAGAGAAGAGGAATGCTTGCCTGGCAGCACCATTAAAAATGCTCAGCTTTGGGGCACCTGGGTGGCTCAGTGGGTTAAAGCCTCTGCCTTTGGCTCAGGTCATGATCTCAGGGTCCTGGGATCGAGCCCCACATCGGGCTCTCTGCTCAGCAGGGAGCCTGTTTCCCTCTCTTTCTCTCTGCCTGCCTGTCTGGCTGCTTGTGATCTCTCTCTCTGTCAAAGATAAATAAAATAAAATAAAAAATGTTCAGCTTTGCTGCCCTTGAGCTAGGCTTTCATTTCTCGTGCCTAAGTTTGCCCATTGTAGTTTACACTCATTTCTGTGATTATTTAAATCTTCAGTAACCATCAAAGATTATACTGTGAGATATGTGGTAGTTGTTGACCTTTACATTTTTTTTTTTAAAGATTTTATTTATTTGACAGAGAGAAACACAGCGAGAGAGGGAACACAAGCAGAGGGAATGGTAGCGGGAGAAGCAGGCTTCTCGCGGAGCAAGGAGCCCGATGTGGGGCTCGATCCCAGGACCCTGAGATCATGACC
>CM053605.1:22132896-22198895 GCA_028646535.1 Procyon lotor
CATTAGTAAATCAAACTCCATGAATCCTCTCAGACCATCAGTGCTGGCCTGAGAGCCACAACCGAAGATGCTGGTGCTTGTCTTAGCAGCGCATTCTTGATGGCCTTGGGAAATGTATGTTCTCCGGGCCTTCCTGTAAAATGTAACACTCCAATACGTCCTTTGTTCTCACCTAACTTGTCCACTTCAGCATGCTCACTTCCCTGACCCTTCCATTCTCTTCATCACTCTCTTCCACGGCAATTTAAACATTGCAACACCACTCTGGATGAGTCCTCACTTTCTCCAGGCCTCCAGGGGACTCCAGAGCACCAAACTGGAACCATCTCATGGGATATTTGCTAGGTGTTCAATACTATACCTTAAGAAAGTGACCTTGAGCCCATAATATCTCCCTTTTTCAAGTTTATGCCCCCTGAATTCATCAACAAAAATGTCCAGTCCTCTAAGGACTACTTTAGCTTATATGTTATTATATGCTGGCTAATACTTGAAGCTCACTCATTTTATAGCAACTCTCTTTATGTGGCTCACCTAGGTAGAAGCAGATCCTGAAGGGGCCTCCTGATGCTTTGCATAGGAAAGGCTACAAGGGGGTTGCTCTTTTAAGGGTCAACCACATCAGTAGGCCCTGACTCCAAATCTCATAGAAAATAACCAATACAAGGAAAGAGGAGAAGCATCACTACAAAGATCCTGCAAATATTTAAATGATAATAAAGGAATATTATAAAGCTTGATGACAATACACTTGACAAGTGGACAAAGTCCTTCATATGCACAAGTTACTAAAAAAAGAAACAAAAAACCTGAATGGCTCTTGATCTTTAGGAAGTTGAAATCATGATCAAAGCCTTCACACAAAGAGAACTCAAACCCAGATAGTTTTATTGGTGAATTCTATCAAATAATTAAGGAAGAAATAATATCAATTCTCCACACATATTCCTTCAGAAAGCAGAGAAGTTGTACTTCCTAACCTGTTAATGAGGCAAGTATAAATGAACAGAATAAACTCCATGAATACAATAGTCCTCAATCAAATATTAGCACATTAAGCCTAGCAATATAGAGAAAGGATAATACATCATGACCAAGTGGAGTGGAGTTTATCTTGGTAATGCAAGATTAGTTTTTTTTTAAAAGACTTTATTTATTTGAGAGAGAGAACAAGTAGAGGGGGCAGAAAGAGAGGAGCAAAGGGAGAAGGAGAGAGTATCAGTTAGCCTAATGAGGGGCTCAATCCCAGGACACAGGGATCATGAACTGTGCCAAAGGCAGATTCTTAACTTACTGAGTCATCCAGGTATTCCACTGCAATTCAAGTTTAGTTTAACATTTCAGTTAAAATCAGTGTAATTCACCATGATAAATAATAATAATAATAATAATAAAAGAATCATGTGATAATCTCAGGAAATGTGGAAAAGCATTTGAAACAATCCAATCTAATCCTGAAAAAATTTTCAGCAAGCTAAGAATAGGAAAAACCTCCTCATTTGGATGAGTCATTTATAAAAATGTGTAGTTAGTGGTACAGTGAGTTAATGCTTTCCCTCTAAAATAGGGTACAAGACAAGATTATTTCTTCTGGGGGCACCTAGGTGGCTCAGTTGTTAAGTGTCCACCTTCAGGTTATGATCCCAGGGTCCTGGGATTGAGCCCCACAGGGGGCTCCCTGCTTGGCAGGAAGCCTGCTTCTCCCACTCCCACTCCCTCTGTTTGTGTTCCCTCTCTCTCTGTGTCTCTCTCTGTCAAATAAATAAATAAAATCTTAAAAAAAAAATTACTTCTTCTGTCTCTATGCAATATTTGAAATATGGCACAAAGAAGAAAGAAAAACATCATAAAATTTGGAAAAGAAAAAATGAAAATCTCCATTTGCAGATGTCATGGTTGTATAAACAGGAAATCCTAGAAATTTTACTAAAACTGAAAGTGACTTAACACAGTTGTAGGATAAAGGATTAAAACACAAAAAGTATTTTGTATACTAGAAATCATTAAAAAATGAAATAAAAGTGAAAAACTAATTTGCATTAGTAAGCAAAAACATAAAATAGCTAGAAATAAATTTTAAAAAAATATAAAAGACTATCATGGGGCACCTGGGTGGCTCAGTGGGTTAAAGCCTCTGCCTTCGGCTCAGGTCATGATCTCAGGGTCCTGGGATCCTCTGCTCAGCAGGGAGCCTGCTTCCCCCTCTCTCTCTGCCTGCCTCTCTGCCTACTTGTAATATCCCTGTCAAATAAATAAATAAAATCTTAAAATAAAAAGAGGACTATCATGCTGAAAACTATAAAACATTGATGAAAGAAATTACATATCTAATTAAATGGAAAGCTAAACTTTGTTCATAGATGACAGGATTCATTATTGTTAACAACACATAGCACATTTCTTCTCAAAGAAAATCTCAACAGATTTCTTGGTGGAAGTTGAAAAACTGATTGCAAGATTTATGCTGAAATTAAATGACATACAATAGCCAAAACAATCTTTAAAAGAGGATTGAAGTTGGAATGCCCATATTATCAGAATTTCACATTTACCATAAAGTTAAATCAGTGAGGTATTAGTGAAAGAGACAAATAGATCAGTGGAACCAATAGACACACTTATATTTGATCAATATATTTTCAACAATGTTACCATTCAATTCAATGGGTAAGGAAAAAAAAACACTTTTTCAATAAATGGTACTCTTCAAATCCTTATTCTAAAAGCTAAAAAAAAGGCTCAATCTTATCCCACACAATACACAAAAATTAATTTGAGATGGATCATAGAAGTGAATATAAGCCAAATCTATAAAGCTCATGGAAGAAATATAGGAGAATATCTTTGAAAACACAAAGTAGGCAAAAATTTCTTAGGCCACAGGAAATATAGCCATAAAAGAAAATTTGATGAAGTAGACTTAAGACTTTAAGAGTTTGAGTCTGCAACTCAAAAAGAGTTTTGCCCTATTTATAAAATGGGTAAAAGTATTAAAGAGATATTTCACAAAAGAAGATAACAAGATTGGCTGTTTCAGACACATAGAGCTGCTCAATAGAATTAGTCATCAATAAAATGTAGTTTAGAACCACAATGAGATACCAATACACTCCCACTGGAATTGTTATATTAGAAAGACTGGAAATACCAAATGGTGAGCATGTAGAGCAAACGGGCCTCATTTATCTTTGTAAGAGTAAAAATGACAAACTGCTTTTGAAAAGTTTGGCATCTTCTTGTAAAATTAAGGATATATCTATTCTTACAATTGTTCAAGAATTGTAATTCTTCAATTGTTCAAGAATATTAATATCCACTTGTTGAGAGTTCAGCTGAATTCTGCAATATTGCTGCCTCAACATCCATTTCATCCATGTCCTGTGGCCAGGCAACCTGCAGGGGCCTTGAACCAACTGGCCCCTCCAGAGGACACAGGCCCTAGAGAACAGCCTGCAGGCTCTCAAGTAAATTTAAGTTCCTGATAAAACTACCTCAATGACTCTTGTCTTAAGTACGCTCCTCTACCCCCAGGTGCTTCCCTTCGGGCACGTCTTCGAAGAGACACCACACACCCCACCCCACCCTGCCCAAAGCTTACCAAAATCCCACTCATTTTTTCTTTTTTTTTTGAGAGTGGGCAGGAGCTAGTGGGGGTAGGCGGGAGGGAGTAGAAGCAGGCTCTGCTCTGAGCAAGGAGTCTGACATGGGGCTCAATCTCAGGACCCTGAGATCAAGACCTGAGCTGAAGGCAGATGTTTACCTGACTGAGCTACCCAGGCTCCCCCTAAAAATCCCATTCTTATTTGTTTAAATTGTCAAATTCTGCCTTGCCCTACTTAATAAATGTTAATTTAACAAAGTCACAACCTAAAATGGCTAAAAACTTAAACAACCTAAAATGTCCAGCAACAGAAAAATAAATTATGGCATATTCATCTATACCACATATATGGCTGGAATATTTCTCAGCAACCAAAGAGAATGAATCACTGACATGCACAATATGGGTGAATTGTGCAATATTATGTTAAGCAAAAGAGGCAAGACACAAAATAATGCATAAGTATGGTTTCATTTATATGATGTCTTAGAATAGGAAAACCTGGTCTATGGTGATAGAAATCAGAAGGCTTCCTGAGGGCAGAGGGAGGGGTATTGACTGGAAAGAGACACAGGAACTTCTGTGGTGGTGGAAATGTTTCCTATCTTGATTGTTGTTTTAGATGAGTGTATGTGTTTGTGAAATCCATCAAACGGTATACTTATAGTTTCTGCATCCCAGAGTATATAAGTTAAATATCAATAAATTAAGAAAAAAAGAATATTTTTCTCTATGCTGGATCTGGCTCAGAATCTCTAATCTCATTATGTTTACCTAAAATACAAATCTGGGGGCGCCTGGGTGGCTCAGTGGGTTAAAGCCTCTGCCTTCAGCTCAGGTCATGATCTCAGGGTCCTGGGATCGAGCCCCGCATCAGGCTCTCTGCTCAGCAGGGAGCCTGCTTCCTCCTCTCTCTCTGCCTGCCTCTCTGCCTATTTGTAATCTCTCTCCCTCTGTCAAATAAATAAATAAAATATTTTAAAATACAAATCTGAAGTATGAGTGAGAGCAAATATGTAGTTTCAACCATAATTCTTTTGTTATAGGTTTAACGATAGTCACAGGGTCTAAAAATTGTCCCAGCCTTCATTTTAAAGAATCTAATACAAAGAACTCATAAGATGCGTCCGGACTCACGTTGGTTTTGGCATCACTCTTCAGGTCCCAATCAGCAGTAGATATGAAAGCTTCCAATTCATAACTACCTTCTCCCCAACAATTTGATTTTCTCTCTAGTATTTGCCATTTGTATTTTTAATGACATATTTAATGATAGTTGCTGCATTAATGGAAACCACTCTGCTTACCAAATCTCTCTCACACACTCACATCCAACCAACTTGTCTTCTCTTTTGCATCACTATGTGCTGACTTAACAGGTAGATACAACTCTTAAGTTAAAATGAAAATGTTGCTTTTAGTCAAAAAATATACGTTCTGAGCCTCAAATGAAAAAAGAAAATGTCATTTTCTTGACTACTCAAGAGCTATTTGTGGTAAGAAAATATAAACAGTGAGATGCATTGTCAAACCTTCACATCTGACAGTGGAAAGCCCTATGTGACATTAAGCTGTACACTGCCCTCTCTATGGGTCTCTGGCTAATTCTAGAATCACTCCTGCTGCTTTGGTGTGCTATGCCCTGTGCCCATCACCATATCCATCTTATAGTTTCCAAGGTCTAGGCATTCTCCTTCCCACTGGGAGGTACTTGCAAGCAGTGGATACAACTCTTAATTCCATTCAGATTTCTTTTCTAATGTCCTAGGGTCTACTGGTCTACAACTGGTCATTCAATATGCATCATATGTATATATTTAAAACACTACACCAAACCTTCCTTAGATTTGTCTAGTGTCCTTCACAATGCATTTATATTTAAAAATGAAGAGTTTTTGTTTGTTAAAGATTTATGTATGTATGTATGTATGTATGTATGTATGTATGTATTTGACAGAGACACAGCGAGAGAGGGAACCCAAGCAGAGGGAGTGGGAGAAGGAGAAGCAGACTTCCTGTGGAGCAGGGAGCCTGATGTGGTTCTATCCCAAGACCCTGGGATCATGACCTGAGCAGAAGGCAGACGCTTAATGGCTGAGCCACCCAGACAGCCCTAAACATGGAGAGTTTTAAAAATAAATTTTACACCACAAATCAAGAATGGAATTTCACTTGATTTCTAGTTAAAGAGTTGAGTCCCAAGTCTTTGGAGATCATCACTAAGAGATGGTACACGCACACCATTAACTCTTGAATGTAATTTAAGGGAAGGTAACTTGTTACATTTCATTAGAGCATATCTCTACAGAGCTTGTAGGAGGACTCTAATAATAAGTGACTGTGTTGGCCAGCTTAAGAGAGATGCTTAGGAAAAAAAAGTATTCTCCATGGAACAATTGAAACTCTGTCACTCAGAATTTTTCTGAAAATAAGGCTTTCAATTTTTTTTTGAAATGACTGATGCACTGTAAGTTTGTGAGACTGAATTTATTATTTTTGTACTTGAGAGAATTCAAATCAAGTGTCTCCAAGATTTTTCTATGATTAGGGAAGCATCATGACAACCTTTAGAGATGGTTTATTTATTGTTGGCATTCATTTAATTAAATCCAAATAGTAGCTAGCAAAAAAAAATAAAGAAAAGTAATATATTTTAGTTTTAAATATCTCTGAAAAGTAATGCAGACATATGAATGCTTATTAATAAAAATTAATTCTTTTAAATTATAAATATATATTTTCCAATTTGCCTTTATTTTATATGAGAAAAGAGTAATGACAGGCCAAATCAAAATAATAATTAGCATTTTGCATAACCTCATCTTTGAGGTTATCTTTTCAAATACTATATTACATCTCTTTAAAGAAACCTTTTCTTTAGAATGATTTAGTCATCCAGGGGGCGTATTAATACAGAATACCTCAGGAAAAGCTGGCAACTAAGCTGACATTCTAAAGGAGTTTTCTAATTAGCACATAATTTTCTTAATTAGCACATAGACATTTTAGTTATCAGACTTTTTTTTAAAACCTTCTTCAGTTGTGAAATATATTCTGAAGGAGATGATAGATGATAGATGATAGATAGATAGATAGATATAGATGGTAGATAGATGATGATAGATAGATGATAGATAGATGATAGATAGATGATAGATAGATAGATAGATGATAGATAGATGATAGATAGATAGATGATAGATAGATAGATAGATAGATAGATAGATAGATGATAGATAGAGATGATAGATAAATAGATGATGGATGAATAGATGATAAATGAATAGGTGGGTGAATGGATGGATGGATAGATTATGATAGATAGCTACCCAGCTAGCTAGGTAGATAGATGAAATAATCATTGATGGAATCCCCTGCTATCATTACCTAGGTTAAGAAACACATCACTAATCACCCCCACTTCTGACCTTTCCTAGATCACGTTCCATTTTCCATCCTGTAGAGGTAACTATTATTCTGACTTTTAGTATAATAAAGCCCTTGCTTTTCTTGATAGTTTAGCATGACTGTGTGCATTACTAAGGAATACAACTTAATTTTGTCTGATTTTGAAATCTGTTTATGAATGAATTCTGATTACATGTTTCCCTTTGTAATTGCTACTTTTGGCCTCCATTTTGTTTGTGAGATTAATCTAAGTTAGTGAACAGCTATAGTTTTATTTCCAGTGCTATATGGTATTCTGCTGTATGAATGTAGCATAAACTATTTATCTAGTCACCATTGATAGATAAATGGATTGTTTTCAGCTTGGGACTATTATAAACATTTTTATGTTTTATCTTGGTGCATATGTACAAAACCTTCTCTAGGACTGGAATTACTGAGCCATAGATTATGCATATTTTCAACTTTTCTAGATAAAGTAAGCTCTTCTACAATGTGGTTGTCCCATGTACTTGAGTACCAGTACTGCGTGAGAGGTATCTTTGCTGCATATCTTCATCAACCCATGAAGGTGGCAGAATTTTACATTTTTGTGTGACTATTGGGTGTTTTTTTCTTTGCATTTCTCTAAACATTACTAAAGTTGCACCATCTTTCCATGTTTATTAGTGATTTGGATTTTTTCTTTTGTGAAAGATTTGCTCAAGACTTTGCCTATTTTTCTGATAGTTTGTCTTTTTATTATCACTTTGTATTGATTTCAGCCTGTATATTATTGACCTTGAACATCTGTCCTTATATTTATTCTAAAATAACCATTTTAAATGTTACCTTTTAAAAAAACTATTTTCTAAAATATTATAGCTGTTTTGTAGAAATATATCACATGCAGCAGGTTTTCAAAAATGGATTTTGTATCCAACTACTTTGTAAAACTCTCTTATTGATTCCAATATTTTATCTTCAGATTCTTTGGGTTTTGTTTTATGTACAAACTCATGTTATCTCTAAATGACAATAGTTCTGTACCTTCCTTTTCTAATCCTTACTTTTTACTTCTTTTCCTTTACCTTAGTGTATGGCTGAGATCACCAGTTCAACAGAGAAAGAAGTGGAGTGGAGGTAGCATATTTCCTGTCTTGTCCCTGATTTTGAAGAGAAATCTTCCAGTGTTTCATGTTTAAATTTAGCTTTCTTCTTTTGTGTGTGTGTGTGTAGTCTCTTTGCCATTTTAATTATTTTCCTTTCTAATTCTAGTTCATTAAGAGATTTCGTCATGAATGCATGTGAGTTTTATTAAATCCCTTTTGCATCTAGTGAAATAATCGTGTGGTTTATTCCATTTACATGTTCCTAGAGAAATTGCATTAGTTGTTTATACAATACTAAATCTACTTTACATTCTTGGAATAAATCCCACTTCAGTGAAGGCACATGATCTTTTTTTCATTCAGTACTGAATCCATTGTTTGTTTAGGGTCTTTATATTTCTGCTCTTGAAGAATATTGAATTCCAGCATTTCTCATTCTTATTTATCAAGTTTGGATTATCAAGGATTTGCAGGCTAATAAACACATTACAGAGTGTTTCCTTTTTTTTCTATTCTCTGGAAGTGATTATGTAATATTAAGATATAATTTCTTTCTTGAATATTTGGTGGCATTCTTGACTTCCATTAGTGCCAGGAATGGCCAGCAATCCCTATACTGATGGATGAAAGATTACTCCAAACTTTGCTGTGAACGAAAGGAGAAGGCAAGGGAGTCAACAGTCAGAGACAAAGACTGTTTGCTCTTCTTTGCTCTCACCTTAATTGGTCGTTCAGGATAATCATAAATCTTTATCACTGTATCTCAAGCATGTGAGGTGTGACAAGGGGTCTTACTGGAACTAGGAGGATCTGCTTACAGGAAAGGTACGATATGCTAATCTGCATGTTCTAGCTAAACATAGGCTAGGGACAATGCATACATCTCTTAGATCACAGGGCAGCTGTTTGGGCTAAGAAAGCTTTGGGAAGGCAACTGCTGGCAGGATTCCTATCACAGAGTGGTCACGTATGTCTCAGCATTCCAAAGGCCTATACACTCCTCCGAAACTTTCCCTTGCCCCCAGCAGCCTCTGTGTTAACATTTTGGCAAGCCACGTATTATGGATGATTGCATGCTCTACATTAACGCCAACACATCAGGGCTGGGGTGAAATTTTTCCAAGTATGTGGTCTCTATCCAGCACTCAGAAGATTTCTTAGAAGCTCAACAATTCATTTAAAATGGCAATTTAAAAATATTTTTATTGAGCATTTTTTGAGATTATATAGCAGGAATTCTTAATAAGACTTACTGTGCTAGGGGCACCTGGGTGGCTCAGTGGGTTAAAGCCTCTGCCTTTGGCTCAGGTCATGATCTCAGGGTCCTGGGATTGAGCACCTCATCGGGCTCTCTGCTCAGCAGGGAGCCTGCTTCCCCCTCTCTCTCTGCCTGCCTCTCTGCCTACTTGTGATCTGTCTGTGTCAAATAAAGAAATAAAATCTTAAAAAAAAAACAAAAACAAAGAGTGTGCTATATTGTTAACAATGAAAATCTCTAAATTTATTTTCAAATGTTTTGGATAATGGTAGGACCTCTAACTGGAACACCAATAGGTAGTTGGAAGCCATTAGAAAACATAAAATAGACTCCAATTGATTTATAAGTCATTCTTGAGCAAGAACCAGTTGAAGTCATAGAGTAACGAGATTTTTTTAGTGTATACACATGCAAAGAAAAGCAAAAGTTGGCATTAACTGTCTTCATAGGTGAGGAATTAGCTCAGAATCTAATGAAGAGTTTGGAGAAGGCTTGCTGAGAAATGTTCAATGACAGTGGTAGCACTATAACATTACATTACATTTACCCTGCATCAAAAGGGAACAATAGTATTCCCATATACATTGTAGTACTTGTTATTATATAGAAAATGTTTTAAGTTCTTTACATATGTAAATTCATTTACTGCTCACAACTGTGTAAGACATGGTTAGTAAGGCAAGTAAGAGAGGTCTGTAAAATATCAGCACTGGGATTTGCAGCTGGCAAGTCCAACTGTAGAAGTCATGCCATTAAACTCTGCCCTATACTGCCTCTAAGTGCTCTAATGAAAAAACTTTTGAAATAATTATGTTTAAAGGACTGTAACTGACTTCCTTTACTAAATATGTTTTTTATTAACATGAAGCACATATTGCTTGTTTTGGTAAAAGAGCACCCATTAATAAGATGCATGATAAAGCCCACTAATGAAGTAAATTCATCCCAGCCCTACTGGGATCCAAAATGACTCTCCACTGGACTAATATCATGGCTCCATTAGATCTTTTACTCTCATTAGAAAAGAAGAAGAGGCCCAAGAACTTGGAATTTCACCTCTAACTTCAGAACTCAATTCAGTACCAGAACACTTGGTATAAGCTCAGCATTCTCCAGAAGTAAATATAACCATCCTTTAGTTCTACTTTCACAGCATGTTCAAAATCTATTTCTCATAATTTCTCTCCTACCATGTTGGTCTGAGCCACCATAATTTTATCTTTGGATTACTGCAATTGCTTCCTAACTGGGCTCCTCTTTTTGAAACTTGAGATATGAGAATAGGGTTATTTTGGGAAACCTACAGGCAACCTGTTAACTGGTACAGGATAAGAACCAAACTTTTGGATGTGTGGCATCTTAATAAACAGTAGCAGCTTATGTTTTAAACAAAGTGCTGATATAACAAAGACAAAGGAAAAAGACATGTCAAAAAAGGAAAAATCTATATATTTTTTTACATCAGCTGCTTGTTCCTAAAACTCACTTCAAATAGTTTATTTAACAAGATGCAGGCCGTAGAGAAGTTGAGACTGTTTACTCTGAACACACAATTATATTCTCCCTGTAACATTTGTACCCCTAGGGAGATACTGTCAGGCTTTCTGATTGAGGAAACTTTCCCTTAGCCAAGAAAACTTGAATTTTGATGAGTACTTTTTCAATGCTGCTAAATTGTTTACAGCATCTGAGATATAAGTAGCTTACCTCTTGGAGACAGGGCATTATCCTCTAACAAAAACTAGGTAGTGGGGTTCATTTTCTATTTCATTTATTTTTTTAATTTTGTGTATAGTTGGTCTTGAAAAAAGGAATTAGGTCCATTTTTTCCTCCTTATTATGGAAAAACTGAAAGTAGAGAAGAAAAACTAATGCAACTAAGACCCAGTTCAACAATGGTCTACTCCCAGCACTTGTTTCACCTGTCTCCTGGCTCAATATGCCATTGCATAGATGCACTGCATTTTATTGAACCATTGGAACCCAGCAGTTGATGGACTGCTGGATTGTTTTCTGTCTTTTGCTAGAGGACAATAAATAGTGCTCCAGTGAATAGCTTTATACACATGACTTTTTCGTGTTTTCTATGAAGTAAATGCCTAGACTTGGGATTCTTTTCAAAGATAAAGGCAATTGTCATTTGACTAGATGGGGTACATTATTTACAAATATGAGTTCAACTATTCTCTTGGGTATCATATTTATACGCCCCTGTCTTAAGGTTTTTCAACTCCTCTCATCAACAAATGGAGTCTATCTCCCTACTGACTGAATCAGAGGTAGACTTGTGCCTTGCTTTGGCCAATAGAATGTGGTGAAAGTGATATGTGCAATTTTGATTCCAGTCCTCAAAAGACTTTGCAACACTTCGCTCACTTTCTTGGGAGCATTGCCTCCACCAGGTGGATGAGTTCAGTCAAGCCTATTGAAGGATTAAAGACCACCCAGAGCAGAGCCATGTCAACTTGCTTTTCTCAGCCAATGCCCCAGATATGTGAGATAGCTCGGTTATGATGACAGATGTATGAGAGCAAAGCCATGATTAGAGGAACTACCCAGTTGAGTGCAGCCTAAATTTCCAACCCACAGAACTTTAAACTGAATAAATCCCTGTTGTTTGAAGCTACTAAGTTTTAGTATAGTTTCTTACCTAGAAATAATCGACTTATACACAAAATAACTGCCAGATTCTCCTCCACTGGTATTTCACCATTTTGTAATCCCAACACCATCATCTATCTATTTCTTCTCTGCCATAGAATGTGTTGTTGAAATTCTCAATTTTTCCCATCTAAAAGGCAAAAAACACTACATCAGTGTTGTTTTATTTTGCATCTCTCTTATTAGGAATGAGGTTGAGTACCTTTTCAGATGGTTAGATATCCCCCTGTTTGTGACTTCATCAAAAACTTTGCTTTCCTGTCTACCATTAGCATGTTTATTATACACATCCAACAAAGAAATTGAGGTACCTTAAATCCTCACTTAAGGTAAGCTTCCCCAAATTTTGACCTATTTATTAAATTATTTATATCCTCATTAATGCATTGCTTTTGTAACAGCTAATGGACACTATGGGTTTTGTGAAAACCTTTTGCCCTAATTTAAGACCTGAATAGCCTATATATTGACCAATAGGAATGAGATAAATTGTAATGGTTGATTCTCCACAAGTAGTCCTCTGACATGCAGCTTCATAGAGCCAAATGACAAATCTTCAGCTCTAATGTAATATAGAATTCATATCACACATATGGTGTGCACCTAATAGTTATGTTCACCCCAAGGTGAAGTTAAATACATCTTATTCTTTTTTTTTAAGATTTTTATTTATTTATTTGACACAGAGAGAGAGAGAGAGAGATCACAAGTAGGCAGAGAGGCAGGCAGAGAGAGAGGGGGAAGCAGGCTCCCTGCTGAAGAGAGAGCCTGATGTAAGGCTTGATCCCAGGACCCTGAGCTGAAGGCAGAGGCTTAACCTACTGAGCCACCCAGGTGTCCCAGAAATACATCTTATTCTAATGGTCAAAGTAACCCACATTAAAAGCCATATTCTTCACTATATAGTACACTTAAAACTAATGTAACATTCTGTGTCATTTATACTTCAGTTTAAAAAAAGGAAAAAAAAGAGAAAAATACAAACACTTTACAGAATACCAAAAAAGAGTTCAAAATTCAGGTCACTTTCTGATTGTATTAAATATTTTCCTGACTAACTAATCATTTATAAATTCTAAAAATAACTTTTTAAAAACCACATTCTTCCCCCTTCTGAGTTAATTTACCAAGTTATTTAAGACACAAGCATGAAAATATGTATGCAAGGAAATAGAACTTACTGAGCTCACATCCTCTTACTAAAAGCTAATAGCCTCAGGATGACCAGACAATGAATAAACCAGCAACTTCTCAGTGAACTGAGAATCTGGGTCATCTGCACCAGGGAAGTCTATCACCTGTACGTTACCACCTTTCTGGATCCTCCTACATCTTCTTCTCATCTCTCTTATCCTAGCATGTGAGAACCATCTGTTTATCTATCTGTCACCTTAAGGTGCTGCTTTGCTCATCTGAACATCTTCAGCCATTAGTCCAGTATCTGAAACATGACAGATGTCCAAAAACATTTGTTAAGGTGGAAGAAACTAAAAGGTAATTGTTAGCATAATTAAAATTATCCACTTTAATAGGACATATTCAGATCTTGCCATAAAAACAAGACTCCCAATTCAAACATAATTAAATTAGGGTTTTAATGGGTTTTATATACATGTCATATCCACAGTAATGCTAAGGAAGGTAGGATGGTCTAATACATTGTAAGGAAGACCCTGATGAATTCTTTTATAACTGCTATTTCACAATGTCGATGATATTGACATCACATAAGAGAAGGAGAAAGAGCATGAATGGAGGAAAATGGATTCTTTCAACAAGACTAATATTTTACTCATCTAGGTTGGATTTATGAACACAAGCATGTGGAGCATTTTCCAAACTGCTTTCTCAGGACTCACCCTTTCTTGGCCTGTTCACATGTGGGGAGAGGACATGGTGTGTTTCTCAGTCTCTGAGTTTATATGTGTCTATTCTTTGTCCTTGTCATTAATTGCTCTTACATACTTTACAGAATGATATTCAAGGTTACTAATAACTTAGTCTCAATAGCAATGCTACATTGATATCTCATATGCTTTAACACAAGTGATGCCACTTTTGCCCGGTGGAAGGAAGTGAGGTCAGAGGTATTTGGTTTTAATTCCTTGCTCCTGTAGTGACACGAGCATGATCTCGGGCTCACTACCTACCTTCCCAAACCGCTAGTCTCCTCAACTAAAAAAGTAGGAAATGTGAGATGCCATATATGAATGCCCAGCATGCACCTGGTGAAAACTGGGTGTTCAATGTCTGTGGGTGACTTTCCCATCTTCCTGAAAATGGCTGCTCCATCTAATTCATAATGAAATACATTTAAAGGCATTGGAAAATTCTGCTCGGCAGGCTCTCAAAGACTCACTGACTCTGGTTTGAATTTGGGCAGGTTGCTTAATCTCTGTTAGGTCTCTGTTACCTCGTTAGTAAAATGGGGTTATTGAGAGACGTAAAGGCACCCGGCATAGTGTCTGGGAAGAGTAAGTGCCCAATAAATGTTAGGTTAATTTCTTTTCATTAATTAGAGTTAGAGTACTTGAAATTTATAAATGACTATATTAGTTTGATAGGATACTTGAAAACTGAAAATCAACCTACCCTAGTTGGTTTTCCCTGAACTGGCATCACTGACATAAAGTTAGATAAAAATAGCTTAGAGCAGAAATTCTTGGTTCTCTGTAGTCTGGTAATACTTTGTGACATACTGACGGGATTTCACCCAGTGCGTTTCTGCTTTAAATTCACAGGTAAATTATTTCACAGTTGAGGAAATGCTCATAGTACAGTAACTTCAGGGTTTAGCATCCACTTTTAAAATTTCACTTATGGTAGCTATGTTCTTTTTTTTTCTTTTTCTTCTTTCTTCTTTTTTTTTTCTTAAACCAGAAACATGATGAGCTAATCAGGGGAAGAAAGGGAAGGAAATAAACCCAAAGGATTCTGCAAGAAAAGGACCAGTGAGCATTTGAACTGAAAGCTGGTCTGATCTGACAAACAGAATTCTAGTTCATTTCGTTTTTTAGCCACACCCACTATTGCCAGTCAGTATGATGCAACAGGGAACATGTACAGGAACAAACGGAAATCTTCCTTTTAGGAATCAGGGAGTAAATGCTGAGGAAATGACTGTGCATTCAGCACAAAGTGGCCCCTTGAAAAAGGCAAAAGGTATGACTGAACACAGAGGAGCTAGTTTATTCTAATAAAAAAAAAAATTTCGGGGCGCCTGGGTGGCTCAGTCGTTGAGCGTCTGCCTTCGGCTCAGGTCGTGATCCCAGCGTCGTGGGATCGAGCCCCGCATCAGGCTCTCTGCTCGGCAGGGGTCCTGCTTCTCCTGCTACCATTCCCTCTGCTTGTGTTCCCTCTCTCGCTGTGTTTCTCTCTGGCAAATAAATTAAAAAAAAAAATCTTTAAAAAAAAATTTCATATCATCAGAGACTTGTCAAATTCTGTTCCAGTGACCCCACTTAGGGTCTCCACGATCAAGAGGAACATGTGGCAAGTTGGGAAACAGTGGAGAAGTGCACTTTCCATGCAAGTACCATGCTTTTGGTCTGATGTGTTTGTGTTCCCTCCATCAAAGGAGCCAAAACTAAAAAAGCATGCTAAAAAGACTAAAAAGAATAAAGACTAAAAAGAATATCAATTCTGAGAAAACGGATTAACCATCATAAAATCAGATAATAATGACAATAAGTACAATTATTTTACAGATATAACCTACACAGTTTATTATGAGTCATTTATTTATTTTGTTCAAGTCCCACTCACATTTTCTTGCTTCTTTCTCTCACAAACGGCATGTAAGATTGTCTTTGCATGTCCCAAGACTCAGATCAAAACTAAGTGAGCTGGTGGTTTCCCTTATAACCTATCAGAAATTAAAATCTATAGGGTTTTTGTTTTTTTGTCAGGCATGATTAGTCCTAAGTTATCAAAATTTACTAAATTGTTAAATATGAAACTGTTAAATACTAAATCATTAAATACTAAAGTAAAAATGTTATTGATATTATGAGCCAAATTTGATATGAAAGACCTACATTGTTGTAGGACCATATGTTGTCAGTGTTCCCATTAGCCATTCTACCTTCCTTTCTAAATTTTGTGACTGGAGTTAGTAGCAGTGTAATAAATGTTGCTGTTGACATACTTATATCCATTTCCACCATTTTGTTTCTCATAGAACTCAAAATTCTGTTCTAGTGTTCAGTCATCCCCTTTGTGGCTTTATTAGTCAGGGTTCTCCAGAGAAACAGAACCAATGTGTTATAGAGAGAGAAAGAGAAAATGAGATTTATTTTAAGGAATTGACTCATGCCATTGTGAGGATTGGCAAGTCAAAACCACAGGGCAAGCAAGCAGCCTGGAGATACAGATTAAAGCTGATGTAGTCTTGAGTATGAAATATGAAAGACAGGTGAGCAGGCTGGAAACTCAGGCAGGATTTCGTTGTTGCAGTCTTGAAGCAGAATTCCTTCTTTGAGAAACCTATCTTTGTTCTCAAAGCCTTTAACTGATTGGATGAATCCCATTCATATTATAGAGGGTAATCTGCTTTACTCAAAGTCACCTGATTAAATGTTTGATCACACATAAAAGCTATTTTCACAGGACTGATGTGATGGGACAACTTGCCCATGGCAGTCAACAGAATGCGTCGGATCTCCTACTATAGGAACATGACTGACAAGGAGCCTCAGGTACTGCACTTTGAAATTCATTACTGGACCTGTGACAAGGTCTTGCCTACAAAAGGCTGCTCCCCACCAGTAATTGAGCTCCTTGAAAACACAGAACATTTGTGTTCATTTACTTTAGCTCAGGGACTCCCAGAAAACTTTACTGAGCCTTCGTTGCACTGCAGAGATGTCTAGGACACTTCTACCCACTTTTCTTCTATGTCTCTATCTCTATCTCTCTCTTTGTACTTTGCTACATTGAAGTCTGATGGCTCTCCAGACAGCTTCCGTTTCCATTTCCCCATTTCCATTCACATAGTCACTTCCCCTAATAACATCCTTGAACATTTAATAATATCTCAGAGTCAGTTTCTAAGAAAACCTACGAAAATCAAGACACTGAAATAAAGAAAGAAACTGGATGGGGCACCTGAGTGGCTCAGTTGTTTAAGCATCTGACTCGTGATTTCAGCTCAGGCATGATCTCAAGGTTGTGAGATGGAGACCCACATTGGGCTCCGTGCTGGTCTTGGAGCCTCCTTAAGATTCTCTCTCTCCATCTTCCTCTGTCCCACCTCTCTCTTTCTCTCTTCCCTGACCCCTAAAAAAATAAAAATAAAAAAAGAAAGAAAAAAACTGAAACTAGTTATATTGATTAAATCCTGGATAAAGACTTGACTAAAGACATACCTAGTCTTGGACTGTTGAGTTACATAAGCCAGTGAAACCTACTTTTGTTTTTCCCCTAAACTAATTTACAATGAGTTTTCTGTAACTTGTAAATGAAAACCTCCTAAGTGATACAATCAGTCTCTAAACAACACTAACTCTAGTATAGTTCCATATGAGTTTCCATTGTGGGTATGATCAACATGATCACAACTAGGTCCTGAAATGAGTCTTTACAAGTCTTGAAAGAGCATAAACAATTACATTTTTAAAAGAAATATTTATACAGAAAAACAAAAGTGACTTTACTTAAAATAATGTAAGAAAATGGGGAAAAAAATTCCTTCTTCCTTTTAAAAATTTAAGTCAGAGGGGCACCTGGGTAGCTCAGTCCATTAAACATCTGACTTGATTTCAGCTCAGGTCTTGATCTTGGGGTCATGAGATTGGTCTCTGCATCCAGCTCTCTGCTCAGCAGGGAGTCTGCTTGGGATTCTCTCTCTCCCTCTTCCTCTGCTCCCCCCTTGCTCTCACTCTAAACAAACAAAATAAATCAATAAAATCTTTTTAAAAATAAAACAAAATAAATAAAAATTTGAGTCACTGTTAAGAACAGTCTGGAGTCCCTTCCTTACACAACTGGTAGCTATAGAGAAGTGGGCTTGTTACAGATAGGTATGGAGCTCCCCAACTGAATTTTCCAAAGTCCATGAGTCAAATTTTAGAAGGTAAGAAGTTCCTGCTGTGTTTTTCATGTATCATGAAAACAGGCAACAAGAGTTCATACTCTACATTAGAAAAATGACAGAAGTTCATTCACATCACTGAATTTTTAATATATATAGTTTATGCCTCAATATTTAAATAAGTTAATTAAAAAACATGTCCTGGCCACCTGGCTGGCTCAGTCAGTAGAGCATGCGAGTCTTGATCTCAGGGTCATGAGTTCAAGCCCCATGTTGGCCATGGAGCCTACTTAAAAAAAAGTTAAAAGAAATAAATGCCACACAAATAGGATGAATTGGCACTATTATAATTTTTGCTTGCTTTTTTTCCCTCTTTAAGATCTGAAGATTTTTTTTTTGGACCTGGAATTCATATGTCTTTTCAAGGTAGAAATAACCAGTGGGCCTGACTTTTAGACCTCTGTAATCATGGAGACATAGTCCCAAAATGTGCAGTCCCCTGGGGCCTTGGCATATTTGCCCTTTAAGAATGATGCTTCTGGTAGGATGGGGGAGGATAGGTGGAGGGAGATAGATGCCAGCTTTATTACAGAAAATGCCTAAAGATAGAATGGTCGGGCATTGGGAAGGTAACTGCCAATACAAATAATCCAGTTCTTAAAGCTCCTATCTTATGATCACAATTTCCTGGCATGTAGGTAGACAAAAACAAAACAAAACAAAACAAAACAAAACAAAACAAAACAAAAAAAAGTGTCCTGGCTTTTCAAAGTAGCTCTGTTTGGGTAGTTAAATAATGTTTCCAATAAGACTACTCTTTTTCAAAAGGACCTTTGGATTACTTTCTTTTGGAAATGTCATCATAATCAATGACACATTTTTTTGACTACTGTCCATGAAAATAAATTTCCTATTCGATTTGGAATCAGTGTCTGGAAGTAACCTAAATGTGTTCAGCACCAACCAAGACTTTTGAATAAGATGTTAAGTTAAGAACACCGTTTTTAATTAAAAAAATGAAACGAGATTATGAAGATTTGCAACTCATTCTTAAGAACATTTTTTAAAACTGAAACAACAAATCAGTAATTAAATTTTCCCCACTTTCTATCAGAATGACTGCCTGACATAAGAGATGATTTCCTTGGGTTTTGAAAGCTTTTTGGTCTTTAATAATTTCCTATGAAGATGTATCTGCATACAGGTGGGTTATGAAGAATTTTATGCTGAATTTTAATACTTTATTTAAAATACCATGGCAAAGTAGGTGGTGAGAGGGACGGTATGAAAGAAGGAGTAGTTGAAAGGGGAGGGAATAATCTCCCTGGGAAAAAAATACACTAAATTTGAAATTTCACATAAGCCACTTCTATGGTATAGAAAAGAACAGATTTTTAGTACTCTGGGCAATGGGAAATGACTTCTTCCAAGTATTGGTAAATATAGAATTGATTGAAATTCATTTTCATTAACTCGGTTCTTTCTACTTTTTTCCTTTCTGTATTCAGAAACATGAGGCTTCCCATTACAAACCTTCTTTATATTGATGATGACAAGTGTATTTTTTAAGTATTATATAACATATGTAGTTCAGACTTCATTCTCAGAGAACATTGCAATTTTCTAGGGCCTAAGGGAGACAAATAATTTTTCCTTATAACTGATAGGAAGCTATAAGCATTTTTCTCAGATTTTTCAATGAATCTTTCCAAAAATTTATGTCAAGCTTCTTTTTGAAAGTAAAAGAGATTCCTTAAAGATTGGAATATTGTAAGACTTTCAGAAGAACAAATATTTCTGAGTAAAATGAACTTGAGTCCATTTGACATAAAACAAATCTAGTTGAGTAGATTTAAAGCATTTGAGCAAGGAATTTGGTTTTCTTGTATAACTTTCACTTTCTAAGAAGTAAAAGCAGATTTGGTCATTTCTGGAGACAGACTTTTTTTCTTAAGGTGAAACTCCAGCAGGAATTCAGCATGGGGCCTGTGTTTACAAACTGAAGGACAGGGAGCTTTCTCTAACTAGCTAGGAGTATGTACAAGCCGGACACTAGTCTGATGCTTACTTAGTCAAATAAAATTCTGTGCAAAGTGACTCAAAGTTCCAAAACAGTACCTTGATCAAAATCAAAGAACACTTCTGAGCATTTTTATTACATTTCTAAGGTCAAAGAGTTTGAAGTTTTCACACTTTGCAATTCAACACAAACTTATTCTTTATAATCTCTTTCATTTCCTACTCTTTAAATTGATTCTTAAATTTGATCCTTTAGCTTCTTGCTAATGCCAAGAAAATCTACTTCCTGAGTAAACAGAGAGCAGAATATATATATGTGGCTTACACAAGATCTTACTTGATTTGTAACAGATGTAGAATAGAGTACAGATTTTCTGATTTCTATCTTGGGACTTGGTAAGTAGCAACGCTCTCCTTTGGGAGAATCAAACCTTGTATCAGAAACAGAATTACCTCCTCAGAAACATTCTTTTCTGTGAAATTAGCATCTCTCAGTTGGCAAATTCACTAGCTGGCCCTTTCAGATGTGTGAGATAATAGAAAATACATATCGGTCTCTGCTGATCAGTTCCTGGCACAGACCTCCTAAAAACCTTGGAATTTTCTAAGCAGTGAGAGCAATAAAAAGTGTCTTTTGTTATGTGAGTTAGGTGGCTTTTAGACCTGACCTAAGAATGGGGGCTATTTGCCAGGGAACCAATCCTATGATTAAAGTTGGAAATTTTAGTCCCACCACCTCCGTGCCCTGCACCCCTGCAACATCCTGGGAGAGAAGAGAGGCTGGGGGCTGAATCAATTGACAATGGCCAATGATTTAATCAATCATGACGATGTAAAGAAGCTAAAAAAAAAGGGGGTGGGGGACAAGGTTTGAAGGGTTTGGAAAGCTTCCATGTTGGTGAACACATGGTCCTGGGAGAGTGGCACACCCCAGGAGGCCATGGCAGCTCTATATTCTTTCCCACATTCCTTGCCCCACCCGTCTCTTCCATCTGGATGTCCAACTGTATCCTTTATCATATCCTCTTACTAAAAAACTGGTAAAAGTAAATTAAGTTTTCTCTGAGTTCTGTGAGCCTCTCTAGTAAATTAATCAAAACTGAAAAGGAGTCTTTAGAACCTCCAATCTATAGCTGGTTGATCAGAACCCAGGGTGACTCTCCCGGCTTGCTGACATTTGAAGTTGGGGAACGAGGGAGAATCGTGTGGGATGAGCCCTTGATCTGTCAAATCTGATGCTATCGCCGGGTAGATAGTGTCAGAATTGAGTTGATGTCTGCTGGTGTCTGAGAATTGCTTTTTGGTGGGAAAAAAACCTCCACACAGTTGCTGATCAGAAGTGTCAGATGTATTTGTGTAAAAGTAATGGAGACTCGCAGGGAAGAAACACACAGGAGAGAGACTGAACTGAAATTTTCTCCTATAACAGGAGGAGAAGACTGGGGTTTTCCCTTTTTAAGAAAAGAAATTCAGAGGACACAGTTTGGGTGCAACATCCCTCTAGGTGGAAGCAAGATTTACCCGATGACTTTTCTTTACCCCCACTGTGGTGGGCAGACTTCTAAAATGACCCCCAAATGACCATTGCCCTTGAATAACTTTCTCTCCTTGAGTGTAGATGGAACATGTGGTTATGATTTATGACACAGCTGACCGTAAGGTGGAAGAGATTATTAAAGGAAGCCTAACATAATCATGTGAGCCCCTTAAAAACAGAGAAATTTTCTGTATCTGGTGGCAGAAGAAGACAGAAAAATCTGAAACACAAGAAGAATGTGGCACCTCTTTGCTGGCTTTACAGATGGGGCTACATTAAAAGGACCTAAGATTGGTCTCTAGAAGCTGAGAGCAAACTTCTAAGCCAAGAGTCTACAAAAAACAACAACAATAACACAACAACAACAACAAAACCAGGAGCCTCTGTTCTAAAGCCACGAGGCACTAAATTCTGTCAACATCCTGAGTGAGCTCAGAAGTTAATTCTTCCTTGGATCTTCCAAATGAGAGTGCAGCTTGGCCAGCATCTTAATTTCAGCCTTATAAAACCCTAAGCAGAGTACCAAGCTGAGCCTACCTGCATGCTGTCAGACAGAACTGAAGATATTTTGTGCATTATTAACAAAACTGCATTGCTTTAAACTACTAGTCTGTCATGTAACAATAGAAAATTAATACGCCCACTCTATCAGAGACATTAAATTTTAGAACAGCAACAAAAATATTCCATGATGGAACACAATTAATAGAGAATTTGAAATTCAGAGAGGAAAACTAACTAATTGAGAGTTCTCACCCTACAGATCTAAAGGATTTTCACTTTACCAAGTATTACATTTTAATATTTGGCAAAAATGTTAATATGTATATGAAATGCCTATCTCTAAGAAATGCTTGAAGCACGCTGTTAGCATTCTCTAATATCCTTAATATAAGTATTCAATAAGGTATTTTGTAGCCTTTGAATCCTTTCTTTAGTCCTGATACATACCTATCTGCAGGAACCTCCATTAATATAAAGAAATAACCAGATGCCCTTATTAAATCATAGTAATTCGAATTAACGTGTAAGAGGCAAGCTCTCAAATCTTGTCATAATGAGCCAACATTATCTCTGTTGGAAAGCTACTAAAAAACAATTGGCTTTCAGAGTCTTATGAATAGTACTCCTAATTTTTGAAGCCTGTCATTTTCACGGGTTCATAGGGGGAAAAGATCATTCAAAAAAATAAAGCTGCATTTTCATCCATTTATTCATCTAGGTAATTCATTCAAGTTATTCACTCAACCTACAAATACCATATTAACTTAAGCCCTCCTTCCCTATGCCTGCCAGATTCCTTCTGATTATCCTCAGAGCTACAAGGGGCAACCTACATCTTTGCTCTATAATCTTATAGCAGCTTTCATTGACTTCTTAACTGGCTTCCTAAATATCTGTTTATGGTCTATCTCACCTGTTGGGAGTTTACTGAGTATCTTGTTCACTGTGCATTTTATGGACCTAGCCAAGCAGCAGGTACATAATATTTGCTCAATAAATACTTTGCTGAAAAAATAAATATCAATTGCTGTGCTAGGCAGGGGAATTAGGACATAAAAGAGCATCTCATTGTCTTTAGATAGGTCAGTCTCCAAGCATACATATTGACAAGAACATTATTATGAGGTATAAGAGTTCCTATGCAAGAACTATAAACAAGGTGCTCTGGAAGCATCTAAACAGTCTGGAAAATGATCACAAATAGTGAGTAGAAGCTGGGCAGGTAAAGGAAAGGGAACTAGACGTTTCAGGTGGAAGAGATAATATAAATAAATTATCTCCTGTGGCAAGCAAGACACAGCCATGGCAATCATAGAAATTCACATAGGTGGTTCACTATGTCAGGATGGTAGAATAAAGGGGTTTCCATGAGGGATAAAACTAGAGAGATATATAGAGGGCAAGTCATAAACGTTTTATTTTTTTTAATTTTTTAAAAATTTTATTTATTTATTTGACAGAGAGAGAGATCACAAGTAGGCAGAGATGCAGGCAGAGAGAGAGGGGGAAGCAGGCTCCCTGCTGAGCAGAGAGCCCGATGTGGGGCTCAATCCCAGGACCCCGAGATGATGACCTGAGCTGAAGGCAGAGGCTTTAACCCACTGAACCACCCAGGTGCCCCTATAAATGTTTTAGTAAGCAGTGATGAGAAACTTGGGTTTTGTTCTTAGAGTAATAGGGAAGCAATGAGGAATTCTGAAGTGGATATTCACGTGAGAACATAATCTGGTGCCCATAGTGATAGACTGGTCAAGCAACTGAAGTCTGTGAATTCTGGAAAACAAGAAGAGAGGTTACGCTGGCAGAAGGACAAATGATTACCAGGAGTCAAACCTCAGGAAACAGACAGAGATCCAGGCTACCTAACAGGTGAGGCCCAGGGGCTGATAGTTTGGCACTACCCAGCCATTGGACCAAGCTTTGGAGTCAACATTCCTGCTTAGGAACATGCAGAGAACAAAAGAAGTTCCCAATTTGTCAGAATGGGGCAAGAACTCAGGGTCAAAGGAAGAAAATATTGAGAGGAGTTCTGTTACTAATGCTGAGTGAAGTACAAGACAGGTGAAGGTGATTGTTCACAGGAACAATTAGCACTTATTTACCAGAGCTAAGGCCCATGGTCATGACAGTATTCCCAGCAAAGCTGACTTTACAAATCAGGGTTTCGTAAATCCTTCCTAAATGTATCAGGGAGCTTCTGTTGGGTAAAAACCATCCCAAATAGCCACTATTTATTTAATTCATTCTGTGTGGGTCAGTAGAGTGTGTTCTACTGATCTCACTGGGTTCACTCTTAAGTCTGTGTCAGCTCGATGGCTCTGCTTCTGGAACTTGGCTGGTCTTTGGCTGAATCAGAAGCCTCTCATCATCCAGAAAGCTAGCCTAGACTTGTCTAGGGTCTCAAGAGAGCACAAGAAAAGGTATAAATAGTCTCTTAGACATTCAGGCTCAGAAATCACACAATTTGTGTTTCCAACTTCTAGTGTTTATTTTTTTGTGATTTTTTTTTTTTTACAGAGAGAGATTACAAGCAGGCAGAGAGGCAGGCAGAGTGAGGGGAAGCAGGCTCCCTGCTGAGTAGAGAGTCCCATGTGGGGCTTGATCCCAGGGCCCTGAGATCAGGACCTGAGCCGAAGGCAGAGGCTTTAACCCACTGAGCTACCCAGATGCCCCACCTTCTAGTGTTTAAAGCAACTCAGAAGACTAATTCAAATTCATGGGGTTAAGAAATAGACAATACTCACTTAATGGAAGGAGCTGCAAAGTTGCATTGCAAAGTCATGCAAGCAGGAGAGAAGAATCTGTGGCTTTTTTTTTTTTTTAATCTTCCACATTAAGTAAAAGAAGGACTAGATCCAAATGTTAGAGGAGAAGGTTGTTTAGTAGCTATAGATGAAGAACAGAGAGTTAGGCAGAGATGAAGAGCAGAGATAGTCTAGTCGAGTCTAGTCTTATCTGCATTTTGGGCTAACCTAATCCAGAGATGCAACAACAAGGGATATTTAGAGTCTATCAAGTCTTAAATATAGTCTTCCTTAAAATGTTTGAAGAAAATTTAAGGGTTGTGTAAGCCTGATGATTCACAGACCTGTACCCCTGGGGCAAATAATACATTATATGTTAATAAAATAATTTAAAAAAAAAAGAAAATTTAAGGGTTATAATAAAACTTTATCTGAGAAAAACATTTTTCATTTATCATAAGAGGAACACCTGTAGGATTTTTGTATTGTTACTTCTAAAAGAATTTGGAGGAATACAGTATAGAAAAAGAAAGTTTTGAAGTAGAGGAAAGAGATTAAGGATGTACGGAAATGTTATTCTAGTGCATTGATCCTCAAAGAGCAGTCCTCCAGAGTAGAAGCATATTTGAAGAGCAGAAGCAGAGTATATTTGAAATGCTGAAGCTCAGGCCCACCTTTGACCTCCTAAATCAAAATCCAAAATCTGCTATTTTAACGTGATACCCAGGTAATTCATATGTACATTAAAGTTTGAAAAGCACAGATCTTATGGGATAGCTGACGAGATATTTTAGTATCCACAATATACCAGAAGACTTGTGTGTGCATGCGCGTGTGTGTGCATGTGTGTGTCTGTGTAAGAGAGACAGAAAGATGGAAATGTGGCTACAAAACTACCATAAGGAAAGTGAGCTGAATGCCAATGCCAAAGTACCCATTTCAGAGCTTTACTTAGCAATTTACACTGATTCTTCATCTTCACATTGTAGTCACATATTGGCTCAAAAACTGGGTAAAGTGAAAAGAACACTCTTTATGCAATCAGAACTTGTTCCAAATTTTGATTGCATAGTTTACTGACTGGGTTAACTTAATCTTCAAGGTCTATATTTAAACATTGGTTTCATTGCAAAGAAATAGGAAACCTTCTATGTTTCAACTATAACCAGTCTCATAAAAGACAGAAGGATTGGCTTCATTTCTCCACATCTTTGCCATGACCTCATCATCAGCACAGTGTGTACACTGCAACCTTGTGCTTTTCTTCAGGAACTCCTGGCATCATGATATTGACCCTTAAACAGACCTGAATAGAATATACAAACAAATGATTAGTGTTGTCCTGTGTTAGAGTTCAGAACATACCAAAGGAAAGCCTATAAGAACTTGTTGGGATTTTTCATAGAAAATACATGTATTGGTGGTTTACACCTGGCTTTGGTTATGTCATCTGAATTTCTGTCATGGAGCTTGATCACACAACTTGGTTTTAACTATACGACCAATGAGGTAGAAAAGACCTTTCTGCATCAGAGGACACTGTGGCTTCTTTGAAATCAAGGTACTTCATGCATCTCCCGGTGGTTATGATGCAAAGACTAGACTTATCCTGATCAACTTGGCCCTCTCTAATGTACCTGTGTTTCCTTTCTCCTGCTTCAGTGTACCCTTCCATTATTAAAATCCTGTATGAATATATTCTGCAAAGTCTAACAAGTCTTTTCCATAAATTTGGATATTTGTTTTTAATGCCATTGACATAATTTCTGCACAAAGTATGCTCCGCCAGCTCTTGGCTTCAAGCTTGGCCATGTAAGTTGCATTGCCCGGTGGTATGTAGACAAAAGTAACACAGTACCAGTTTTAAACCAGGATCTGAGAGCCCTTGCAGGTTTCTGTTTGTTCCCTTGTACTTCTGCCACCACCAGTAGAAGACTTCCCACTCCAGCTAGGTAGCTGCTGCCTCTTCCACAGAGACCCAAGATTGAGCATACTTGGAATAGAGTTGGCCAAGCCAAGACCAGCTGGACAGATAGCTTAGAGCAGAACCATAGTGCTTAGTCACACACAGCTTAGGTCAGTCATTCCCAAACTGCAAATACATGAGAAGAGGTTGTTGTTTTAAAACACTGAAATTTTGGTGTGGATTAGTAAGCAACATTTGTAAAGAAATAGCTACTTGGTACACATCTAAGTGTGGAAATTAAATACTTACAAACTTGTTAGAAGAGCTGGAAAATCACTAAATCCAGATTCAGAAAGCTTCAGGAAACCACTTCTCTATAACCCCTCAAAATAGTAATAGTAGGGAAATGAAGAGGGCTTTTTAAAAAAGATTTTTATTTATTTATTTGAGAGAGAGAGAAAACACAAGGAGGGGGGGAGGGGTAGAAGGACCTGACGAGTAGGGACCTCCCAGGCAGGACTTGATACCAGGACCCTGGGATCCTGACCTCAGCCAAAGGCAAATGCTTAACTGACTGAGCTACCCAGGCATCTAGGAAATGAGGAGCTTTGTTGCTATGTAAAATCTGTCTGCTAAAGCCCACTGGTGTTGGATGAAAATGATTGCTACTCCGCTTCCATCTTCCAAACCTTGTGTAATGCATCCAATTGACATAACCCTTCTGACAAGGGAGTTGGGGAAATGTGGTTTTTAGACTTAACCTCTACATGATGGGCACTAGAAGGGGCTGAGAATAAATATGGAATGCCTATGTATGTTTTCCAGCAGAAGTATTGTAATTATCTCATATTTGGATAAAACAGACTTGTAATGTGATTGATGGGGGTGCTCAAGATAGAAGTTTTAGTTGCTTTGGGACTGAAGTGGGGAATGTGTGAGAAAAATTGGCAATGAGAAAAGAGAGAGAATGTGACTCAGTGAAGGAGTCTAGTAATGGGGTAGCAGCCAGGCAGGGGATGGAACCCAAAAACAATTTTCTGGAAAGGAACTGCATGGTGAAATTCAAGATGTTTGATATTGTTTTCATTTGTTTCTTTTATTTGCTTCAGTCTTTCCATTATCTATAAACCTTCAGCAAAAGATTGTTACACCAGAGCCTTGTGTTAGTGATACTGTAAGTAATGAAGGTGAAGAGGCCACTTGAAGAACAAAATAAAGTGGCAGAGCAGCCTAGAAAGGTATCTTGACAGATAGGAATCAATGACTAAGTTAGAATGAGAAATTTAAGGCAAGAAGTGATGGAAAACCACCAAGAAAATGTAAGTCCTATCTCCAGAATCTTGAAAAATATAAACAAAGGGTCATGCTTTCCATTTTTACATGACCAAAGTGTGAGCTATTTCATTTAGACATTAAGGCAAAGGAGCCCCAGAATACTAGAAGACTCAGGGACTATTGGACTATATATACAAGGTCTCTCTATATGAGCAATGCATGAGAATAAACTCCAGTAGGTCAGAAGTGGCTGAGGATGCACAGACTATTTCTTATCACTTCATTTCTTATTATTAAATTATATAGAAAAGAAAGGGGCACATAATTAATATTCAAGTAATAATTACCTTATTATTGATTTAGGCATGAGAAGTACCAGAGATATCAGAAGATACTTTAAATTTGTCCCACAAGTTATCCCAAACTAATCTAGGAGTCACATTACAGATCCCCTCGCTTTTAGATTCTTGCCTTAATGTCATCTCATTTGATATATATTTTTAAAGCCCTAATTGCCTTAGATAAGGTTTAAACTGGGAAAGGCAGGTCTTCAGCAATTAAAAAATATGTCATTGTATACAGAACAAGAAGGGGAAGAAAGATGGGCATTTTTAGCCTCCATTAAAGAGCTAAGAAATATAACCAGAGGGATGTGCCATTAAGAATAACAATATGTGAATTAAAACCCTAGATCTTTGGATAATACACTATAAAGTTCAGAGCTCATTCAGCCAAAAGTGAAAAAAATAATCCTTCACCCCAGTTTTTAATTTAAAAATGTCTTACTAGCTCTTTCCTGAAAGAATGATTTCTTGGAAGTAGATAAAGCAGTTGGGTACCAGCCAGTTTTTCTCTGGCTTCCACTCATTTATGTTAAAATTATATTTGGCTGTTGAGTGCACTTTGGATCCAAGAAATACGGGTCAGAAATGAAAGGACCAAAAGCCAGAGTGCCCTCAAAACAGACAATAGGATCTCAAGGTAGAAGGGATCCTTCTGGAGAGATCCTTATGCCATTTGCAGTTATTTCTATCAGTCCTTGTTCTTCTTAATACTTCAATTCCAAGTACGTTTCTTAATGCCATGTCTTTTCTGCAGAGGAGATGAAACTCTCCTTCATTAAACAAAGGAAAGAAAAAATGCTCTGTTTAGTCTTCACCTAAGATTTAACACACAGTGATCTCTCATCTGAGACTGCCTCATTGTCTTCTACTTACATTTCTGTTGTTATCACCCCTTAAAGGCATGGAGCTCTATTTTATATCTTCTGTCTCTCTGTCAGTGTTCTCTATACAGTAGGGACTCAAAAACACTCTGTTGTTCAAGATAACGATCTTTGTTCTTTTGTATCATGACTTCTTTCTGTCTTTTCCTACTCTCATCCTGATGGCCAATAAAAATCTTAAAAATGTCCAATTCCAACAGCTTGATGTCCTTCATTTCTCTTAATAGATCTTAGCAGATCTAATAAATGGTACAGTTATATTTCAAATCCATAGCTTGTTTTCTATTAAAATATATGCTTAAAAAGAAGTACATGATATAGTTTTTATTATAGTTGACCTCACACGTTATGAATGATCACAGGAGAAGGCAGAAAAAGTCAGGTCATCAATAGGGCGGCTAGACATTCAGGTTTTAGGGGAAATTGTAGAATTTATTCTTACATTTTTTCAAAGTTTTTTTTTTTTTGACTGGCTGCTGTGAACTTATCTTGGGCTATTTGGCACTTGGCAATACCAAGTTCTTCAGGGTAAATATCTGTGACCTCTGGTGATTAGAAGAAAGAAAAATATGTGCATCTCCTTCCCCAATAATCTGTCTGTTGCATTATAGTAAAAGCAAATGACAAACTTAGGAACATTTATTAGCAAGAAGATACAAAACAGGCAAAGAAACTATTATCTTGTGCTCAGCCACTAAGAAATCTCCATCCAAATGCACTCCAACAAGCCCACTGTAAGAGATCCTTGTTCTAAAATATCTCAGTGGGTCATCCAACATTTTTTGGGACAAGCAACCAGCGAAATGCAGGATGCATGCTACCAAATGAATCTCTGAGGTCTGTAACACTACACCGTATAAGTGCTAGGCAACAAGGTTTAATAGTCTCTTGTACTTGGATCATGGAAGGTGATGGCGCCTATACCACTGTTTTAGCCAATTATGTATCTTCAACTTCATTCATTTCACCAATGAAAAATTCTTTTAAAAATTTTTATACTAATTAGTGAATCCTTTGGAGTAGATTGGTGTAATATTTAAAGAATATATGAACACAAAATTGGAGTAAGTTATTCTAGTTAGGTTCTTCCAAATGCTACTATCCTACTACAGAGTATCTACCACAATGTATACAAGGTTATATATTAAAGGTAAAATACTTAACCACCTGCATCACACAATTCAAATGGAATATTTTAAAGTAAATTATCAAATAAGCAATATGATAATCTTAAACCCCAATCTATTAACCAACATTTATGGGGCAGTAGAATAAGAATGGAGGAGAAAGACGTGAAGAACAAGGATATAATAATTGGGCTGGAGAAAGATCCAGAATTTCTCAAGTGGCAACAACAAAGCTTCTTATCACAGCAATATTTGTTTTAAAAAAAAATTCCTCTTGGGGGCACCTAAGTGGATCAGGAGGTTAAAGCCTCTGCCTTCAGCTCAGGTCATGATCTCAGGGTCCTGGGATCGAGCCCCGCATCGGGCTCTCTGCTCAGCAGGGAGCCTGCTTCCCCTTCCCCCCCGCCTGCCTCTCTGCCTACTTGTGATCTCTCTCTCTCTCTCTGTCAAATAAATAAATAAAATCTTAAAAAAAAACAAAACTCCTCTTGGAGTTTTTATGGTCAAAGTGCCCTTCCCTCTGACTCTTAGATCACTTTATCCTGTTTTTATTTTGCTTTATAATATCTATGTTCTATGGCACTACTATCCTAAAATCATGGAAATAAGGAATAAATGAATTTAAAAACTTATTTCAGGTAAAGTATCTTACAGTCAGAAACTATTCATCTGGTTTCCCTACTCAAAGCTTTGGGCTAGTTCACTTGTTGTTATTACTACTTAGAATGTCCTTCTCCCTTTGTATTGGCAAACTGTGTATTCTTTTAGCTTACATCCTCCATGAACTTTACCCAAATTAATAGTTCTCAAAATCTTGTTTTCCTACTCTCAAATCCCAATTCTATATCCCTATCTTCTTTTTTTATTAACATATAATGTATTATTTGCCTCAGGGATGATTCACATGTCTGTGAATCATCAGGCTTACACATTTCACAGCACTTACCATAGCACATACCCTCCCCAATGTCCATAACCCAGCCACCTGATTCCTACCCTCCTACCCTCCAGCCACCCTCAGTTTGTTTCACGAATTTAAGAGTCTCTTATGGTTTGTCTCCCTCCTGATCCCATCTTGTTTCATTCCCCCTCATAACCCCCTATGCTGCCTCTCAAATCCTTCATATCAGAGATCATATAATTGTCTTTCTCTGATTGACTTTTTGCTTAGCATAATACCCTCTAGTTCCATCCATGTCATGGCAAATGGCAAGATTTCATTTCTCTTGATGGCTGCATAGTATTCCATTGTATTTATATACTACATCTTCTTTATCTGTTATCTGTTGATGGACATCTAGGTTCTCTACAATAGCCAAACTATGGCTATGGAAAGAATGTATCCCTATCTTCTATCTTCATTAGCTGTCTTCAGTAAATAATACACTCCTCAAGGAAGGTATAAATGTTACTTTGGTCTTTAATTTTATTATAGCAACCATTCATACTTGCAAAAAAAAAAAAAATGATACCGAACAGCATTATCTAAAAGTAAGTTATGGGTCGCCTGGGTGGCTCAGTGGGTAAAGCCTCTGCCTTCAGCTCAGGTCATGATCTCAGGGTCCTGGGATCGAGCCCTGCATCGGGCTCTCTGCTCAGCAGGGAGCCAGCTTCTCTCTCTCTGCCTGCCTCTCTGCCTACTTGTGATACTTCTCTTTCTGTCAAATAAATAAATAAAATCTTTAAAAAATAAAATAAAAGTAGTTATTTGGTTTTCTGGTCTTTTCACCAAAATATCTGAAAAATCATCTTTATATTTATGAAAGGTCTATAATACAGGGACTGATTGAGTGATATAATAATAGCTGACATGATTTTTTTATTTTACTCTAAAAAATAAAAGCAATAGTTTGGCCTTACCATCTTTGGGGAACTAAGTTTATAAAGGTTAAATACTTTCCGTAAATTGCAAAAATAGCAGAGTGATGGGGCCTTGATTCTAACTCAGGTTTGTTTCACCACAAAGTCCATCCTCTGAAGCAGCACTGGACACTAAGGAAACAGAGAGTTTGATCCTTGAAAAAGTATAATATGATTCTTAAATGAAAGAAATCCAAAAGCACCAAATATAGTTAACAGAATACTTAAGAAGAGCAAGATTAAATGTATTGGAATCAAAGAGTTAAGACACAATCAACTTTAATGAAATTGGAGGTCAAAGGCCCATGACCAGCTGTTTCTAACAATTATGTAATCATGGGTAAGTTGTTTAATCTTTATGTTTCAATAATTTGATCTGTTAAATGAGGTAGCTGAACTAGATAAACTCAAAAGCTGAAAATCTACAGTTCATATAGAGGAAGTGAAAACTTTTCCTCAATGATTATTGTCAATAGCCGTTTCGACTCAACAAAACTATAAAATCAGGCTGTCTCAGGATTTCTGTGAATATTTGTATGATGTCAAGACTTGATGTTATATTCCAATTTATATTTGTTATTTTTATAGCTTAGTTTCTTACGTTGCTCTCCAGCATCTCTGAAATAATCATTTCTTCTTGCTTGCATTTTTAGAGACAAACAAAATAAAGCTAAAGTTTAAAATACATAAATATCTGTCTTTTGCCAACATTGACTTTTGAAAATAAGATAATGTTCCTTGGAATATCTATGGCTCAATAAGTTATCAAAAATATGATTTCCCCTCAGAATGCTTTATCATATTGATTTAGAAGTTGACAGCTGAAGATAAATTTAAATACACACACACACACACACACACACACACACACACACACACACTATAATGGAAAGGACAAAAGAACATTATATCTTTTTCTATGGAATAAAGGATTAAAAATCTGAAAAGAGGCATTTTATTCAGATTTAGTTAAGGACTTATGTATTATTTTAAATTTTTAAAGTACAACAAGAAGTAAAATGATAAACCTATTCTTTTTATCTGAAATTATTATAACTGTAATGACACTAAGTTATCTTTGTTAAAAAAATAAACTAAGTTTCAATCAATAACATGTCCAAAAATGCTAAACTTTAAATGGATTCTTATTTAAATCTTTAATTCTATCTAATATTCCTAGTTAAAAAAATATTTTCTCAATGAACAAAGATGTGTCAGTAATATTTTATAAATAATGGTGATTTTCTTCTTGAATTTAATCTAGATTTGTGTAAAGTTTTTAGTTTACTTTGGAAATCATATATTCCATGACTTGATATATATTGTTTAAATGACAATATACCATTATCTATGATGACTATGATGTAGATTCATCAATTGCAAAAAATATATCACTGTGGTTGGGGTTGTTGATAATAGGTACTGCTATACATGTGGGGCAGGATGCGTAGGGAGTATTTGGAAATTTTCTATACGTTCCCTTCAATTTTAAAACTGTTGTAAAAAATGAATAAATAAAAATAAAACTGTTCTTTAAAAAAAAGCATCTTTTAAAAAACAAGAAAAAACAAATAATCAATCTGATTGATGTCATAAAAGCATGTGACAAATTCTACTGTTCATTCATGGTAGAAGTTGTCAGCAAATTAGGAATAGCATGGGATTTCCTCAACCAATTAAGAGTATCTACAAAATAAAACTTACTGGTAACATCATACTCAGTAAAAATATTCCAGCTTTTTACCTAAGATTAGGAACAAGACAAGTCTAGTCATCTCATTATTTTAATTTATTATGGCACTAGAGATCATCCTTGCTAGTGTAATAATGCAGGAAAAAGAAAAAAGTAACAAAGATTGGAAAGGAAAATAAAACTGTCAGATATCATGATTATTTATATAGAAAATCTTAACAAGTTTATAAGTAATTTACTAAAATAAATTTAGCAAGGTCACAAGATGCAAGGTAAGTATTTTTAAAAAGTAATTGCAATTCTATGTACTTGCAACAAACAATAAGAAAAACAATTAATCTTGCAACACTGAAAAAATAAAATAAACATATTTGGGGAAAAAAAGAAAATTAAATTTTTAAATAGTTGTACTGAAGTATTATTGATATACAAAAACTATACATCATTGATGAGGTTAGACATATGTAACTACTACCACAATCAAGGTAATAGATATATCTGTCACTTCCAAAAGTTTCCTTGTGTCCCCTTTCTTGTTTGTTTGTTTGCTTGCTTATTTCCTTTGTTCCCCCCATCACAAGAACACTTAACATGAGGCCTACCCTCACCAAATTTTTAAGTGAACAATATAAAACTGCTGACTATAGTCACAATGCTACTTAGCAGATCTCTAAAACTAATTCATTTTTCATAACTGAAACTTTATGCCAATTGAAAAATTCCCCAATTCTCAGTCCCCCCAACCCTGGCAACCACCATCCTATTCTCTGTTTAATGAGTTTAACTATTTTAGTGCCTCATATAAGAGAAACCATGCAATTTCTTTGGTTTTGTTTTCTGTGACTACCTTATTTCACTTTGCATAGTGTTCTCCAGGTTCATATATGTTATCCCGAATTGCAAGATTTCCTTCTTTTTGAAAGCTGGATAGTATTCCATTGTATATATATATACATATGTATATATATACTACATTGTCTTTATTCATTCATCTGTAGATGGACATTTGGGTTATTTTGTGACTTGGTCATTGTTGCAAGGAACATAGAAGTGCAGATATCTCTTCAAGATCCTGATTTCAATTCCTTTGAGTATATACACAGAACTGAAAGTGCTGGATCATATGGGGGTGCTATTTTTAATTTTTTGAGGAAACTCAGTACTGTTTTCATATCAACTGTACCATTTTTACATCTCCATCAACAGTGTACAAGGTTTCCAGTTTCTCTGCATCCCACCAATACTTCTTATCTTCTATTTTTTGGAGAATAATCATCCTAACAAGTAGTAACATCTTATTGTGGTTTTGATTTTCATTTCTCTGACCATTAGTCAGTGATGTTCAGCACCTTTTCATGTGCCGCCTGTTGGTACAATAGCATCAAAATGTTTTAGGAATATGTTTTTTAAAAGATATGCAAGATGAGTAAGAACTACAATGTATTTTAAAAAGTAATTGACTTAAATAAGTAGAAAGATAAATAGAAGACGTAAGCTAGAGTGAATGAAAGCAAATCAACAGATGCCTGAGGTCTGATGCTAATGGAGAGAGAGAATCACCTACAAGGGCACAGTGATTTTTTAGAGAGATAAAACTGTTCTCTGTACTGCATGTTACATTAAAGAATAGCCCAAGAATGTCAGCAGAGAAAACTATGAAAAACAAACAATGAAAATGCTAGATATGAATTAGAATTTTCATCTTTAAAAGTTAATTCATTTGAAGAAACATCAGAAGATTGATATAGCAGGAAAAAAAAAACTCAGTGACCTTGGGAAGAGGTCAACAGAAATTACAGAAACTAATTACTCCCCCAAAAAACGATGAGAAAATGGAAGTATCAAGATCTTTGGGTTAGTATTGAAAGAGAGAATAGCCAGGAATTTTCCAAGATTTATGAAAGATATCAATCAACAAATCCTAGAAAATCAACAAAGCCAAAGCAAAATATATCTATATCTATAATTTTAATACATATTCAATATATATATATACTCAGAATACATATACATGTATTTTAATATGTATTTTCTATATATACTCAGAATTTACATTTATTTTATATTTTTAAAAGGTTATTTTCAGATTTAAAATATATATATCAATATTTTGTTTTATATTACCTCTGTGAGTATGCCTCTACATACTCAAGACCCAACTCCCCTACCTTCAGTCCTAGTTCTTCTATTGCATGTCCTCGACTTGTGACTTTGTTTACAGAGGAGTTGGAGAAGAGGGTAAGCAAAGTCAAGGTAATGACTCCTGTCCACCCTCTTTTTGATCGCACTCGGCTTGTATAGTAACTATTGTGAGAACCATTTAATTCAATAAACGCTTAAACAGTGAAAAAAAAATCTGAAAGTAAAATATATGACAGCCCGAACACAAAGGGTAGGAAGGGGGGAAATGAAATCATACTGATATAAAGTTCTGACATTATAAAAATTAATATTGTTAAAAATACATCATGATAAATTAAAGATGCACATTTAATTATCACAACCACTAAAAAATAGCTCAAAATTTATCACCTATATTTCATAAAGTATGTTTGGAAAATAGGATGAAACCCAAACAGAACAAGCCAAATCCAAATATTAATCAAAATTCTAAATCAGTCTTGTTCACTGAATTACATTAAAGCATATGAAAAAAAATGTAATCATTCATTGAAAATTTACTATGTACTAGGTACTAACTGAACACCAAAATGTATTATGTCACTTAATTTCCAAAATTCAATGAAGAAAAAGCTGAAACACTGAGGTTATATAGCTAATTACTTGAAGAGCCAGGACTCAGACTAATTTCAGTCCACACACTTAACTTCTATGGTATGTAGCTTCCCAAGCCTCTGTAACCCTTTTTTTTTTCAAGAGAGCAAACAAGATTAGCACAAGTGCATTGCCCATGCCAAACTATGCTGCGCTGGAGAACTTTCATTATCTGCCTAATCAGTCACAGGGCAAAGTTTGGTTACTACTTTAAAACTTGTATTGAGTTTATTACCCTTCTATCCATAGGCCCCTCCAGCCCAGGGGAAAATATGATCATATTAGCCATAGTAAACAACATTTGTATTTCTTGTTCCCACTCATTATTTCAAGCCCTGTAGCTCTTCCTGAAGTCATTCTTTGGTATCTCCAGGGCATGTCTTACATGTGTTCACAGATGTGACACTTTCCCTTTGTTCCTTCCCTGATGGGATCTCCCCAGCCATGTCTGTAACAGAGAATTCTGTGTCTGGGATGCTATGTGAGCCATCTCACCATGGCCACTGCTCTTGGTACTCGTTGAAGTCTAGAACCCAGGTGGTCATGTAAGGGTACTGTCCTCCAACACCCCTAAAGCCATGCTGGTGCCTACTCTTCCCCGTACTGCCTGTCTCTGCTGTGGAATCCAGAAATTTGGGTGCCTCAGTTTCTCCCAATGTCTAGAGAACTCCTCTGCCCAAGTACGGCTGAGCACTGGAGTCAGCCCATGTTACTATAAGTGCCTTGGGTTCTTTGCCTAGTTGTTCTCCTTTCGTGACCATTTTTCAGGCAAGGGTTCTCAATCCTTCCTGATATTAGAAATACTTAGAACACATGGAAAAAATATCAGTATTTGGCATGTGCCCTGAGGTTCTGGGTCAATATGCACAGGTCCCAGGTGGGTCTAAGTGCAGGTGAACTTGAAGAATCTTGACTTAGGCAGCTACCAAAACAATCCTGCCTTCTTTCAACATGTGCAACCCAGATTTCAATGAAAGGGATATGTAAACCTCAGAGCTCATAAACCCTGAAGGGAGGGCATGCACTAAACGAAGTATCTCATTTATAAGGCACTATTTTGCTGCTTACTTGTTAGGCAGGATATGCCAATCAAAGAACAAATCTATGCTTTGCAGCTCAGCACTACTGATTCCACACACTATGATATTAGTATACCATGAACGCTATAAACCCAACTCCCCACAGAAGCCTCGATAGTGTTAAACTAATTCATTACACTCACTCTCTTCGACCCCCTTCGGTTCTCCTCCCCATATTCTCCTCCTCTCACTCTCCAGGTTATAGAACATTGATACTGACATTGATATTGACAGAATCTCCTGAGCCCAAAAATCTATTGGTAGGTTAACAATGTAAATGTAATCAATGCAAATAAAAAGGAAAGGAATGACATCTTTGTGGGAAAGCATAGAAAATCATTTTCTCTCAGAAGAACCAAAACCACTTAAAATATTTGACTGTAGGTAAGAATATTTATCTAGCTCTTTAAATGCCTTGTTTGTCCACGTCTGCTGCGATCAAGTTTTAAGAGTTTAACTAGAATGTAATAGAATGGTGTCTCTATATTGTTTCTATTTGAAACACAATATAAAATCAGTAGCCAATTAGTGAAAAAAATCCTCTGTGCCAAATTGTCCACTTCACATCAACTACTGAATATTGAACAGAGGAGAACAATCTATTATGCCCGCATTCCCATCAATTGTCTTCCCAGCTGCCAGTAGTCTCATTAGCCAAAAAGCTTATATAGGATATAAGTAAACAATTCACTTGAGTTCTGATGAACACCTATTTTCGTTCATTTCTTCAACGTAGACCCTCTGTTCAAGACTGAATATTTACTAGTGAAAACTGAACAATTAGGAAAATTACTTGGTTCTTTCATCAGTCATATAAAAAGCATAGATAATAAAGTTGGAGTTCTGGGTTGGAGAAAAAAGGAGGTTGGGTAAACTGTGGCTTTTATACAGGTGAGTTTATATTAGAGCTAGCACTCGACCAGATAGTGATGAAAACACACATCAAATCACACCCAGGAAAAACCCCAGGTGCTGTGGTAATCATCAGCTAGTTGAGACAGCCAGAATTTTTCCTTTGCATCAGTGTTGCTTGAAGAGCCTTAGCAATGGAAGAATATAAGAGTGCTTGCTTCCTTCACCCCATGAGAAAGGTGTGAGAATATTATTTCCTTATGAGGTAATGCCAGCTTGACATTTGATCTCTTGCTAATTATGCCAGTGGAAGCAAAGGGTATACTGTGACATGTGACACTGTATGGATTGTTTCATAAATCAGAACTTAGTTGAGACAAAGGTAGAAATCATCTTTCTAGAATTGGAATGTTAACTAGGTTTGAAGCAGAGAATGAAAACATCAGCAAGAACTTCCAAATGATCTGAATCATTCCTTATATATATGATTCAACTGAGCACAAATGGCTATAAATCCAGTTTCCAGCTAACTTCTTACAGAGTAACGAAAGTCAAGGACACATTTCTGCTGCTCTCAAATTCTGGGTATTCTTATCCATAAAATGTATGAGTGGCTCCTGGACGGTTCAGTCAGTTAAGCATCTGCCTTCAGCTCAGGACATGATCTCAGGGTCCTGGAATTGAGCCCCACGTCAGGCTCCCAGCTCAGTGGGGAGTCTGCTTCTCCCTCTCCCTCTGCCTTTCCCTCTGCTTATGCTCTCTCTGTCTCTCTCTCTCAAATGAATAAATAAAATCCTTTTAAAAAATAAAATATCTTCTCTCATGCTGTCAGTTGTCTTTTGGTTTTGTTGACTGTTTCCTTTGCTGTGCAAAAGCTTTTGATCTTGATGAAGTCCCAATAGTTCATTTTTGCCCTTGCTTCCCTTGCCTTTGGAGATGTTTCTAGGAAGAAGTTGCTGCGGCTGAGGGTGAAGAGATTGCTGCCTGTGTTCTTCTCCAGTATTTTGATGGAGTCCTGTCTCCTATTGAGGTCTTTGATCCATTTTGAGTCTATTTTTGTGTGCAGTGTAAGGAAATGGTTCAATTTCATTCTTCTGCATGTGGCTATCAGTTTTCCCAACACCATTTGTTGAAGAGACTGTCTTTTTTCCATTGGATATTCTTTCCTGCCTTGTTGAAGATTAGTTGACCATAGAGTTGGGAGTCCATTTCTGGGCTCCCTATTCTGTTCCATTGATCTGTGTGTCTGTTTCTGTGCCAGTACCACACTGTGTTGATGATTATAGCTTTGTAATAGAGCTTGAAATCTGGAATTGTGATGCCGCCAACTTTGGTTTTCTTTTTCAACATTCCTCTGGCTATCCGTGGTCTTTTCTGGTTCCATATAAATTTTAGGATTATTTGTTCAATTTCTTTGAGATAAATTGATGGTATTTTGATAGGGATTGCATTAAATGTGTAGATTGCTTTAGGTAGAATAGACATTTTCACAATATTTGTTCTTCCAATCCATGAGCATGGAACGTTTTTCCATTTCTTGGTGTCTTCCTCAATTTCTTTCATGAGCACTTTGCAGTTGTCTGAGTACAGATTCTCTGCCTCCTTGATGAGGTTTATTCCTAGGTATCTTATGGTTTTGGGTGCAACTGTAAATGGAAATGACTCCTTAATTTCTCTTTCTTCTGTCTTGCTATTGGTGTTTAAAAATGCAACTGATTTCTGCGCATTAACTTTATATCCTGACACTTTACTGAATTCCTGTATGAGTTCTAGCAGTCTTAGAGTGGAGTGGGAGAAGATATTTGCAAATGACATATCAGCTAAAGCACTAGTATCCAAAATCAATAAAGAACTTCTCAAACTCAACACCCAAAGAACAAATAATCCAATCAAGAAATGGGCAGAAGGTATGAACAGACATTTCTGCAAAGAAAACATCCTAATGGCCAACAGACACATGAAAAAGGGCTCAACATCACTTGGCATCAGGGAAATAAAAATCAAAACCACAGTGAGATATCACCTCACACTAGTCAGAATGGCTCAAGTTAACAAGTCAGGAAATGACAGATGTCAGTGAGGATGCAGAGAAAGGGGAACCCTCCTACACTGTTGGTGGGAATGCAAGCTGGTACAGCCACTCCGGAAAACAGTATGGAAGTTCCTCCAAAAGTTGAAAGTAGAGCTACCCTATGACCCAGCAATCGCATTACTGGGTATTTACCCTAAAGATACAAATGTTGTGATCCGAAGGCGCACGTGCACACGTTTATGTTTATAGCAGCAATGTCCACAATAGCCAAACTATGGAAAGAACCTAGATGTCCATCAACAGATGAATGGATAAAGAAGATATATATATCACATCTTCTTTATATATATATATGCATATACATATATATTATATAAAATGGAACAATTATAATGGAATATATATGGAAATATATATAATGGAAAAATATATATATATAATGGAATACTATGCAGCCATCAAAAATGAAATCTTGCCATTTGCAACAACATGAATGGAACTAGAGGGTATTATGCTAAGCAAAATAAGTCAATCAGAGAAAGACAATTATCTCTCTGATATGAGGAATTTGAGAGGCAAGGTAGGGGTCGGGGGGATAGGGAGGGAAAAAATGAAAGAAGATGGGACCAGGGAGGGAGACAAAGCATAAGAGACTCTTAATCTCGGGAAACAAACTGAGGGCTGCTGGGAGGTGGTAGGGGAGGGATAGGGTGGCTGGGTTATGGACATTGGGGAGGGTATGTGCTATGGTGAGTGCTGCTAATTGTATGAGACTGATGATTCACAGACCTGTGCCCCTGAAACAAATAATACATTATGTGTTAATAAAATAGGGGCACCTGGGTGGCTCAGTGGATTAAAGCCTCTGCTTTTGGCTCAGGTCATGATCTCAGGGTCCTGGGATCGAGCCCCACATCAGGCTCTCTGCTCAGTGGGAAGCCTGCTTCCCCCTCTGTCTCTGCCTACTTGTGATCTCTTTCTCTGTCAAATAAATAAATAAATAAAATTTTTAAATAATAATAATATAAAATAAATAAATGAAATAAAATGAGTGAGTGAGTGTGTGTGTGTGTATGTGTGCATGCACACATGTGTGTATGTTGTTGCATTCAGAAAGGAAGACAGACCTCAAAGCACAGTCTCAAAATAAAACTCATTTGATTTATTCAGTTGAGAAGTCAGTCCTCAGAAAAGACCCAGACTCGTCTGCTGCATTGTCTGGGGTTGAGAAATGATTTGGCCAGGTATAGTGTTCTATTAAATAATCTATTTTTTATAAAAGTTTGATATTGTATTACCTAGGATTTCTCCAATTTTAAGCTAAGACTAAGGATTGCTTTCATGAAATGGCAATATATATATTATACATATATGTATAATATATGTATTATATTAGTTAGAAGCGATTCCTTGATAGTTGATAGTTGAGATGCTGCCCAAGGTTAGAATCCATTGCTTTCTGTCTTTTGGTTCCCTCTGTCATCAAGTTCTTTTAATTGCAGGGAATTTAGATGGGGAATATTAACTGTATCTAGAATGAACCAAATTTAGCTTTTTCCAATACATTAAAAGGTGCCTTTCAGACATTATTCATTTGTGGTGAAATCTGAAGACTTCAGAATTTTGAAAATTGTCAGAAATTATACTTCTAAGTAGTTGGTACATTATTTTTTTAAGATTTCATTTATTTATTTATTTGACAGAGAGAGATCACAAGTAGGCAGAGAAGCAGGCAGAGCGAGAGGGAAGCAAAATTGTCAGAAATTATACTTCTAAGTAGTTGGTACATTATTTTTTTTAAGATTTCATTTATTTATTTGACAGAGAGAGAGAGATCACAAGTAGGCAGAGAAGCAGGCAGAGAGTGAGGGAAGCAGGCTCCTCGCCAGGCAGAGAGCCTGATCCAGGGCTCAATCCCAGGACCCTGAGATCATGACCTGAGCTGAAGGCAGAGGTTTAACCCACTGAGCCACCCACGTGCCCCAGTACATTACTTTTTTAGATTTCATTAGCCTTTGGTGTTTTGGAGGCTTGCACAAGAAAAAGAAAGGAATGGCTTACAGTTTTGCTCTACTAAGTAAGACAGTTTTATCATACCTCACTTTTCCCTTTTTACTTCCTTCCAATGAAACCTAACTCTTTATTTTTATTTCTGAAAGCCTTGAAAATACACAGTTTCACATTAATAGTAATATCAAACTGTTCCTTTTTATCTTAGTATGGGATAACATGTTATCTTGATGGTTGGTAGAATTTAGCACTTAGGGAGACTTAGATATAAGAAAACTACAAGTAAACAAACATTGTGGTAATTCATTGGTAATTCCAATTAAAAAGGGCCTTTATTTCTTACATTTGATATGTGTGTGCTTGTACATGTACACATGCATGTATGTATGCGCTTGCTGAAATATTTTGGAAAACTTGTCACATGACAAAGAAATTCACAATTGCTTGTAATCTCACCATTCAGCTCACCAACTAAAAACAGCCACTAATGACCTTCAGTAAACATCCCATTCTATCACTTTCTCTTGGTTATTTTTCTATTAAAAAAAATGTTTTATCATGTATGTTAAACTTATTATAACAGCATTTAATTAATAAGGATAAGCTAGATTATGCTACGGAATTAAGTCCCAAATCCCAGTGATTTATGACAACAAATCTGAATTTCTCCATCAGGCAAGACCCACCATACAGGACAGCAGGCACTCCTCTCCAAAAGTGTCTCCAGGACACAGGCTGAAGGAAGCTTTGTCATCTTTAGCTGAGCCATCTGGGACATCTGGCCACAGCAGTTGTCATCAATGGGAAGAAAAAATTAACATCATACAAAGATTTTTCACTACCTCATTCTGGAAGCAAACTTAATTCTGCTGACTGTAAAGGGCATAGAATAGTCACATGATTCCTGAGAAGGGATTGAGAAATGTGGAAAACATATGGGATGTTTGGAGAGCAGCATGATTTTTTTGCCACAGGTATTTTCTCCTGTCAGTGAATACTCTATAAATATATGATTTTTAGTGCTGGAGAATGTGCCATTGCTTGTGCATAATTGATTATGTTTAAATTTACAATAACATCTACCATTCCTATCTGTTAGCAAAAACAAGACAAAACAAAACAAAACAAAATGAAAAAAACAAGCAGGAACCACTCCATGCCTCTTATGAATGACAAATTAGTGGTGATCTATGAAGTTAGGTCAAGTATTTCATGATAATACAAGGATTTGGGCGGGGAGAAGATGTGTTTTTCATTGGTGTGCAATAAATTACCACAAATGTAATGGCTTGCAACACTCATTTAGTAGCTCTTCGGTTTCCTTGGGTCAGGAATCTGGGTATGTTTAGCTGGGTTCTCCATTTCAGGATCTCACTACTTGAAATCAAGGTGTTAGCTGGGGCTATATTCTCATCTGGGGTTCTACTGGAAAATATCCACTTCCAGCCTTCCTCAAGTGGTTGGAAGAATTCATCTCTTTGTATCTACAGAGCTGACATTCCTTTCCTTCTGCTGGCTATTTACCAAAAGCCACTCTCTGTCCCTTCCACAGACCCTCAGCATATGGCAGCTTACTTATTCAAAGCCAGGAATAGTAGTCTATTCAGTCTGCTAAGAAGAGGTCTTATATAGGGTAACCAAATCTAGGGAGTGACATCCCATTACCCTTTGCCATATTCTGTTGGTTAAAAGCAAGTTACAGGAGACACCCACACTCAAGTGGAGGATATTATATAAAAGTGTGACTCACTGGGGGTCACGTTAGGATGTGGCTGTCCCAAGCAACAGATACACTCACCTATAACTAATATCATAGTCCTATGGAAAATTAATGACATCCCATCCTGAATGGACACACAGTTATGGTCATTATTTTCCCTTTTAGAGAATACACATCAAGTCATGTTTCCTCTAATATTTTATCTCCCTAAAGGTCTCAGTAAGTACAACATTTCCCTTGCTCTAAATTGCAGACATCAACTCAGAAGCTCAACTGAAAGTTAACTGTGCCAAATGGTAGGGACTGTCTACGAACTACCATTGTAACAACACCAAATATCAACCACACTGTGAAATATTGTCTCTATATTAGACACTCTTCATTTGTGGTTTGAAATATTTTCCAAACCCTACTACACATCTCTTGGGCTGCACAAAAACAAAAAAGCAAACAAAACCAAAACTAAGGTTTGAGAAATCCACCATATATAGAAGACTGAAACTTGTCATTTTAAAAAGGATAAATATTCTGACTTTATCTCATCACACATTATACATACCATCAACTTTTCTATCCAAATGTGTTACTAATCTCTGAAAAGAGATTTAATCTCTCTTCATCAAGAATGCTGAAGAGACCATCTGTGTCAAGAAATCACATGGTTTCATCAAAAGACTATTCTGTCTGCCACCAGTGCTGCCTAATTATCGGAAAGGCCAATAAACATTTCTGTGACTATCAAGGCGGTGTAGTGAAGTCCTTCCCAAGATAATGAGATGTGCATTCAGTTTTTCCATGTTTAAATGCAATCAGAGAGTTGATCTTTATCTTCAAAGTAGTATAAAATAATTTAAAAATTAGAGAAGTCTTAGAGGAAGAATTTTAAAATGACATCAAAGAAGGAATATTTGAACCTTATTGCCAAATTACTGGGCTATGATGGCTTGGATATAATACTGCTTAAGAAAATTACAATATAATACATATAATCCAATTTATGTTTTTTAAAAAGGAAGCAATACACTTACACACATATGCATAGATGTATATATATGTGTGTATACATATGCATAAGCACATAAATATGCACATGTGTATGCACAGGTGTATGTAATATGTATGTACATTAGAAGTGTGTGGACATAGGCTTGAGAAAACAAACACTAACTTTTACAGTGGTGACCCCTTTAGAGAGAGTGGGATTAGAGGGAGGGCCATCTATAGATATTACCTGATTAGCAATCATTTCTTCCACTCTCCTTTAGGAAAATATTCTCCCTCCTCCCCTTCTTTAAGGTTCTTGTGTGGATGCCAAACACAATTCACATTCTCTTCCATAAGAATTGATAAGGATGGTCATATGATTTAAAAAGGTCCAATCAGGGTCCTTCCCTGAGATTTTATATATGGATGCTGGGAAAAGAAAGCACTCTCTTTTTTCTAGGGCCATTACCAGTATAAATATGATTAACCTCCAGCTGTCTGAAGCCATACTTCCAATCCCTGCCTACTTGGACTAGGAGGACTTGAAAGAGAAGAGGAGAGGAAAGGGGAGGAAGGAGAGAGGCCAATCATTTGGGTATTTTCCATCTAGCTGTCTATTGACTGGTCATGCATTAAAGTCAGCCCATCTCTGAATCTCCCAGTTATATGAACCATAAATTCACTTTTCTTAATTTGATTTGACATCTTTCACTTGGAACTGAAAATCTTGACTAATCTAGGCACTTTCAGTTTGACTGTCTTTACAAAGAGAATGTATTAATGTGCTACTTGTATAAAAATATAGCATAAAAAAAAATACTGCTTAAGGCCTTGGGAGTAACACATAATTTTCCAGAATTGTTTCTAATCCACTCAAAGGACTGTAAGGGTTTCATTTGCAGATTGATAGGAAAAAACCTTTCTCTGTTGGTTTTCATCTAAAGCATGACTTTTTGTTTTTATTTTTTTGTCTTGTTTTAATGTTAACTTTCACTTTGAAAAAATTAGAATCAAAAAGTTATGAAATAGTACAAGAATTTCTATATACCCTCCTTCAAGATTTTCTAAATAGTAGTATCTTATATAACTGTAGTATAATTATCAAAATGAGGAAATTAACTTTGATATAATAATATCAGCTGATCTAGAGACTTCATTGAAAATTTTCCAATAGCTCCACCAAATGACTTATTTCTGATCTAGCATGCAATCTAGAACTAGCATTGCATTTATGTGTCACTTCTCTGTCTTCTTTAATCAGGAATAATTCTCTAGTCTTTGTCATTCATGACCAATACACTTAAAAAGGATACTGGCCAGTTACTTTATAGAATGTCCCTCAATGTGGATTTATCTACCATGTCATTGTTATGAAATTCAGGCTATGCATTTTTGGCAAAATCTAACAGAAATAATGTTGTCTTTTTTCACACATTCTATCAGGAAAACATAATGTCCATTTATTCCATTACTGGGTATTGTTAAATATTATCATCCAGTTAAGATTGCGAACTAGTTTGCTATGGCTATTATGACAAAGTATAGCAAATTGAGTGTTTTTGACAATAGAAATTTATTATCTCTGAAAAGATATCTTCTGAAAGAGATTGTTTTTGACAATAGAAATTTATTATCTCTGAAAAGATATCTTCTGAAAGCTTTTTTGCCATTCTTTGACATTTAGAAGCATCACCCTGATCTCTGCCCTCACCTTATCTCTGTACATCTTCATCCAAATTTCTCTGTTTTATGGACACCAGGAGGGGTGTCTGGGTGGCTCAGTCAGTTAAAGACCCAACTCTTGATTTGGGCTCAAGTTGTGATCTCAGGGTCATGAGGTTCAGTGCCATGTCAGGCTCCGTGCTGGGAATGGAGCTTGCTTAATATTCTCTCTCTCTCTTTCTCTCTCTCTCTCTCTCTCCTTTTGTCCCCAGGTCCCACATTCTCTCTCTCTTTCTCTCTCTCTCTCTCTCCTTTTGTCCCCAGGTCCCACATTCTCTCTCTCAAAAAAAAAATTAAGATTAAAAAAGTATAGGGGTGCCTGGGTGGCTCAGTGGGTTAAAGCCTCTGCCTTCAGCTCAGGTCCTAATCTCAGGGTCCTAGGATCGAGCCCCACATCAGGCTCTCTGCTCACCAGGGAGCCTCTGCCTGCTTGTGATCTCTCTCTGTCAAATAAATAAATAAATAAATCTTAATAACAAAAAAATATTTAAAAAAATATTTTAAAAGTATAGGTTAACTAATCTTCAACAAAGCAGGAAAGAATGTCTAATGGGAAAAAAGATAGTCTCCTCAACAAATCACATTTGGGAAACTGTACAGCAACATGTAGAAGAATGAAACTGGACCACTTTCTTACATCATACACAAAAATAAATTTAAAATGAATGAAAGACCTTAATGTGAGACAGGAAACCATCAAAATCCTAAAGGAGAATACAACCAGAAACCTCTTTGTGGCTATAGTAAATTCTTTTTTTTTTTTTAAAGATTTTATGTATTTATTTATTTATTTATTTATTTATTTATTTATTTGACAGAGAGAGAGAGAGATCACAAGTGGGCAGAGAGGCAGAGAGAGAAGGGGAAGCAGGCTCCGTGCTGAGCAGAGAACCTGATGTGGGGCTCGATCCCAGGACTCTGAGATCATGACCAGAGCCGAAGGCAGAGGCTTTAACCCACTGAGCCACCCAGGAACCCCTATAGCAACTTCTTGATAGACACATTATCACAGGCAAGGGAAACAAAAGCAAAAATAAACTATTGGGACTTCATTAAGACAAAAAGTTTCTGCACGGCAAAGAAAACAACAAAACTAAAAGGCAGCTTATGGAATGGGAGAAGATATTTGCAAATGACATATGTGATAAAGGGCTAGTATCCAAAATCTACAAAGAACGTATCAAATTCAACACCTAAGAAACAAATAACCCAGTTAAAGAAATGGGAAGAAGACGTGAATAGACACTTTTCCAAAAAAGATACCCAAATGGCTAAAAGATACATGAAAAGATGCTCAACATTACTTATCATCAAGGAAATATAAATCAAAACCATGATGAAATACCATCTCACATATGTCAGGATGACTAAAATGAACAACACAGGCAAGTGTTAATGAGGATGTGGAGAAAGGAAAACCCTCTTGCACTGTTGGTGAGAATGCAAACTAGTGCAGTCATTCTGGAGAACAGTATGGAGATTCCTCAAAATGTTAAAAATAGAACTTCCCTACAACCCAACAGCTACACTACTAGGTATTTACCCAAAGGACACAAAAATATTGATTAAAGGAATACATGCACCCCAATGTTTATAGTTTATAGCAGTATTATTAACAACATAAAAACTATGGACAGAGCCCAAGTGTCCAATGACTGATGAATGGATAAAGAAGATGTGGTGTGTGTGTGTGTGTATATATATGTGTGTGTGTGTGTAAATGTGTATTATATATATACATATATATAATGGAATGTTACTCAGCCATAAAAAAGAATGAAATCTTGCCATTTGCAATGACATAGATGGAGCTAGAGTGTATTATGCTAAGTGAAATAAGTCAGTCAGAAAAAGACAATATGATCTCACTCAGATGTAGAATCTTAAAAATGAAATAGATGTACATATAGGAAGGGGGAAAATAAAAAAGGACAAGCCATAAGAGACTCTTAACAATAGAGAACAAACTGAGGGTGGATGGAGGGAGGTGGGTGGTGGATGGGCTAGATGGGTGATGGGTATTAAGGAGGGTACTTGTGATAAGACTGGGTATTGTATGAAAGTGATGAATCACTGAATTCTACTCCAGAAGTCAATATTGCACTGTATGTTAGCTACCTAAGATTTAAATTAAATAAATAATTTTTTAATAAAGACACCAGTCATGCTGGATCAGGGGCTCATCTTACTCCAGTATGACCTCATCTTAGCTAATTCCATTCACAATGACCCTATTTCCAATTTAAGGTGAAGTTCTGAGGTATTGGGGGTAAAGACTTCAACATATGGATTTGGAGAAGGGGAACACAATTCAACCCAAAACAAGTAGTGTCTGTCTTATTTCTCTGTCATAAATTACTATTTTCCCTTTGTAATTAATACATATCTTAAGGGGAAATAAATTAAGACTATATAGTTTCAGTATTCTGTTTTCCACCACACTTCCAGTCACTAATTCTAGCACCCACTGATCATTCTTGCCAAAAGCAATTACTGTGGTGTTTCCCAGATGACATTTTCTATTTCATCATTCTCTATATTTAAAGGAATTCTGCCTTAAGGAAGAGCTTTCTCTTCTCTCCCACTGATTTAAGAAAATTATTTGTATCACTATGGACTCATGAATTCATGTTTTACTCAAGTTACAATCCCTTCTTATCATTATTTCATGATGGCCACTGTGGGCTTAAGATGGCTCTTATATCCTTTAATACTTCCCCATCATTTTTTGATCAGTTTCTTAATGTTTGGCACAATATGTTCCAGACTAATATCATACTTTCCCTATTTCAGCCATTTGTCCAAAGAGTCCTGATTCCTTCTATTGGAGAGTGGTACCTAGAACCAAGATTTGGGTGCTAAGTGTGCTTATCGTTACGTTCTTGCTTCAACTCCTGCTCAGCACCCTGAACTAAGATATAGAGTATGCATAAACACACATAAACACACAAATATACTTATCATTATTTGCTTTGACATTTACCTTTTTAGCTAACTGTATTAAAAACCATCAGAATATCCTAATGACTTCATTTCCAATCCAACATCACAATGTTCATTCTAGCCTTCTCTAGCTTCCTTATTTGCAACTCCTTTCTCTTGACAGTGAGATGTCTGATGTGAAAGACAGCTCCACTAAAACCCGGGAGAAATTTCTCTCCTAAGTCTATCACTGGCTCTTTATGCAATCTATTGCAGTACTTTGCAAAGGGTTTTTTCAGCAAACTTTTATAGCAAACAATAAAATTTGATAGGATGCACTGGTGGTGGTTGGGGAAAATAGAGGCTTTGGTGTAAATTCGTTCTATTTTGCATATAAAACAATACATTGGGGGTGTGGAGCCTGCTTAAAATTCTCTCTACCCCCTCCCTCCACCCTTCTGTTCTCAAAAAAACAGTATTTTTTTTTTTTTGGCCTTAATGAGGTATGATTGACCAAAACTACATATATTTAGGTTGTACAATGTGATATTTTAAGATATATAAAATAATTTGATATACATATACATTGTGAAATGATCATTGCAAGTTAATTAACACATTCATCACCTCACATCATTACCAAATTATAGAATGGTGGTTGTCAGGAGCAGGGGTGGGGGAAATGAGAATATGTTGCTCAGATGGCAGACATTTTCAGCTATAAGAAGAAAATGTTCTGGAGTCTCATGTGCAGCACATTCATTATAGTTAATAATATTGAATACTTAAAATTTACAGGGAGTAAATCTTAAGTGTTCACTTTCTATTTCTTTATATTGTACAATTATAAGAAGAAAGACTAAGCATTAAGGACAATGCTTAATATGAAATGTGTATAAAACTTCCAAATAAGTATTTTAAAAATTTTAAAAGCTTTGAGCTTGATTGTGCAAATACATGTTTGAGGTTTGAAATGGCTTTACACGGTCTTTTTTCATTATATTCTCTTCATCTTCTGGATACCCTCTACAAATAAGAAACATTGTTTTCTGAGAGATTGACCAAAAAATGACACCCTTTTAAATTACAATTCAATATTAACAGTTAAAATTTGACTCAAATATAATTGTTCCTTTCATCCATTGACAACTGTAATGTTGAGAATTATTGTGATCACATGAATGGACTTATCCAGACTTTTTCAAATCAAATATTTCAAAATAATGCTCTAATTTGCAAAATGTGCAATCATTGTCAGAGTAGCCACTTTACATCTTGGTTGGACATCTCTGGAATGAGACAAGAGAGCCAGAGAGTCAATTCAGAGGGCGCAGGAAAAGTATCTCATACAACATTCTTAATGCCTAAGAAGTAATTTTCCTTCTCAGGGACTCTTTCTGAGTGGTTCTACTTCTCCACATTGAAGCAGATCATCTTATAGTGATTACTGATGGATTTATCCTTTACCTTCTACTGGAGGCAGTCAGTGAGGCCAGTGTGGACTATGGCAACTTCTCACTATTCCTTGCTTCCACATCCCACACTATCCCTTGTTGGTTTTTTTAACCCCTGACCATAACTTTCTTCACAGTCAATAAAACTTCCTCAATTACTCCACTTCAGTGTGTTATCTGTCTTAATGTATGGAGGAATGCATGGAGAAAATGACTACCTATCAGATGATATAGAATGAGTCATTCATACCAACAAAAGACATAAATAACACTTTCCTCTCATACAAATGTGAGTAAGGAAGGACCATCTGCTAAAGTTTTCACAGTAAAACAACACACAGCAAAATAGGTTACAGTTTGTTTGTAAATCAGGATCCAGAGAAGGTACACATTTCAAATCCAGGTGACTTTTTTCATAAGTCTCTTTTAATCTATAATTCAACCTCCCTTTTTTTCCACTTCCAATAAACTTGTTTAAAAAAAAAACTGAGTTGTTTTCTTACAGTTTCCCAGAGTGTGGATTTTAGTGATTTCACCCATATAGTTTAATGTTTACCTCCTATGTTTCCCATAAATTAGTAGTTAGATCTAGAGGAATGATCAGATTCAGGGTTGAATTTTGGCAAGAATACTTCCTAAATTATGTTGGTTATATCCATCAGAAAGCAGAAAATATCCAGTCATCTCTGTTTTGTATATTAGCAGCTATTGAAATTTCTTGATAGCATTCAATATTTCATTAAGGTTTCCAAAATGGTAATTCTCTGAATCTATTGTTCCTTTTTTATCTGTCAATTGGAAACCTCTATATGGATAACTGTTCTTCCTGATGTATCGATCCATAGAGAAGAAGCAAGATAAATATTCAATTCTTTCTCTTAATTTATTAATTTTCAGAATAATGACTTACTCCCTAATGTCCTCCAAATGTAACCAGTGATTTTTACTATAAGAATGAATTGATAGTATCAGTCTTAGTGATGTTCAAAGTGTTCCAGATTTTGCCAATGGAAGTCCCTTAATGATGGCTTCTGAGTCCTTTGATGGATTTCTCACTTTCTGGTTTGACAGGACTTCAAAGCTTACCTTTTATATTTTTTTTCTCCAAACTTGGGTCCAGCCATTTCTCCAAAGGACTCCTAATTTCTTTAATGAGTGATGGTATTTAGATAGCACAACTCATGCAGTGGGGATGATCATTGCTACTGTGTTAGCCATTTTTTTAGACTTTTTCATTGGCTAGGAATAAATAGTTTTTTTTTTATGTTCAGTTAGCCACTGTACAGCAGTACATCATTAGTTTTCCATATAGTGTTCAATGATTCATTAGTTGTATATAACACCCAGTGCTCATCACAACACATGCCATCCTTAATACCTATCACCTTGCTACCCCAATCCCCATCGCCCTTCCCCTCTGGAACCTTTACTTTGTTTCCTGGGGTCCATGTCTCTCATGGTTTGTCTCCTTCTCTGATTCCTTCCCCTTCAGTTTTCCCTCCCTACCTCTATGGTCTTTTGTGCTATCGCTTATGAAACCATATGATAATTGTCTCTGTCTGTTTGACCTACTTCACTTAGCATAATCCTCTTCAGGGTTTTTTTTTTAAAGCTTTTGTTTGGTTTCATTTTTTTAGGATTTATTTATTTATTTTAGAGAAGGTGCACAAGGCGGGGAGTGGCAGAGGGAGAGAGCGAATCTCAAGCAGACTGCCTGCTGAGTGCGAAGCATGATGTGGGGCTTGGTCCCACAACCCTGATATCATGACCTCAGCCAAAATCAAGAGTCAGATGCTCAACCAACTGAGCCACCCACTGTATAGTCTTTCACCCACACTGAAAATTCTAGTTCTCCTAAATATTCATCTGGCTTATCCTGTAATTCACATGCAATGGACTCAAAATAACAAAACTAAAACTATCCTAAACATTATAATTATAGAAAACAGTTTATGGTGTTTTTATAGGGTTTTTTTGTCCCTGGGTTATACCTTACTGAGATGAACAATTAAATTTCAAGTTTGAAGTAACTTGAAATAATTACTCTGTATGGTTTTGCCACTAACTCAACATTTAAATTTTAATTTTATAAAATAACATTTATGAAAATAAAGTTTTATAATTTAAAACTTACAATGATACAATTTAAAAAATTTAAATATGATTTCATAATTACAAAATAATTTTAAAAATAAAACTATACTCTTGTAAAATCATAAAAGATAAAGGTATAATTTTATTTTTCAAATATTTTCTCTTATTCTATCTTGTGTAAAACTGACACTCTTCTTTCCAAATTCCCAGATTTTTTGAGAAACACTGTTCATGAGTTCAATTATGAACCCAAAAATATTCAGTTAAGAAACAAGAAAGAATAATTGTAACAAATCTGAGTCAGTTGTTCATGTGGACATTCTTGTAAGAATGTTTTTCTTCAGTTTCAGATATTTAAATGGTATCTGATTTATATGCTGAAGTAAAGTATAAGAACATAAGCTAATAATGAAGATAACATAGCATCTCGCATTCAAATAAGGAATGGACTCTGAATGGTATGAAATACCTACATATACTCCCCAGAGAACAGGAATTGTCTAACAAAATCTACATTGGAAGGCTGGAGTTCTGTTCAGCAATTTAGGTTTTTTGCCTTCACCGGAAGAAAAGAGTCAAATGACTGACAGTTATAACTATTTTAGTGATAAAGTATTTTCAAGCCTTCCATGGAAACTGGATTCCATGGTAGAGATTCATCATCATACAGAGAGACCCAAACATTTTTGTCTGTTTATTTGGTTAGTTGCCTTTTTTGTTGATGAAACAGAACACTGAATAATTTAGCTTCATCATCTTTAGACCAGCCAACATAGTTTTTGGGAGTAACTGGGCTTTACAATGAGTTGGGAGTAAGGTAATTCATCTCTGAAGAAAATATGTTCAAGAGGAATTTTGCCAAAACAAGATTACACATCTCCTGCACAGTCAATATCCAACACTCTAGGCAAATTATTTTACTCTTTTCCACATCTCTAAAATAGAGAGAAGCATTTTATTGGCAACCTTAAAACGATTTCCTTGAGATGCAAAGTTGAGATTAAGATTCTAAGTGATTTACACTAGTCAGAATGGTTAAAATTAACAAGTCAGGAAATGACAGATTTTGGCTAGGATGCAGAGAAAGGGGAACCCTTTACACTATTGGTGGGAATGCAAGCTGGTGCAGCCACTCTGGAAAACAGCATGGAGTTTCCTCAAAAAGTTGAATAGAGCTACCTTACAATACAGCAATTGCATTACTAGATATTTACCAAAGGATACAAATGTAGTGATCCAAAGGGGCACCTGAACCCTGATGTTTATAGCAGCAATGTCTGCAGTTGCCAAACTATGGAAGAGCCCAGATGTCTTTCGACAGAGGAATGGATAAAGAAGATGTGTCATATTGCGTGTGTGTGTACATATACACAATGGAATACTACTCAGCCATCAAAAAACGAAATCTTGCCATTTGCAGTGATATGGATGAAACTATAGGGTATTATCTTAGCAATATAAGTCAGAGAAAGACAATTATCATATGATCTCACTCATATGTGGAATTTGTGAGAAGGAAGGGAAGAGGGAATGGGGGGAAATCAGAGGGTGAGATGATCCATGAGAGACTATGGACTCTGAGCAACAAACTGAGGGTTTTGGAGGGGAGAGGGTGGGGGGTTGGGTGAGCCTGGTGGTGGGTATTGAGGAGGGCACGTATTACATGGAGCACTGGGTGTGGTGCATGAACAATTAATCTTGTAACACTGAAAATAAAATAAACATATTTGGGGAAAAAGATGATAGATGATAGATAGATGATAGATAGATGATAGATAGATAGATAGATGATAGATAGATAGATAGATAGATAATAGATAGATAGATAGATAGATAGATAGATAGATAGATAGATATAACTGCAAAAAAAAAAAAAAGGAAACAAAACAGAGGATCATAGGGGAAGGGAAGGAAAAATTTAAAAAGATGAAATCAGAGAGGGAGACAAACCATAAGAGATTCTTAATCATAGGAAACAAAGTGAGGGATGCTGGAGGGTGGAGTGAGAAGATGAACATTAAAGAGGGCAGGTGATATAATAAGCACGGAATATTATATAAGACTGATGAATCTCTGAACTCTACCTCTGAAATATATGTTAATTAATTCAACTTAAATAAAATAAATAAAAGATTCTGAGTGTAATGATACATATTTTTGTCTCAGGATTATAGACAATTAGTCTTTTAATTCCATCACATGGTAGTTGAAGGCAGGCTACATTTACTCTTTACAATTATTATGTCTATCGTACTAGTGGATGGTACTGCTCAGAAAAGAGTTTAAAGGGATGACTCAACAAACAGCACATGCAAAAAGCCATACAACTTCCATTTCATTCAGAATTTTAGTACACAAAATTCAATCACATTTATAACACCACTTATTTGTGCCTGATCTCCATGAGACAAACAAACTTTTTCTACAGTTGAAGAAACAGAGGATCAAGAGGATGAATTGACCTTCCACAAATCGAGAACTCTAGAACTTTGAGCCCTCGAGCATTGGATAAAGAATAGTGACACACTTAGCCCTGGTCCTAACTTCCAGTTCAATGTGTTTGCCCTCATATTCTGCTGAGGTGTCACTGATCCTTGAACTTTCTTTGAAACAAATTTACAAATCTGGGAAGCACTGTTATCCCATTAACAAGAAGGGGATATTTGGGAAGGGAAAACATGCCTCCTATGAAAATAACATCATGAAAGTCAACTCTTGTCAGAATAGAAAGCCCTTTTGTAAGTGTTCCAGGAGATGGAAAAAAAGATGGAACCTGTTAGTGGGTAAAGACTAGAAAACCAAAAGAAACATTGGTATCCGGAACCTCACCACTGATCTGAAGATGAGAGGTTAGAAGAAAAAAAATTACAGAAATCTAAGATTTTAGAGATGATCCTACCCACTGACTTAGGGAGATCAATCTCCCTAAAAAAATGAAACTATGTCCTATGGACCATCTATATGACTGAAATTGTCATTATTAGACAGTACGCCTTATAAACAAGTTTGTATTGATCTAATGGCTTGCCATCTTGCTATATTCATACTATTGGTATACTCTTTTATAATATATGCTTTTATTTCTAACAATGTCTCAGATCATTTTAGGGCTAAATAATCTTCTCTTTAAAATAATATTTTTTTCCTTTTCAATACTTATATTTTAAGTTCCTTTTTATGTTATACTACACTATCTAAAATATCCAGTTTAATGATAACAGAAGCACTAAGTGTAGACATCCTTGTCTTTTTGATTCTATAGTAAATACTTCCAGTGTTTTCCCAATAAGAATGAGTCTCTTTCATTCATCGGTGGTAAATATAATTTATCCATTTGACGATATTTTTTGCTATTCCTTATTTATTATCATTTTATTATAATTGGGTTTGCTTTTTATCATATTCCTTCATGCCCTAAAGTGATGATTGTATTTTTCTCCTCCTTTAACTAATTAGGTGATGTGTAAAATAATACTTATGGATTTTGCTAATATTAAAGTATTTCTGATAATAATGCATTTCTTGCATTTCTGGGATAAATACAAATTGCTTGTGGTATATTATCCTCCTCATACTTTACTGGATTAAGAATGGCTTATTTTCTTTTTAAATTTCTTTTATTCTGTACTTTTCTACTTTGGAACCAATGTTATACAAATAACACAAAATTAGCTAGTGAATTCTTTGTCAATTCTCTGAAAGTATTGTTTAAGATTAGACAGATCTATTTCTTAAAAGTGCGTTAGAATAGGCCTCTAGACACCAACTGGGGCTGGAAACTCATTGTAGGAAAATTTTTCACTCTTGGAGTTTTAAAAACATTCTAAGATTTTGTCTCCCTCTTTACTTTTGAGTCAGTTGAGTCAGCTAACTGCAAATATTTGTGTAGCTATTTATCTGTTTTGCCTAAGTTTAAATTTATTGGCACAAAAATATTCACAGTATGCTTTTTATTAACTATCAGTTTATTGTAAATAAATAATAAATAGGTAGATAAATAAAGACCAATAGATCTTGTAGTCTGTTGTTTCTACTGACTCCTACACTTGATGGGTTACCTTCTTCATTGCTTAATGATCATTTATTTTTGTTTAATTACTTCACATGGATTAGAAAACTTTCCTCCAACAAAGGTTTGATTCTGCTGGTAGCGGTCAGGACCACTTTTACACACACCTTTCCCCCTACATTCCAAGCTTACTATCTCTACTTTTAATACCAGCTCAGTTTCACTAATACTTGGCTCAAGATTCATGATCTAAACAGTGATTTTACTATATGTGTTCGTCCCCAGAGCAAGCGCACACCTAGCAAAATACTGCCTTGTCCCCCAATCTCAGCTCTATTTTATTTTGTTCCCACAGTATTTGGTTGGATAGCCATCACTGAATGCAGTTTTCCCTGGGCTGAATTCATTTAGTCTATAGCAGAAAGTCATTTGTGATACTAGAAGTGCAAATTTTTTGTTGGACAACCAGTGTGATCATTTTGTTTCAGATATAAATCTTTCAAAGGCATATTTTAGAGGCTGCATTTTGTTATCAGGTTGTTGGTACAGTTCAGTTCCTTGCAGCTGAGGACTGAGACCCTCATCTCCCAGAGGGTGTCACTCTCCACATGACATGTTTCTTCATGGCCAGTAGGAGATGACCTGTCCCTCTATGAGGGGCCCAGTCTCTTAAGGCTTTCACCTGATTAGCTCAGGCCTACCAGGATAAACTCCCTTCTGATGAACTCAAAATCAACCGATTTGAAACCTTAATTACCCCTGACAAATCTCTGTACTCACACCGTATACTGTAACCTGATCATAAGAGCTAAATTCCATGTTCTCAGGTCCTGCCCATACTCAAGGAGAGAGATTATACAGGACTTTTAAACCAGAGAGCAGGATCTTGGGGGCCATCTTAAAATTCCACCTCCCACAAGTATTCTGGCCTCCCCTCATTCACAGCTTCCACAACAGATCTATATATAACTGAGAACTAAGAGGATAAATGAAAACATTTTCAGACCATAAAATGAATTTTTAAAAAAACTCTACTGAAATTGAGTTATAGTGAAATGATTACTATTAGATCAATATAACTGTAGTTTCCATGACTGGTTAGTCTTCCCTGCTCCTCCTTGCCTAAGCTATTCACTCTTTCCAGAAGAGCAGCATGGTACATGCTTTGCACCAGAATGGAAGCCTCTTATTATAAATTTTGATCCAGTAGATACCATATAAACCAGTGACATTCGGACAATTCCCCTCTCTTTAAAATAAGGTCAGTATTTACTCATCTGTCCAGCAAATATATGTATTGTAATCATGAGTTAAGTATGAAAGAGTAAAAAGGAAATTAATTGACATGTATTCTATTTGTGTGACTCTACAATCACCTGATTTGCATCATAAATGAAGTCTTAAGTAAAATTCAAAAAGATAAAATTTTATTTTCTTGTCACAGCTGCTAAAAGGCAACTGGATAATATCCCACCAGCATTCAAGAACAGCGTTAGCCACTCAATTTTTAGAAGTTCTTCATCTGTATCATGACATCATGTGCACCTTCAACTTCATCACTAGCTAACTCTCAGTAGCTAGTAAGTATCAGCATTAGATCTCAACTGGCAATTGGGACTTCTGGTAGGGCAGGACTTGTTGAATTAAAACTGAAATAACTGACCTCATTTCCCAGACATATAGAAAGTATCATGGTCTTGATGCTTTCTAGTATACACGGGCTGCAATGGCCCCTTGCACGGCTGCCCCAATGCTCTGAAGAGTGGACTGCTTCTGTAAGAGTTCTACAAGATAAAAGCTGTCTCAAGAACTTAAGCTTTCACAATTTATGATAGAAGCTTACTTATTCTACCATTAATATGAGTGATTTTTGATTTTGAATCTAAATGGCCCAATGTGTCCATTTATTCTTTGGTTGCCATGCAAAATTGGTACGAATTAGCCTGCATATCCCATAATACTCACTATAAGTTTCCTTTGCCAAAGAAACTGTGATGAACAGACATGATAGGTTCTTGGTAGTTGTAGGAACTAATGATATTGACATCCTATTTTTTTTTCTACTGGAAAAAGAACTTTTCTCATTCTTCATATCTTTGTTACAATGTGATCTAGGGACTCAAGATTATTGGCACCAATTTGGGTCACAATCCAGATGTACTAAATCAGAATCTTCATTGTAACTAGAGCCATAATTTTTGTGATGGTTAATGACTGAGAAGCAGTGCTCTATAGATCTCAGGGGGCTAGCAACCAGCTCTGATTGTAGTAATGATGATTATAAAAATTGTAATTATGACTATCACATTTGTTAATAATATGGTACTTTTATTATGACATAGTCTATCTATCTTTTTTTAAAGATTTTATTTATTTATTTGACAGAGAGAGATCACAAGCAGACAGAGAGGCAGGCAGAAAGAGAGGGAGAAGCAGGCTCCCTGCTGAGCAGAGAGGCCAATTCAGGGCTCAATCCCAGGACCCTGAGATCATGACCTGAGCCCAAGGCAGAGGCTTTAACCCACTGAGCCACACAGGCACCCCTATTCTTTACCACTTCATTAGGCTTCTTCCCACTCAAGACTAGATCCTTCCTATGACTTCCTCCCATCTCTTATCAAACTAACTCTGAACTTCCACATTCCATGAATGAATACATGTCTTTTCAGTATCTGTGCTTTAAGTAAATGGTCCTCAAATTTTAGCATCAGAATTACCTGAAGAGCTTCTTAAAACTCAGATCACTGGACCCCATCCACAGATTTTCTGATTCAGCAGGTCTGGACTAGATCTCAAAATTTTATATTTTAAAAATTTTCTAGATGATGCTGATGTTTCTCTTCAGGGCACTACGCTTTGAGAACCACCATTTTCCAAACAGAATTCCAGGCATTGGGAGTAGGCTGAGAACCTGCGGGGTAGACAGGTACCACACTAATGTCTCTCCTATAGATCAGGTTAATGCAGGTCTGCTGGTGTCCACTCCATTCTGCGAAGACCTGGCCAGTCCAGGATGCAGACAGAGCAATGATGTGCAGAAATATCCCTCTCAACTGACCTCAGTTGAGGCCACCTTGTGCATAGGCAGTTAATCCCTGTGCAAACACATCTTACAGATGAGGCTGTAACAATGATCCTACTACTACTGGGTATTGAAAGTGACATAACTGGTGTGACAATGAAATTTTTTTAAAGCCTAATTTAAAGTGGAGTTTGGAAGCCCTGAAGGGGGAGCTCCCATGCACATCCCCCTCATCACAGCCTGCACAACCAGCAGGCAGAAGATCATTTTTTTCTTTTCTTTTCTTTTCTTTTCTTTTCTTTTATTATTTTATTTTATTTATTTGACAGAGAGAAAGAGATCACAAGTAGTCAGAGAGGCAGGCAGAGAGAGAGGGGGAAGCAGGATTCCTGCTGAGCAGAGAGCCCGATGCCCTGGGATCATGACCCGAGCCAAAGGCAGAGGCTTTAACCCACTGAGCCACCCAGGTGCCCCCAGAAGATCACTCTTATCTTGACAAGGGAGGACATTTTTCATATAAAAATTTCTCTTCTGCTTTTAAGAAAAAGAAGGAAGATCTCTCCCCAGCAACAGCACACTATCGCCTGCAACCGATGAGAAACCATCACAACCTCCAACTCTGTTCTTCTCTAATGAATTTCTGCTCAAAACAACCCTTCCCACTTTCCTCCTAAAGCCTAATAAAAGCTCACCTTCTCTTTGTCTCTTCATACTTGCCTGGGGTTTTGCCATTGCTTGCATGTCCTAAATTGCAATTCTCTGCTATTCTTGAGTAAACTTATTTTTTGCTACTAAAATAACTAGCTATTTTGTTTTTAAGTTTGATACTATCAGTGTGACTTCCTGCATTGGGTATTTAATGGGGAAGGTTGGCATATCAATTTTGGAAAACAGAATTAAAATGGCATGATTTGTATATGAACCATTCAGTCTCTGAATTAATCAACTATCAAAGAAAATTGGAAGTTTCTTTCTCTCAAGAGTAATAAACATTTCTCCTTTTGCAAAAGAATTCAGAGAGCTGATCTACTGTGCCATCTGAAATATGTATATTGAACTGTTATATTTCTATTAAATATTTATAAATTTTTCTTTAATAACAAGATATTACTGTGCTCTAATACCAAATGGAAAAAACACAAATTTGCACATGCAGTATGAACATGACAATGTAAAACTAAACACAAACACTAATTTACTTAAAAATCATTTACTCGATGACTGCTACCAGGAAATGTGCATAGTTAAGAAACAACAAAGATGGGAAGTCAAGGGTAGTGATTGGTCAGTACGAGGATGTGACTTTGGCCAGGGACCCAGGAATGCCAAAATCCAGAATCCAGCCCTTCCATTCATCCCTCTTTTCCTGGGAAATCCAAGTACCAGTTACTAAGCTAAGTACAAGTGCTACGGAAATGAATGCTCTGTTAAAATTACACTGAGATATCTGAGCTTATACTCAAAGTAATTGAACCAGCTTATGCAGCCATGGTTCTGGCAGGAAATCAGCATACATGCAAAGAGTTGAACAAAAGAGAATCTAATGAAGAGACTGTTTATAGAAGGTTGGACAGGATTAAGGAAATAAGGGAAAATGAGGTACCCAGGGACTAGCAACAGCAGGAATCTTTTACCATTCCAGGCTTGACAGGTCAAGGGGAAAAACTAGAACCCAGTGAGAATCAGAACCTTAGAAACAAGGCTAACAAGAGCTACTATCTGCAAAAATGTATCAGTGCCCAAACTTTGGCCAAGTTGAGGGAAAAGGGAAAATTACCTCAAACTCTCTGGGCTCCCTCCCTCCCAACCTCCTTTCAGTGCCTCCTGTTGGCTGAATCCAACTAGAAGCCCAAGTGACATCATTTGTAGAGGTCAACTTTCTGAAGCAGGGCCAAATGGATTATAATTTACACTTTAAAATCCCCCTGTTCCTCTCAAACTGTAAATTATGGGAGTGGAAAATTCTGAAGTTCATATGGTATGCCCCTGGAGAGAGAATGATATCACAGCCTCTAAGACATTTGGGGCTGATTCGTGTTGACAGTCCTGCTGTAATAAATGGAAGACACAGCACGACAAAATGGGCGTCCTTCCCTGAGGACTCAGTACTGCCTAGGATTGACAAGCAGGAAGGTCCAGAGAAACAGTGACCCAGCTTGCTGTAAACCAAGACTAAGCAGCAGCCTGACTCAGGTAAGGGGTTCCGGCTTTTGCTGGGGGTTACAGCCAGGCAGTGGGAGGTCACCCGGCTTCTGGAGTGTTGAAGATGGAGGTTCCGCTCTTCCTCAAGAGGAATATAATTAATGACTAGAGTTTATTCATGTAAAACATATCAGTCTTCTAAACTTCAGAAAGAGGTTGTGTTTATATTTTCTAATAAAGATAATGTATCCCAACAACAACAAAAGCTGCTTTTACTTATGACTGTTGAGAATACGAGTCTAGAAGAAAACAGTGTTAAATATTAGAAGTTGTTATGGCTTGACTGCATATATTTACATCTTGTAATGCAATATTTGCACAGGTGACATAAATAGTTCACTTGCAGGATTCATAAATAATATTTACAAAATATTGTCCAGAGAAATATGGTTTCATGAAGATTCAATGTGAGTAAAAAAGGAGTCTCAATCCCTGCTAATGAGATAATAAATAAGTTTCAGAAAAAGAAAAGGATGGCTATTTTTTTTAAAGATGCATAGTTCAAAAGGTACAATTTTTGATCTTTCTGTACATATTGCTGTCCTAATTTTCACTTTGAAGTAAAACAAGATCTGTGTTCTGAAGAGTTTTTAATTTTTTTTTTTTTCAAATTAGGCAAAAGTCTGCAGTAATGATTAAGTAGACTGAATTTGAAAAATAAAAAAAATTTCAAAAATAGCAGAACTAAGCTTGTCTACATCCAGAATAACTAGAGAAGAGATTATTTTTCGGGGCACCTGGGTGGCTCAGTCGTTAAGTGTCTGCCTTCAGCTCAGGTCATGATCCCAGGGTCTTGGGATCGAGCCCCGCATTGGGCTCCCTGCTCTGCAGGAAGCCTGCTTCTCCTGCTACCACTCCCTCTGCTTGTGTTCCCTCTCTCGCTGTGTTTCTCGCTGTCAAATAAATAAAATCTAAAAAAAAAAAAGAGATTATTTTTCATAATGGGTCATTGGCCCACTGAAAACTATTAGTCATATATCTCAAATGGTAAAGAGCAGCAATCAAGGATGATATACAAGATTAGAAAATTAGCTGAGCTTTGCTAGGCCAACTCAAGCATTATACTACAATTCAGTCTCCAAACAACACATTATTGTAAGCAAAAATTATGTGGAGTGAGAACATTAAAATTCTATCCAAAAAGGAGGAGTATCTGCTCTTGCCCTAGGTCCACAGGCTTGAAAGCGTTTGTCAAAGGCAGAATAGTCCAGCAATGACCCACAGCTGTCTCTCTGAGAAGCAATGCCCATAATGTAAAGGAAAATATATATATGAGGATAATGTCTCTCTGATACTCAGGATCGAAATGGCAATCTATATTCTTTCACTGTGGTGATGGAAATGTGGGAAGAGTAAGAAGATAAGGAACTGCAGGTAAATTGACCAAAACAGTGAGGAGCTTCCTTTAAACATGTGCCCTGTGTATCCCATTTGCAATTAGAGCTTTAATGACTTAAAATTGAGTATTTCTAGGGGTACCTGTGTGGGTGTCTCAGTCAGTTAAGCAACTGACTCTTGATTTCAGCTCAGGTCTTGATCTCAGTGTTGTGAGTTTAAGCCCCATGTCAGGGTCCACACCCAATGTAGAGCCTATTTAAAAAAATTTTTTTTTAGAATAGAGTATTTCTAGTTGAGGGTGAGGTGGAGAAAGAGGGATATTTCCCAGTGAATCCCATTAGATTCCTGGGATCCTCCCAATCTCTAGCTCTAATTAACTGAGCTCTAAGTAATGTGTTGCCAGCACAATCCAATTGGCTTCTATTTGTTTCAGTGATGTTAGTGTGGTTTTCAAACTCTTGAAATCAAAGATTAAGTTTATAACAACTTATTCCCCCACCAGAAAACTTAATGGTTTCGGACACATAGAGAATATTCAATGACCATGTCTGAACTGAGAGGGATTGATTTGTTCTGTGATGTATATAAGCCTATCAAGTTCTTATCAAGGAGCATTTTCTAGAAATGCTTCATATTATTTTAATAGCAGTCCATTCTATAAACAAGAAAAGCACAAAGGCATTGCAACCGAAGAATTACTGGTATTAACCAACACACACACATATTATTACACATATGCAACACAGAATAGTGAAGTATTTTTTATTTTCAATCTCACTTTTCTTTGAAGTTTAAAGTTTTCCTTGACAGCACCCCCTGTTACACATAACTCATCTTAAATTCACATGCTAACTGGAGTGGTCATTTATGTTTGCTAATTGCCTTTGTCCAAAAGAGTAATAAAAGTTTTCATGTCTTTGTGATAGGTAGTTACAATTTAGAGTCAGCTCTGTAAGTTAAATACCCATGAAGATGGGAAATAGAGGTTTTCTCTTCCTTGAGATTTATATTCAAAGAAATTGTGCCCAGGTTCTTGAAAAAGATTCTTGGATGGAAAAACTGGCAAAAGGCTTTTTAGCTTTGAGAAAGATTTACATACATATCAAAAAAACAAAGAAGTATTGCAAAAATAAAAGTTTTCTAAAGCAAAGAAGCTCTAAGAAAAAGGAAGGGGAGAGGCCTCTTTCCCTTTAAAAACTCCATTTTTTTTTTCCTTTTTAGATTTGTATTTAGTTGACAAAAGTACATGGGATTTCAAAGAACTTTATTTCTATTCTATGATGAAGGAGTGGTTCTGGGAAAGAAAGAAACTGCTGCCTGAAAATAAGAAAGATGATGGGGAACCAGGGTGACTCAGTTGGCTAAGCATCTGACTCTTTTTTTTTTTTTACTTTGGAAAGATGTTTATTTATTTATTTTTATTAACATATAATGTATTATTTGCCCCAGGGTACATGTCTGTGAATTGTCAGGCTTACACATTTCACAGCATTTACCATAGCACATACCCTCCCCAATGTCCACAACCCAGCCACCCTATCACTACGCCCCCTCCTCCCAACCACCCTTAGTTTGTTTCATGAGTCTAGGAGTCTCTTATGGTTTGTCTCCCTCCCCATCCCCTCCTGTTTCATTTCTCTCCCCTGCACAAACCCCCGCCTTGCCTCTCAAATTCTTCATATCAGAGAGATCATGTGATACTTTTCTTTCTCTGACTGACTTATTTCGCTTAGCATAATACCCTCTAGGTCCATCCACGTCATTGCAAATGGCCAGATTTCATTTCTCTTGATGACTGCATAGTATTCCATTGTATATATATACCACATCTTCTTTATCCATTC
>CM053605.1:22199395-22255194 GCA_028646535.1 Procyon lotor
ATTTATCTAATTATACTGCAGGAGTAGTGGGGGACCCTACATTTGCCTCATCCCTCCAACACAGCCAGATAAATATCAAATCATTCTGAACCCCCGAGAAATTGATCTGAAGACTGAGAAAACAAACTGCACAACTAGAGGGAGACAAACAGCCAAGTTGTGGAAGGTAGGAGCTACAGAGAGTTGATTGGGGGAGAAAAGAATTGTACATTCTGTGGAGCAAAGAGAGCTCTGATCATGGAGAGAAGAACAGAAGAGAAAGAGTGAGAAAGACTGAAAGCAGCATGCAGGGGATTGCACAAGAAAAACTCTTCCCTGAAACCACGGACTGGGAAAAGGAGTAGGTCTGATCACAAGTTTTCATAACCAATGAAGCTCAAATTCTGAAGTTTGAGAAGTCTGCACTATCACCAGGGTCATGCCTGGCAGACCTAGCAGTGCTCCTGTAGGAAAGGAGGGCAGAGGCCTGGGAGCAGACAGTGTGGTCAGACTATCTCCTGAGTCAGAGGGGAAGAAACAGTTCCCCTCTTGGAGTGCATTTGGGAGTGGTGGCATGGCCTCTCCAGGGACAAAAGACCTGGTGGGCAGCATAAGAACACATAAGAACTTGCTGAGGGCAGCAAACTTTGGTGCCAACTTTTTGCTGCACTTTATCATGAACTCCAAACTTCTGTGTAATGATGGGACCACTTTTCTGGGACAAACCAGCACCAGCTATAGTGCAGCAAGACCCTCTCCAGAGGATTAGTACGTGTCCATGCTGTGCTAGGTCCCTAAAATTTAGAGTTTTGAAATCCAGTCATAGCCTGAGATAAAACACAAGAGAATTGTGCTGCCTGGTAGGCAGATCACTCAGGCACAGAGAGGGTGAAGGCAGGGATGTGAAAGAAGCAGAGACACAGAAAGGAAGTTGCTTGCTCTTCTGAGAGGGCTTCCTAAAGAGTGGCAGGCCTGAACTCACCACTCCCAGAGGAGAGAGCAGGGTAAAGCCATTCCCCCCAACCCCATGCCCCCCATCTCACCCCCCACCCGGCTCATCAGCCCTGACCAACTTCGGTGAGCAGCACAGCACCCCCCCAGTGGAGGCTACAGCTGCTCACAACAAGCCCTGCCCTACTGCACCCTGCAGGTGCATCTTTACTAAGGCAAGTCTGCCTGAGAACCAACACAGCAGGCCCCTCCCGCAGAACACAAATCCCTCAACACACACCAAGTCTACTGATCATAGAGTGCTAGAAAGCTTCAGTTCTAGAGGAAATAGGATCCAGCTTCTTTTAACAAGCAGACCAAAACACTTCTAGTTAAAATTTGCCACACTGTGGACAAGGTCCAAACACCCCAATGCACATAAGAAGAAACTGCAGAGGACAGACCTAATGGAAGGAGCTGCGAAAATACAATAGCAGAGTGCATACTCTGAAACACTTCCTGAAGCACCAGGCCCAAGACAGTATAGGACCTCTCTTAATATAGCCACTACTTTCAGGATCAGGAATATTAACAGACTTTACACACACACACACACACACACACACACACACACACACACACACTAGTGACCTAGACAAAATGACAAGATGGAGGAATTCACCCCAAAAGAAAGAACAGGAGAAATCATAGCCAGGGATTTAATCAAAACAGATATAAACAAGATGACTGAACCAGAATTTAAAACAACAACCATAAAGATCCTAGCTGGGCTTTAGAAGAACATTGAAGACACTAGAGAATCCCTTCTGCAGGGATAAAAGAACTAAAAACTAGTTATACTGAAATAAAAAAATTCTATAACTGAGATGCAAAACCAACTGGATGCAATGACACTGAGGACAGATGAAGCAGAGGAAAGAATCAGTGCTACAGAAGGTAAAAATGTGGAGGAAGAAAGGTGTTAGATCACAAATGCAGATTTGGGAAACTCAGTGACTCCTTAAGGCATAATAACATTCATATCATAGGAGTTCCAGAAGAAGAGAGGGAAAAAGAGGCAGAAGGTTTATATGAGCAAATGATACCTGAAAACATCCCTAATCTGGGGGAGGAAACAGATATCGAAATGCAAGAAACACAAGAACTTCCATTAAATTCAACAAAAACTAGCCAACACCAAGACATGTAATAGTCAAATTAAAAAAAATACACAGACAAGGAAAGAATTCTGAAAGTAGCAAGGAAAAAAAAGTCCTTAATCTACAAGGGAAGACAAATCAGTTTTGCTGTAAATCTGTCCACAGAAACTTGGCAGGCCAAAAGAAAGTGTCATGATATAGACAATGTGCTGAATAGGAAAAATATGCAGCAAAGAATACTTTATCCAGTAAGGCTGTCATTCAGAATAAAAGAAGAGATAAATGTTTCCCAAGAAAACAAAAACTACAGGAGTTCATGACCACTAAACCAGCCCTACAAGATATTAAAGGGACTCTCTGAGTGGAAAAGACCAAAAGTAACAAAGACTGGAAAGGAACAGAGAACATCACCAGAAATACCACCTTTACTGGTAACACAATGGCACTAAATTTATATCTATCAATAAATACCCTGAATGTAAATGGACTAAATGCTCCATTGAAAAGACATAGAGTATCAGAATGGATTTAAAAAAAAATCAAAAAAACAAGATCCATCTATATGCTGCCTACAAGAGACTCAGACCCATAGACACCTCCAGATTGGAAGCGAGGGGATGGAGAAACATCTCTCATGCTAATGGACATCAAAAGAAAGCCAGAATAGCCAAACTTATAGCAGACAAACTAGATATTAAACCAAATACTATAACAAGAGATGAGGAAGAGCATATTATCGTAACTAAGGGGTCTATCCATCAAGATCTAACAATTGAAAATATTTATGCCCCCAACTTTGAAGCAACCAAAAATATAAATCAATTAATAACAAACATGAGGAAACTCACTGATAATAATACAGTAACAGGAGAGGACTTTAACACCCCACTTACAGCAATGGACAGATCATCTAAGCAGAAAAGCAAGGAAAAAATAGTTTTGAATGACATCCTGGAACAAATAGACTTAACAGATATATTCAGAACATTTCATCCTAAAAAAGCAGAATACACATTCTTTTGGAATGCACAAGGAATATTCTCCAGAATAGACCACCTACTGGGTCTCAAATCAGCCCTTAGCTAGTACAAAAAGATTGCAGTCATACCATGTATATTTTCAGACCATAACACTATGAAACCTGGAGTCAATCACAAGAAAAACCACTTGGAAAGACCATAAAAACATGGAGGTTAAAGAATATCCTATAGAAGAATGAATGGGATAACCAGGAAATTAAAGAAAAAAAATTTGAAAAATACAGAGAAAGAAATGAAAATGAAAACATAATGGTCTAAAACCTCTAGGATGCAGCAAAGGTGGTCCTGATAGGGAAGTATATTGCAATACAAGCTTACCTCTAGAATGAAGAAAAGTCTCGAATGTACAACCTAACCTTACACCTAAAGGAGTTAGGAAAGGAACAGCAAATAAAGCCTAATGCCAGCAGAAGGGAAACAATGATTAGAGCAGAAATAAATGATATAGAAACAAATAAACAAACAAACAAACCCAGTAGAACAGATCAACAAAACTAAGAGTTGGTTCTTTGAAAGAAAATTAATAAAATTGATAAATCCCTAGCCAGACTTTTCAAAAAGAAAAGAGATAGGTCCCCAAAAAACAAAATCACAAATGAAAGAGGAGAGATCACAACCAACAGCACAAAAATTACAAACATTATAAGAGAATATTATGACAAATTATATACCAACAAACTGGGCAACCTGGAAGAAATGGATAAATTCCTAGAAACATATGAACTACCAAAACTGAAACACAAAGAAATAGAAAATTTGTACAGACCCATAACCAGCAAAGAAATTAAATCAGTAATCAAAAATCTACCAAAAAACAAAAGTCTAGGGCCAGATGGCTTCCTAGCCGAATTCTACCAAACATTTAAAGAAGAGTAAATACCTATCCTTAAGCTGTGTGGAAGGCCTTCAGGGAACAAAAGCCACATAGAGCAAACCAGGGTGGATTACTTAGCCTACCCCTGGAAAGGGCAGTACAATCGTGCCCAGGGCAAAGACACCTTAGAATCAAAACAACACGCCCCTCCTCCAGAATTTCAGAAAGCACATTCAGCCAAGACCAAGTTTACCAATCAATGAGAACTGCAAAACTCCAGCCTTAGGGGAATACAGCACATAGAATTCATGGCTTTTTTCCCCTCATGATTTTTTAGTCTCTCAATTTTAATTTCTTTTTATTTTTTTGTCTTTCCTTTTTCAACCAATTTCTTATTTTATCAACTCTTTTAAATCCTTTTTAATTTTCATTTTTAGTTACATTCTATGTCTTCATTGTATTTAATTTTATTTTAATATATATATATTGCAATACAAGCTTACCTCTAGCATCAAGAAAAGTCTTGAATGTACAACCTAACCTTAGACCTAAAGGAGCTAGGAAAGGAACAGCCATATATATTTTTTATATATTATTTATATATATATTCTTTCTTTCTTTCTTTCTTTCTTTCTTTCTTTCTTTCTTTCCAATTTTGGGATGCAGTTTCTCCTAACAGACCAATATACACCCAAAATCTAGTATATGGCTCTGTTCTATTCACCTATCTGATCACATTCTCTTTTTCTTTTTTTTCCTCCTTTTTGCTGTTTGTGTGTGTGTAGGGGGGGGATTTTTGTTTCTTTGCTTTATTAAAGTCTTTTTAATTTTCATCTTTATATTACATGCTACCCTTTCAATGTACTTAATTTTATTTTTGTATATATAAGTTTTTCTTTCTTTACAATTTTGAGATGCAGTTTCTTCTAGCCGACCAAAATACACTCAGGATATAGTGTATTTCTCTGTTCTGCTCACTTGTCTGTATATCCCTTCCTTTTTGATTGTTTTTCTCTTTTGGTTTTTTTCTTATCTTTTAATTTTAACTTTTGCAGTTACATTCCATCCTTCATTGTACTTAATTTTATTTTATTTTTGTACATATATAAGTTTTTCTTTCTTTACAATATTGGGATCTAGTTTTCTAACAAACAGACCAAAATACACACAAGATCCAGTGTACACCTCTGTTCTGTTCACTTGTCTGGTTATATTCTCTTTCTTTTCTTTTTTAATTGCTTTTTCTTTTTCCTCCCCACCCCCCCACCATTTCAGATCTCTTCTGATTTATTTAGTGTATGTTTCTCTGGAGTCATTTTTGCCATTTTAATATTGTGTTCTCTCATCTATTCTTCTCTGGATAGAATGACAAGATGGAAAAACTTACCCCAAAAAAGAGAACAAGAAACAGTACTGACGGCCAGGGACCTAATCAGTATGGACATAAGTAAGATGTTGGAACTAGAGTTCAGAATAAAGATTATAAAGATACTAGCTAGGCTAGAAAAAAGCATAGAAGACACCAGAGAAACCCATTATGGAGAAATAAAGGGACTAAAATCTACCCAAGTCAAAATAAAAAAAATCCTATTAATGAGATGCAATAAAAAAAAAACGGAGTCCCTGACTGCTGTGATAAATGAAACCGAAGAGAGAATTTAAGATAAAGAAGACAAAATGATAGAGAATAAAGAAGCAGAAAAAAAGAGAGGCAAACAACTACTGGATCATGAGGGGAGAATTCAAGTGATATCATAAAGCAAAACAATATTAGAATAATTGGGATTCCAGAAGAAAGAGAAAGAGAAAGAGGGGCAGAAGGTATACTAGAGCAAATTATACTGGAGAACTTCCCTAATCTGGGGAAGAAACAGGCACGCATCCAAGTCCAGGAGGCACAGAGAACCCCTCCTCAAAGTCAGTAAGAAAAGGACAACACCCCGAATGAAATCTTGCCATTCACAATGATGTGGCTGCAAATAGAGTGTATTATGCTAAGCAAAAGAAGTCAATCAGAAAAAAACAAATACCACATGATTTCACTCATATGTTGAATTTAAGAAACAAAACAGATGAACATACAGGAAAGAAAGAGAGAGGGGGAAGCAAGCCATAAGAGGCTCTTAACTATAGGGAACAAGCTGAGGGTTGATGGAGGGAGGTGGGTGAGGGAAGGGCTAAGTGGGGGATAGGTATTAGGGAGGGCACTTGTGATAAACACTGGGTGTTAAATGTAAGTGATGAATCCCTAAATTCTATTCCTGAAACCAATATTACAATGTTAGCTAACTAGACTTTAAGTAAAAATTTGAAATGATAAATAAGCAATAAATGACACTGAGGGGATAAAGTATATAAAAGTTCACTACCTATGCCCATAACTCTCCTACCAACTTCATTCAAAAGCATACAAATACACACACACACACACACACACACAGTAAAAATAAGAGGAAATTGGTTTATGCTTGTTTCCTTTGTATCTGAGTTTAGCTCTTCCGTATTTAGAGTCATAGCTTTTTTCCATTACTATAATGATTATGTGTGCTTTTTATATTACTAATGAATAAGTACATAGACTTTGAAAAGGAAGCATCACCAGATTTAGAGAACAAAGTAATGCTCCCTGACATTTCCCGAAACTTCTTAATCACTCAGGTTCCTGATATTGAAATCACCATTTAGTTTTAATACATGAGGTACCTAATATAATATGAATTACACATCCTTTGGAGATGGATATTTATCCACATCCATCCTCAAATTTTAAATGCACTGGGACAAAATTCAATTCTTCATTTTAATGTAGCCCAGGAAACCTTCTAACTCAGTATTAATCAATCACTGTGACAGTATATTTGAGAAAAAAGAAAAAGAAAACATGTCTTATCTTGCCTATTACCCTGAAGTAAAAGTTGTAGAGAGATTAGAAAACAAATCATGCTGTATTTCCTTGAGTTGCAATTCCACGCCTTTATCTAATCCTCTCAGACTACTTTTCCTTTGAATGTTTTTTTTTTAAAGATTTTATTTTTTATTTATTTGACAGAGAGAGATCACAAGTAGGCAGAGAGGCAGGCAGAGAGAGAGGGGGAAGCAGGCTCCCCGCTGAGCAGAGAGCCCAATGCGGGGCTCGATCCCAGGACCCTGAGATCATGACCTGAGCTGAAGGCAGAGGCTTAACCCACTGAGCCACCCAGGTGCCCCTCCTTTGAATGTTTTAAAGAGATGTTTTGTTGGTTACATCGCCATTTTTGTGACCTTCTTTTTGGGGAAAATTGTGCTTTTAAAAAGGTTACCATGGTTACACAAGGGTTAAGTAGCCAGCTTGTTGTTATTTTTCTTCATTTGCAATAACCAAATTACAATTGCACTCAAAATTACAAAGAGCATGGATCCTTACATCTTAGAATTTTCAGGCAATGAATGTTTCTCTACAAAATGCATGTAAGTGCTTGCTGCTTATCTTTTTTTTTTTTTTAAAGATTTTATTTATTTATTTGACAGAGAGAGAGATCACAAGTAGGCAGAGGGGGGGGGGGGAAGCAGGCTCCCTGCTGAGCAGAGCCCAATGCGGGGCTTGATCCCAGGACCCTGAGATCATGACCTGAGCTGGAGGCAGAAGCTTTAACCCACTGAGCCACCCACTGCTTATCTAACTATTCCTGTGCTACAATGCCTACCTTAAGTCCTACTTCTTTCAGAAAGTATCCTCCCTCTTTGGAGTTGTTTTTATCCATTATCTCTCAAAATGTGAGCCACTGATCTGTCTTCATAAGAAGTACTCAGAATGATTGCTAAGAAGGCGAACTCCTAGGTTTCATGCTAAGCCTTATCAATGAGACTCCCTGCTGTGGATATAGTAATCTGAATATTGAACGAATCCAGAAAATGTGCACAGTAAGGTTTAAAAATATTTTTATCATTTTATACTTTTGAGGTAAAATTCTAAATATGAAATAAATCTCATAATATATTGTTTTTTGCTTGACACAGTCAAATATGTTATAAGAAATCTTATATGTACAATTTTAACAAATATATATACCTGTATATACCTTGTCATGAACATTTTCATGTCTCCAGAAAATTCTTTCATATTTATTTCCTGTCAATCTCCCCTCCCCAGAGCCCTGCTCTAGTTCTGGATTTTTAAAACATATTTTATGTGGTTTATATTAATGCATATGCCACCTGAGATTATGTCTTATTGATGCATAACATAAAGGCCACTCTCACAATTTCCAAGCATATGGCTCTAGCTTCTTCCTGGCTGGTAGGAAAAACTGTTTCTACTCAAAGTACAAATTTAATTAAGGACTAAACCATTTTTAGCAGCTGTGATGGACTGGAGTACAAATTGAGTGAGACCACACTGCTCTTCAAAAATTCAACCATATCAGCTTCCTTAAACATTTCCAGATGAATATAACATGGATTATTAATTTTTTTAAAGATTTTATTTGACAGAAAGAAACACAGCGAGAGAGGGAACACAAGCAGAGGGAATGGTAGTGGGAGAAGCAGGCTTCCTGCCAAGCAGGGAGCCCGATGTGGGGCTCGATCCCAGGACCCTGGGATCATGACCTGAGCTGAAGGCAGAGGCTTTAATGACTGAGCCACCCAGGCGCCCGGATTATTAATTAATACATGGTTGTACCTTAAAATATCTCCTGTGAGAGCTCCAAAACTCTCATCAAAAGGTGTTAATAACATATGCCTGAATGACTAATATCACAATATTCTATGCCTAACCATACAGATGTTGATATGACCCCATATTCATTATAATTAATTCTTAATATAGCAGAATTTACATTGTTTTCAAGTAGATGTGGAATACTAGCAAAAATAAGCTAAATAACGTTTCATAAAATAAGTCAATAAATTTAAAAGGATGGAAGTAATCCCACATATGAAATTAAATTAGAAATACATAACAAATACATCTGAAAAGTCTTACAAATATTTGGAAATATTAATATTAATATTAAATAGCAATCTATTGGTCAAAAAAGGAATCACAAGAGAAATTAGAAAATATTTTTTGTTCTTTTTTCTCATCATGAGAAGTATACTCTTCAATTCCCATCACACATTTCAGCCATCACCCCACCCACCTCCTCTCTGGTAACCATCATTTTGTTCTTTATAGTTAAAAGTCTTCTTGATCTCTCTCTCTCTCTCTCTCTCTCTCTCTTTCTCAATCTCTCTTTTTCCTTTGATTCTTTGTTTTGTTTCTTAAATTCCACAAATGAGTGAGATCATATGGTATTTGTCTTTCTCTGACTTGTTTTGCTTAGTGTTATTCTCTCTAGCTCTATCCATGTTATTGCAAATGGCAAGATTTCATTCTCTTTTATGGCTGAGTAATATTCCATTTCATAGGGGCACTTATGGGTGGCTCAGTCGTTAAGCGTCTGCCTTCGGCTCAGGTCATGATCCCAGGGTCCTGGGATGGAGCCCCGCATCGGGCTCCTTGCTCGGCAGGAAGCCTGCTTCTCCCACTACCATTCCCTCTGCTTGTGTTCCCTCTCTCACTGTGTTTCTCACTGTCAAATAAATAAAATCTTTAAAAAAAATATTCCATTTTATATATATATACTACATTCTCTTTATACTTTCATCAGCCAATGGGCATTTGGGCTGCTTACATAGTTTGGCTATGGTTGATAATGCTGCTAAAAACATCCAGGTGCATGTGCCTCTTTGAATCTGTATTTTTGTATCCTTTAGGTAAATACCTACTAGTGCAATTGCTGGATCATAGGGTAGCTGCATTTTTAATTTCTTGAAAGCCTCCATACTATTTTCTAGAGTGGCTGCACCAGTTTGCATTCCCACCAATAGTAGAAGGGTCCCCTTTCTCTGCATCCTTGCCAACATTTGTCATTGTTGTTGTTTTTTATTTTAGCCATTCTGACAGATATGAGATGATACCTCATCATAGTTTTGATTTACATATCCTGATGATCAGTTTTGTTGAGCATCTTTTCATGTTTCTGTTGGTCATCTGTAGGAGACTTCTCTCTTTGGAGAAATGTCTATTCATATCTTCTGCCCCTTTCTTAACTGGATTGATTTTTTGGGGTGTTAAGTTTGATAAGCTCTTTACAGATTTTTGGATACTAACCCTTTATCAGATATGTCATTTGCAAATATTTTCTCCCACTCTGTGGGTTGCCTTTTAGTTTTGTTGGTTGTTTCCCTTGTTGTGCAGAAACTTTTTATTTTGATGAAGTCTCAGTAGTTTATTTTTGTTTTTGTTTCCTTTGCCTCAGGAGACATGTCTAGAAAAATATTGCTACGACCAATGTTAGAGAAATTACTGTCTGTGCTCTCTTCAAGGATTATGATGGTTTCCAGTCTCACATTAAGGTCTTTAATCCATTTGGAGCTTATTTTTGTGTATGGTGTAAGAAGGTGGTCCACTTCTGTTCTTTTGCGTGTATCTGTCCAGTTTAGAAAATATTTTTTTGATTTTTTATTTATTGATTTCTCAGAGAGAGAGCACAAGCAGGGGGAGCAGCAGGCAGAGGGAGAAGCAGGCTCCCCGCTGAGCAAGGAGTCTGATGTGGGACTGATCCCAGAACCCTGGGATCATGACCTGAGCTGAAGGCAGACGTTTAACTGACTGAGCCACCCAGGCATCCCTAGAAAATATTTTTAAAAGAATAAACTCATTCTAAAAGGCCAACAACACCCCAATAGCAAACCAGACAAAGACATGGGGAAAAAACACTACAAAGCAATATCTCTTGTGAACATAGTTGCAAAAAACTTCAATAAAATATTAGCAAATTGATCCAACAACATAAAAATTATATACGACAACCAAGTAGAATTAATCTCAGATATTCATGGCTATTTCAACATTGGAAAATTGATTAATGTAATCTGTCACATCAACGGGTTAAAGACAAGAAAAATAATGATCATATCAATAGATACAGGTAAAGCCTTTACAAAATCCAACACTCATTTATGATAAAAACTCTCATTAAACTAGGACTAGAGGGGAACTTCCTCCACCTGTAAATAATAACAAAAACTTACAACTAAGTTGTAAGTTTTACCTTTAGTGGTCAGAAATTAGAAACTTTCCCACTAAGATGAGGATCAAGGCAAGGATGTACACCTTCATCATTCCATGTCAACCTTATATTAAAAGTTCTAGCTAATACCATAGGACAACTGATTGGGACAGAGAACATAAAACTGCCTTTGTTCACAGATAACATGGCTATCTATGTGAAAATCTGAAAGAATTAGCAAAAAATGCCTCCTTGAACTAATAAGCATTTATAGGAAGTTTATAGAATATAAAGTTAATATACAAAAGCCATTTTCCCATATCTAGCAACAAACAAGTAAAATTTGAAATTGAAAACACATTGTCATTTGCATTAGCATCCCCAAAAATGAAATACTTGGGCATAACTCTAACAAAATATGTATGCGGTTTATATAAGGAAAATTATGAGACTATAAAAGAAATCAAACTAAATAAACAGAGAGATATTTTATGTTCATGGATAGAAAGACTCAATAATGTCAAAATATCAGTTTTTCCCAACTTGATCTTCAAATTCTTTGCAATCTGAATAAAATCCCAGCAAGCTATTTTGTAGATATTGCCAAACTGATTCTAAATTTTACATGAGGAAGCAAAAGACCCAGAACAGCCAATACAATACTGAAGGAGAAGAAAAAGGTTAGAGGACTGATGTTACTACCTGACTTTAAGACTTACTATAAAGTGACAGTAATCATAAGATAGTATGATACTGATGAAAGAATAGGTGAATAAATCAATGGAACAGAATAGAGATCTCAGAAATAGACTCACTTACTATAGTAAACTGATCTTTGACAAAGGAGAAAAGGCAATACCGTGGAACAGAGACAGTCTTTTCAACAAGTGGTGCTGGAATAACTTGACATCCACAAGCAAGAAATAAATCTAAACACAGGTCTTATACCCCTCATAAAAATTAACTCAAAAAGAGTCACAGGTTTAAATGTAAAATGCAAAACTATAAAACTTATAAAAGACAACAAAGGCAAAAATCTACATGACCTTGGGTTTAACAATAACTTTTTAGATACAACAGCAAAGGCATAATCCATGAAAGAAATAATTGATAAGCTGGACTTGACTAAAATTAAAAATTTCCATCTATGAAAGACAGTCAAGAGAATCAGAAGACAAGCCACAGGTAGGAAGTAAATATTTGCAAAAGACATACATGATAAAGAACTCTTATCCAAAATATATAATGAATTCTTAAAACTCAAGAAAGCAATCCAGCTTCAAAAATTAGTCAAAAACCTTAACAGACACTTCACCAAAGAAGACATCCAGATAGCAAATAAATATATCAAAAGATGCTCTAAATCATATGTCATCAGGGACATGAAAAATTAAAACAATGAAAAAAAAAAAATAAAACAACAATAATATAACACCATACATCTTTTAGAATGACCAAAATCCAGAACAGGGACAATACCAAACGCTGGTGAGTATCCTAGTAGGAATGCAAAACAATACAGCCACCTTGAAAAACAATTTGGCAATTTCTTCCAAAACCAAACATCCTCTTGCCATACAATGCAACAATAGGGCTCCTTGGTATTTGCCCAAAGGAGTTAAAAATTTAAATCCACACAAAACCCACACAGAGATGTTTATAGCAGCTTTATTCATAATTGCCAAGTCTTAGAAGCAACCAAAATGTCCTTCAGTAGGTAAATGGATAAACTACTGTATCCAGACAATGAAATATTATACAGTGCTAAAAAGTAAGGAGCTATCAAACCATGAAAAGACAAGGAAGGCCTTAAATGCATATTAATAGGTAAAAAGAAGTCAATATGAAAAGGCTACATAATGTATGATTCCAACTATAAAACATTCCAGAACTGGCAAAATATAGAGACAGTAAAAAGATCAGTGATTGCCAGAATCTGGGCAGTGGAGGGTGGTATGCACAAGCAGAGGATATTTAGGGTAGTGAAACTACTCTGTATCATACAGTGAGGGTGGAAACATTTCATTATATATGTTCAAAGCCATAGAATATATAACACACCAAGAGTGAACCCTACTGTAAACTATGAATTTTAGGTGATGATGTTATGTCAGTATAGGTTCACCAACTGTAACAAATGTACCACGCTGGTGGGGGATTTTGATAATGAGGGAGGCTATGCATGTCAAGGGAAACATGGGCTGTCTCTGTATCTTCCTCTCAATTTTGCTATAAACCTAAAATTGCTCTAAAAATTAAACTCTTTTTTAAAAAGAATAAAAATAAAACACAACATATTAAAATATATGTAATGCTAATAAGCAGTGCCTAAAAAGAAACTTTTGACCTTTAGTGCTTATTTAGAAAAGGAGAAAGTTCTAAAATGAGCAAGTTTCTATTTTATGAAGCTATAAAAATAGGAACAAATTAATCCCAAGATACAAAGAAGAAAATAATTCAATGAGGTAAAAAATGGTGAAAAGATGGAGAAAAGTCAAGGAAATAAAAAACACTGGTTCTTTGAAAATCTTGACATTTTCTGTAAACATCTAGCTGAACTAACAAATAAAGGAAGATATACAAACTAGCAGTACAAGGAATGAAAGAGGGGAACAAACTGCAAAACTATAGACATTAAGAGGATAATTAAGGAAATATTATGAATAAAGTTATGCCAACAAATTTGACATCTTAGATAAAATAATAAGCATTTTAATAGATACAAATGATCAAATTGAATCAAAAAGTAGAAAAGTCAAATTTCCCCACATCAAATTTCAAAATAATTGAATTCGTAATTTAAAACATTTCCATAAAGAAAAGTCCACATGCAGAGGCTTCATTAGTAAATTCTACCAGACATTTAAGGAAAAAATAGTGCCAAGCCTACACAAATTATTTCCAAAAAATGGAGAAGGAAGGAAGACTTCTTAACTCATTTAGTAAAACCAATATTGACCTGATTCCAAAACTAGGCAAAAATAGTACAAGAAAATAAAACAGGACAATCGTCCTCATTAATTTAGTTGCAAACATCCTTAAGAGCAAGCTATAAAAATAATAATATGTCATGACCAAAAAGGGTTTTTCCCAGGAATGCAATATTGGTTTAACATTAGGGAATCAATTAATATAGTTGACCATATTGAAAAATAGTGATAAACATCTCATTTGAAATATAAAAAATATTTGACAAAATTTAATACTCTTTCACAATAAAAACTCTCAGCAAACTAGAAGGAACCTTGCTCATCCTGACAAAGGGCATCTATGAAAAACCTATAGTTCACACCATGCTCAATGGTGAAAGCACGATCACTTTCCTTTTCAGATGAGGAACAAAGCAAGGATGCCAACTCTCACCACACTTACTCAAGATGCTCTTGAAGTCCTCACTACTACAATTAAGGGGAAAAGGGAACTAAAAGGCAAACATATTAAAAAGAATGAAGTAAAACTATCATTAGTCACAGCTCACGTGATTGTGTAGAGACAGTCCTTAAGAGTTTATGAAACCACTAAACTCTTAAGCATGTATAATAAGGTTGCAGGATACTAAGTTAATATTCAAAATCAGAATATAAACCATTTCTATAAAAAGTCTATCAATGAACATTTGAAAATTTAAAATTTTTAGTAGCCATTTACAATTGCATCAAAAGTATGAATACTTAAGGATTAATTTAACAACATATATGTAAGAACCATACATACAAAACTATAAAACATTACTGAGTAAAATCAAAGGTGATATAAATTTTTTAAAAGGGGGTGTAAATAAATGTAGGCATATAACACATCGGTGGGTCAGAAGACTTAACATTGTTAAGGTGTCAGTGCTACTCAAATTCATGTATACATTTAATCTCAATCAAAATTTCAGCAGGCTTTTTTACATTAACTGAAAGCTGATCCTGAAATTTATATAATAACGTAAAGGAATTAGAGTAGCTGAAACAATTTTGGAAAAGAATAAAATTGGAGGATTAATATTCCCTGGTTTTCAGATTTATTATAAAGCTCACAGTAAAATTTATTATTGGCACAAGGGTAGATAAATTAAAGACTGGTTGAACAGAATAGAGAGTTCAGATATAGACCCACACCTAAACGATCAATTGGTTTTATTTTATTAAAGTAGGGTCCATACCCAACATAGGGTTTGAACTCATGACCGTGAGATCATGAGTCACATGTCCTACCAACTGAGCCAGCCAGGCATCCCTGGTCAATTGATTTTAGACAATGGTGCCAAGGCAACTTCAATCAGGAATAGGATCGTGTTTTTTAGTAAATGGTGCTGTAACAGCTGGATATCTACATGGGGAAGAAAATAAATCCTGAGTGTTTCCTCACCTCATACACATATATGCACCCAAAATGGATCGTAATTCTCATCACACACCCTAACACTTGTAGAAGAAAGAATAGGGAGAAAATCCCTGTGACCTTGGAGTAGGCAAAGAATCCTTAAGGCCACAAAACCCATGAATCATTAAAAAAATATTTTTGACTGGGGCACCTGGGTGGCTCAGTCGTTGAGCATCTGCCTTCGGCCCAGGTCATGATCCCGGGGACCTGGAATCGAGCCCCGCATCGGGCTCCCGGCTCTGCAGGAAGCCTGCTTCTCCCGCTCCCATCCCCTCTGCTTGTGTTCCCTCTCTCGCTGTGTTTCTCTCTGTCAAATAAATAAAATCTTAAAAAAAAAATATTTTTGACAAATTGCATTTCATCAAAATTGAAAACTTCTACTCTTCAGAAGATATCATTTAGGAAATACAAAGACAAGCCCTGACAGAGAAAATATTCACAAATCTTTTATCTAGAAATGAGTTGTATATGGAATATATTAAGAACTCTTACAACTTGACAATTCAAAGACAAATAGCCTAATAAAAATGAGAAATAATTTATGAAGAGTTACTTCATAAAAGAAGATACATGAGTGGCCAATAAATATGAGAAAACATATTCAGCATCACTCATCTTCATGGAAATGCTAATGAAAACTCCAGTGAGATAGTACACTGTGTCCATTACAATGGCCCAAGTTAAAGTCTTTTTATATGGCTAGTGTGAGTACAAAATAATACAACCAGATTTGGAACACAGTTTAATAGTTTCTTATAAATTTAAACATCCGCTTCACACACTATTAGAATTCCATTCCTAGGTACTTATCTAGAGAAATAATACATGTTCGCACAAAGACTTGTTTACATATTCAAATAGCAATTTTATTGGTAATAGCTAAGAACTGGGATGTCTATCGTGTCCTTCAACAGATGAACTAATAAAAAATGTGTTATACATCCTTGTGATGGAATAGTACTCGGCAAGCTACTTCCGCAACATGGATGAATGTCAGAAAGCATTGTGCTGAACGAGAGAAATCAGCATGGTTTGTGCTTACATGTATATGAAACACCGGAAAGGCAAATGTAGTCTGTAGTGACTGAAAGATTAGTGGTGTCTGGTCCCATGAGGGACAGGGTATTGAGTGGGAATGGCCACAAATTAAACCAGGTGATGAAAGTATTCCTGAGGGGGGTGGTAACACACAGGCGTACTCTTTTGTCAAAACTCCCTCTGCAGCATACCTAAAATAGGTACATTTCATTCTAGGTTAACACAATAAAGTCCTTTTTAAGGAAATAGAATCACTAGGAAACAGCATGAAAAATGTGAATTTTGAAAAAGTCTGCTTTTGCTTACAGTCAGCTGCAGACCGATGCTTTTAAATAAAATGCTGTTCCAGGGCATCTGGCTGACTCAGTTGGCGGAGTGCATGACTCTCGATCTCAGGGTTTTGAGTTCAAGCCGCACATTGTGTGGAGAGATTACTTAAAAATAAAATCTTTTAAAAAATAAAAATAAAAAAATAAAATGTCACAATTACAACAGTATCATATGACGAGAGTAACGATTTGGTCAGGAGGAAAAATAGGTTGGAGTAGTTCATTAGTAGTGCAGGAGGGGGTCGAGATCACCACCTTCTTCCCTCACCCTGACAGCACAGCTTCCCCCACCACCACGTCGAGGCACAAGCAGAAGGAGATGATTATAGCGGCTCAGTCTACGTACCAGGCATACTGGTGATAGATCTTGCTAGGATATGGCACATCTGTGTTTATCTTTGTGTTTTCTTTCTATCTTAGCACACAGATATGATGTGTACACAAACTCAATGTCTATCAAACTTTAGCTTGTGTTTTACAGTTTACACGGGTGAATTTATGTGCTATATTTCACACTTAATTGTTTTTTGGAAAGTTACATGTTATTATTTCTTTGGAACATCACAATTTTTCATTATAATGTTCATGATGTGCCCTTCATTTTCTCATGCTTTCTCCTAGAATCAAGAATAAAGGAGGTAGTAAAAAAAAAAAAAGAATAAAGGAGGTAGTATTTAGATAACAGACTTATTCATTAAATACATCTTTAATATATTTAATGAATATATTTATATATTTCATATATAAATATACATTTATATTTCATATAAATACATTCATTATATAAAATAAATTCATAAAATAAATATATATTTATATCATATAAATATATTCATTAAATATATTCATATTTAGATGAATATAACATTCACAGTTATATAGCTATATGCATTCTGCAGCTTTATAATTTTTTTTAGAAACCTAAGGAAAGTTACATAATAAATAAGGGCAAATAAGGTGAAGTTAATTAAATTCGTATTCATTTTCAGGTGTCTGAGTGGCTCAGTCACTTAAGCATCTGCCTTTGGCTCAGGTCATGATCACAGGGTCCTGGAATTGAGTCCCACATCGAGCTCCTTGCTCAGCAAGGAGTCCGCTTTTCCCTCTCCCCCTGCTCCCCTTGCTTGTGCTCTTTCTCTCTGTTAAATAAATTAATTAAATATTTTTTAATAAATAAATTCATATTCATTTTTCCCCTTGGGCAATGGCTAGATTGGTGTGACAGACTTGTTTCAGCATTCTGAACGATGACACGAAATGAGATTTGGCATGTCGTAGACTTCAGACCTTTCAATGTTTGGAGCTGCCTCGTGATTCTTCATGAGTTTGCCTTCAAATGTTATTTTCAAAATTACAAAATTATGCCCACTGAATGGCCCCATGTCAATTAATCTTGCTTCAGTGTTTTATGTAAAGTAACAACTGATTAATACTTACCAGTGAAAGTTATCCTGTTTGCCTTTATCATTGCTTTTCTGATATTCTCTCTGATATTAATATATAAAGTGTCTTCTAGTGGACTGCTAAAAAGGTAAGGCTACTTTCTCTGAGTCTCCTCATTTATGTGGCAGATTTATGTGTGAGAGCAAATTTCTCTAGTTATTTTTCATAATCTATCTGTCAGTATGGCCTTAAGTTTCCTAAGAAGATTTCTAGAAAATCTTATAAACATATAATCTTCATTAATACCATTAGAATAGAATAGTTTTAGATTCTTTGCAGAATTCCTGAATTTATTGTTACAAACTTAAAGCAATCTTAAAAAGACACACATGTAAAACATTACACGGGCAAGCACCCATCGCTAAGACCCCCAGCAACAAATGATACACCATATTTGATGCCATTTGTACTATCTGATAGCACATAAATCTTTGCATTAGAAAATTGCTCACAAGTCAGAAAGTGAGGATCTCAATTGCGAAGAAAGAGGTTTAGGTCTGAGAAGGTCACACAGAAGATGTAATAGGACGTGGAGCAGGAACCAGATTGCTTGGTGGAGCTGGGGACAAATGTGAGGAGACAGACCTCAGGTTTCAAACCCTGAGCTGTTACTACAGAACAGCGAAGTGCATGAGATTCTAAAGGCTCTGGTGAACTTACAAACACTGTGAAATCCTCTGAAATGGGAATTCTGAGTTATTCATCCCTTTGTTTGTTGCATCTATCACAGAACCCGGTACATAAAAGGAGTAAGTATTAGTCAAATGCCTAAGTCATGAATGAAGTGGAAATCCATCTGGGTTAAAAATAGGGGGTGGTATTTATTCATGAGAGGGGTACACCAAGCTCCCTCTCCAGTCACATCTTCTTTCTTGCTCATTATCTTCAAATGATACTGATTTCCATTATGTTTTTAGAACACTCAAAACTCTTCCTTGCTGAAGAATTTTGCCCTTGCTGTGTGCCAACTCCCTCAAACCTATTTCCATAGCTAACTTTTTTGTCTCAACTCAGAAGCTACATCCTCAGATAAAGGCCTTCTCTGACCTCCTGTATCTTAAGCATCTCCTCCAACATTAGTCTCTATCACATCACCCTATTACTGTTCTTCGTAACAGCTAACTCAATCTGGAATTATCTTGTCTGTGCAAGACTTCATTTATTTACAGTCTGTGCTATCTTTTCCCAAAGAATACAATTTTCTTGAGAATAAAGACTCTGTGTATCTTGTCACTGCTCTAATCCCAGACCTTGCACACAACCTGGCACATGATAAATATTTGCTGAATGAATAAAATTAACTTCTAAATAAAATGTGACTTTTTATATCAACATAGCTCTGAGATGAAAATGGCAGGAAAACCTTGACTGGCAAAAATAAATAAGTAAAATAAGAAACTGATTGGTTTCATCATTTAAGCAATTACGTATAAGGTAGAGGTAAACTGCTACCTGAAACAATGTCACCAGGATGCACACATCAGCTTTGTTTGCCTCTTCGGGGTTGGCTTCATTGTCAAACTCTGCTTCAGGCACACATCTTGATTATCAATCCAGGAAGGGAGAGAGCTGCTTTTCCCTGGGAGCCCAACATATTTCTGCCTGGTTATACCCTGATCACCAACCCATTAACTGGCCAGAAGGAAGAAATAAATTGCTTGATTGCAGCCTAACAGGTCCCATCTGGGATTTATAAGCAGAGAAAATCCCACCCAAATCACAAGACTGAGAGTGGAGGGGGTTGTGATTTCCCAAAGGAAACTTGGGATCTTATCACTAGAAAGAAAGAGAGCGGATGCTGGGCAACAAGATGCCTTCTACAGTATATTCTTCTAATCCCTTAGCTGGAATCAGTCATAGCTTGATTCAAACCTATCCCGTTTGTTTGGATGTTATTTAGCTTTACACAGTTCTGCTATTTCTGATCAGAATAAGGAAGACAGAAAGGAGTCCAGAGGCTATGTTATTCAATATTCCTTTGTTTGTTCATGAATATTTCTATAGCTTCTAATAGCTGGTTGCTACTTTGCCTGAATGCCCCATGGCTCTTTGAGCTGAAAGCTGATGGATAATACTTAGGAAAGTCTTGGTGGTATAGCCAGCAAAACTCTGGAAAATGCTTGCTCAGCAGACAGAGAGGTAAACTTTTGCAGTTGGGGTGCTGGAAGGGAGACCGAAGTAATGTCTCCACATTAGAGGAATTTCCTCTGATTTCTCTTCTGCTTCCATCCTCAGACTACCTTGACTTGCAAAGCTCTCAAATTCAGCACACCCAACTCTGGGATTACCAATTTTGCTCTTTAGTACCTCCACCTGCCTTCTACTTCTTAAGTACCTTCTCCCTCCCACTTCCGCTGCCCTTGTCACTCTTTGGACTCATGTATGTCACCTGCCCCATTGCATTCACCTCCCAACTGCTGCCTTTGTGCCTGTTTAACCTTTTCTAGCTCATCTTCACAGGGCTTGAGAGTTATCTTAGAAACATATACCTGCTCCTTTCCTGCTTACCTCCATCAAAGAGTCCTCACTCCTTTTAGATGACAGCCAGGGTAGAAGCCTTTCCCAGTATCTTCCCTGCCTCCCTCTGCAGCCACATGTCTGACATCTCCTCCTTCCCAGCTCACACTTCACCGTGAAACCTGGCAGTTCTCGGAATGTATTGCATTCTTCTACGCCTTTGTAGCTTTGTAAAGGCACAGCTTAAAACTCTGCAAAGAAGAACTTCCAGTCATCACTTAACTCCAACTTTAATCAAAGAATGTATAAATGTGAGAGAATTATGACAAAAGGAAAACAGTGGAATTATTTTGACTTCTTCGTTTCAAAGGTGAATATGTGATCTGGATCATATTATAAGAAACTGGTACCTTCACAAAAAGGAAATTGTCAAATAGAGAATATCTGAAGAGTACACGTTGTACGCTTGATGATGTTCCAGCTAATACAGTAAAACTACAGGAGTTGAGCTTCTTTCCAACTCTCTTCAATGTAACGGAAATTCAACTACAGTAAAGATAGCATTCAAAAGACTGGGGGAAAGGGGACAGAGATAGATCTCTGTTAACATGCTCTGGGGAGGTCAAGGTGAACAGACTTCGGAAATGTCTTTGGTCAGCAGGAATCTGCTCTATGTCCTAGAGATGTGAAAAAAAGTTACACAAACTCTTATACTAAATGTGTTTTAGTATGTGAAGCTTCATATACTAAATGTGCTTTCCTATTCAGCCATTTAAATTATGAATCAAAAGAGCCCATAAGCTCCCAAAATAAAATGTGTTGGAAAAGATTAGGGATCTAAGTAGAAGCTGAATTTAAGTGCTAATGACATTAAACTAACAGTCAGTGAGAGGGAAGGACATTTGCCTTTTTACTTGGCTTCTGCACCATTTATAGATACTTCCAATGCACTGAGTGGTTTTTATAAGTGAATAAGTGAAAACCCACATAAAAGCTATCTTTAAATGCCATAAAAATGAGTAATCTAAAGTGTTCAAAGTCATCTTTGCAACAATACCTGGGCAAATTTTCCATGGTCTCATGAGGCAGCTTAAGAAGGATTTAGATCACTATATCTCTAGTTATAGATTCTGTCTAGAATTAAAAGAAGAGTTGAGAAAAAAATAATTAAAAAGGTTTTTTTTCTTTTTTTTTTTTTTAAGATTTTATTTGTTTATTTGACAGAGAGAGACACAGCAAGAGAGGAAACACAGCAGGGGGAGTAGGAGAGGGAGAAGCAGCTTCCTACCGAGCAGGGAACTGGATCGCAGGACCCTGGAATCATGACCTGAGCCAAAGGCAGATGCTTAATGACGACTGAGCAATCCAGGCGCCCCAAAAGGTTATTTTTTTATTCCGGCAGTCATAAAATTCTGGGAAATAAAAATGCTTTTACCCAAAACTATAATCATGTTATTACTGGTTTTCACATTCTCGTAATTATTGGCAATTTGTTAGCACAATTGTTAAAATAAATTCTTATTTATTCCCTGGTTGACTTGGCATACTATTAGTTTCCTGATAAAGAAAGTAAAAATGTCCATATGCTTGAGAGAACAATCAAAGGCCTTGGAGTCAAACTCAACTGGGTTCAAGTCTGGATTCATTCCCTTCAATCTGGAGCAAGTCATCTAACTTCTGATATCTCTACATTTTTGAAATGGTGATAACTTCACGGTGCGTTATGAAGATTATATGATAAAATAGACAGAAAAGGCTGAGTTCTATGTTATTCCTAAACTACCCACAGGGTAGGCTATCTTTTCAGCCTAAAATTTCCCTGGCTGAGCAGGCAAGGGCTTTACGGGGCAGTTGAGTCCCTATGTGTCTCATGGAGAAGGGCTGAGGGTAGAAGACTTAGGCAGAGCAGACCTAAAAAGAGACAAAGATTGAAATCCTACTCATAAAACCAGATACTTGTAGCTCTTTAGAAAAGTTGAGAATGGCCTTTACTGGTAAAAATTTATGTTTCTAGAATGAAACAACCACTGGTAAAAAAATGAATTTGGCAAATAGGTAACTTTTCTTCCTGTAATACATACATCAAATAAAATACCATAAACACTAGGGAAATAATTGACCTCCATAAAGCAAGCAGATAAATAACAATTATTCCGCATAATTCTAATTCTGTAGGTTAGAAGTTCTGTAGGTTAGAAGTCAAATAAGGAGTACATTGGGCTAAAATCAAGGTGTTAATAGGGCTATACTCTCTCTGCAGGTTCTAGGGGAGAGTTTCTTTGCCTTCTCCAGTTGCCTACATTTCTCAGCTTATAGCCCCTTCTGCCATCTTCATAGTCAGCAACAAGAGGCATTCCTTCTTACGTTATATCACTCTGACAACCTCTTCGGCCTCCCTCTTCCACTTTCAAGGATCTCTGTGAGTATATGGGACCTACCCAGATAATCCACTGATTTTAAAGTCAACTAATTAGCAATACTTAATTCCACACACAACCTAATTCTTCTTTGACAAGTAACCCCACATAGTCACAGGTTCTGGGAATTAGTAGGCAAATATCTTTGTGGGGAGAAGGGTGGGCATTATTCTGCCTACCACAATCTCTAAGGAAGATCACCTGTGAATCATATACTATTAATCTCTGGCTGTAAATAATATACTGCAACTCACACACACCTTATTCATTTTCTTCCAACAATTGAAAAACAGTGGAGTTCTTTCAGTAACTTTAGCAAAAACATTTCCATTTGGTTTAACAAGAGCAGAAAGAGACAATGCTCTGACAGGATGAGTTATGTGACCAAAATCATTCCTGTTTATACTAGACAGTGGAATTCTATTTTCTTTGATATCAGGCTTCCTTTGGCTACAGGAAAAATAAGGCATCAAAATTTAATATCCATGCCAACAAGCCATATATGGCTATCTTCATACACCCCTGTAACCCACCATACTATTCAGTCCTTTTTGCATCTAGAACTTGCTGTATTGCCAACAGATCAAATATCTGTTAAGTGATAAGTCAGAGCGATGACTTAGAAAGTGAAGCATGGTGTGGTTGGGATCTGAAACCATAGAAACTATGGGATGAATTTTTTTAATAGACTCATGTAAACAGAATATTTGTGATTTCAAGCTTAAATACCACTACATATAAAAATACTTGGTTGCAAAAAAATAAAAACTAAAAAATAAACACTTGGTTGCTTAACTTCATTAGAATAATTAAAATTATATAGACTGTCACTCCCCAAGAACATTTTAGAAAACTAATGTTAAAGTTTTATGTAAGTGCATTGTCTAGATCACAAGATGTAGATTAAAGGGGTCTGGAGCCCAGGCAGGTGACAGAAATAAGTGGATGAGACCAGATGAGCCCTGGGTGAACTAGCACCTTTGCTGTCCCATCTGTAGAGGTCAGCGACCACTCAGCTCTAACAGCTGATTTTTGGTTCATAAGATTGACATTTTTATAATTGAGAAAATATAATTTTTATGTGGAAACATGCATATTTCCACAAGGCTGGCAACTTAACAATATACTCTAATCCCTTGACAGAGCAATAAAACCCAGCCATTGACCAAATTGAGCTAATCAACCAGTAGTTTGCACTTCTGAATCTAGATCAGCCAATCCTTAATAACTACCTGATATTTTACTTGTAAAATCAAGAGTGGTATAACTTATTATCTAACTGGATGCAAACATCAAAGCCTAGAAGAAAGGGGCATCTGGGTGGCTCAGTGGGTTAAAGCCTCTGCCTTCGGCTCAGGTTATGATCTCAGGGTTCTGGGATCAAGCCCCGCATCAGGCTCTCTGCTCAGGAGGGAGCCTGCTTCCCTCTCTCTGCCTGCCTCTCTGCCTTCTTGTGATCTCTATCTCTCTGTTGAATAAATAAAATCTTAAAAAAAAAAAAAAACCTAGAAGAAAAATGTGTCACACAGATGAAGTAAAAGGCAAAAAGCCTTAGCAAGCACCTAAGGGGTTCTTTTTTTCCTTATTGGGATTCAATTATGCCTTATGTTTTGTTATGGCCCCAGCACATAGAGTAGTATCTGTCACATGATAGGCTTTAAGTAAATATTTGCTTAATTAATGAATAACTGAACTTTAAAGAAAATTTTGATTACCCTGAGGATTACACTCATACTCATTAACATAAAGAAGTAGTGACCTAGCCTTAAAATGTGAGGTTGGCTTAGAAAGCAAGAATACTTGGGGTGCCTGGGTGGCTCAGTCAGTTGAGAATTGGACTCTTGATTTCAACTCAGGTCATGATCTTGGGGTCATGAGATTAAGCCCTATGTTGGGCTCCACACTCAGCATGAAGCCTGCTTAGGATTCTCTCTCCCTCTTCCTCTGCCATCCCGCCCTCCTCATGTGTGTGCACACACATACTCTCTCTTCAAAAAAAAAGAAAGAAAAGTAAGAACCCTTAACATTTTCCATATTATCAAAAGATATACATATATTCTAACAATTGTTATGCTGTACTGACCAATAAGGTCTTTTTTAACATAATGGGGCAAAGCCAGATTTTAACTTGAAACTATAACAACAACCCAAACCAACTATTTGTATGATATTTTTATGTTACAAAGTTCTTTCAATATGTGATTTCCCTTATCACCAGGACATTTCTCTAGAGTAGACAGATATTATCTTCATTTTAAAGATAGAAAACTTGAACTACAAAGGATGTTAAGTGATTTTATAAAGACTTGCAGAAAATTAGCTATAGAACTGAACTTAATCTTTCCGCCCATGCTCTTTCTCTCCTGATAAGGAGACAGCATGGAGTTTCTGTAAAGCATAGGATCAGACGAATTAAATATGTACAATGGCACCTTCATAAACAGGATGGGAAGGAAATAACCTCTCTGTAGCACAGAAGAGGAAGACAAGAATGAGCATAGAAGGAAAGTACGATATTTTTCAAGATGGTAGACATCAGGGTACCTTACTCATCATGACACCAGTTGCATGTTGGTTAAATCATTCAGCACAAGGAGACAGATCAGCTTTACCTGTGTTCTCTCACTTAGAAACACACTGCTCTGTAATATTTTCATTTCGTATATGTATCTCTGTCTACCCCACTAGAGAGGAAACATCATGAAGGTCAGAGGTTAAGACATAATAAGAGTTCTTAAGCACTCTCTGCCAAAAGAAATTAATTGAATGTTTTGATTGGTTAATGGGAAACCTATATATCGGTGATAGTGGAGCTAATGGTTAAAACACAAGACTTGAAGTCAGTAGATCTGTGTCTGAAACCATGTTCCATCGATGTCTAGCTGTGCATCTTTCAGTGAGTTACCCCACCTCTATGAGTCACAACGCCATCTGTAAAGAGGGTGACAGTGATAAAGCTGAACCATAGTCTGTAGTGAAAATTACACAAGTTAATGTTTGTAAAACACCAGCAGGATGGTGGGTACCTGACATACGCTCGATAAATGTTTCACTACTGCAACATACTGAAGTTTCAAATTCGGGAAAGTGTTAGAGCTACATGCTGATCTCTGTAGTTTTGAAGAAGGAACATTTGGTTGGTTCTCAAAAACAAAGTTAGACGCTGAGAGAAAATCTTTTCAAGTGACCCAAAATGTATTTTTAGAACAAACTTTTAATTTATTCCACATGCCACTTGGAATATAGTAATAGAACAACAAAGAAAAAGGGCACAGGTGCAGTGTGCCTTAGTATCAGTACAAATGATCACAAACAGAATCAGTTTGCAGACACAAGCTCACTGACAGAGAAAACCGGGTGGCATGTCAAGGTTTTCAGAGGAGTGAAGACCTGAGATTTGGCTGGTCATGGAGAAGACATTCAGAAGAAGGAACAGGTGCAATACTATCTTGAGTAAGTTTCCTTATTTCTAGAAAGAAACAGATACTTCACAAATTTATTATGTTATCAAAGTCCAGTCACTTTTTTTTCCCAATGCGTACTTGTGCTTAGCTCTTTCATAGCTCAAGGCATGTTTTCAGACCCTAATTGCTCCTCTGCACAGGCAAAAGGAATGAAATTGTAAAAGTACATTAAAATGAGAAAAAGAGAATGCTAATTTCTTAAAAGGCAAATGACACACATGGAATGATCTCTAATCATACTCAGAGGGACATTTTTATGAGAGAAAACTAGAGCCAAGCAATTGAAATGATTTTCTACCCAAAAGTAGCAGGAAAAAATGAACAATCACAGAGCACGTACCACACCAACAATTTAGAAGAGAATTTAATGCCAAAATAAGGTAATAAACTACTCCACTGACACCTCTCCCTTTGTGTCTTTACTATTTATAGAACCCAATTCACAGCAACCTGAAAACTTGAGTGAAGTAACACTCTGAACCCTGAATTCTCCGTTCCGCCGCTCACGCAGAGGAATGCCAGCCAGGCTCCTCTAACACAACCCGCAGAACCAGCTCCTCGAAGTCACAGATACTGCCTCAGAGAACATCCTCCGTTTCTCCTCTGCTTCCTTCCGGGTCTGGGTTAAATGCCAACGGCCCGGGAGACTCCTCCACTGGAATCTCCTCTCCCAGCCTCACATTCCCCTCCTTGGCCCCCTCGTGGATCAGGTGTGGCTGGCAGTCCTGCTCCGAGCTACTCCAGACGTAGCCGGGTAGAGTCACGTGGCTGTCGGGCTGGCGGCCGGCTGTCCTGGCGGTTTTGCCGGAGATGAGCACCAGGCGAGTGCTGGCGGCCACCTGCGACTGGCTGCTGGTGCTGTGGGTCAACGTGGTGAGCACGGAGCCGTACCTGTGGCCGCCGCAGGGGGGCGCCCTTTTCCAGTCGACGGAGACATTCCACCGACTCCACAACTTCTTCACCTCAGACTGAACCTAAGTGGCAGGAAACATGGTGCGTCAGAAACCATCAGGGATGGTACCATGTAACGTGTCCTCGTTACGTGGACGTTTGCCCTTCAGCGATGGTTATCACTGAGTTTCCACCGTGTGCCAGCGACTTGAAGTATATATTCTCTCTCAATTTTGAAAATCCTTGGAGATAGGTATACTAGCAGAGATGAATAAACGGAGGCTTTGAGAAAGGTGAAGGGACTTACCCAAGATTAGTATTTTAATAGAATTTGAAAGGCAGCCCATAGAAACATCTGACGCGGGAGCCTGGTTAAGCGTCAGACTCTTGATTTCCTTTCAGCTCATGATCTCAGGGTCCTGGGATGGAGCCCCCTGGCCTGGGCGCTCAGCAGGGAGTCTGGGGATTCTCTCCTTTTCCCTCTGCCCCTACCCCCGCCCTGCTTGATGTTGATCTCTCTGCCAAATAAATAAATCTTTTTTTAAAAAAAAAAAGAAAGAAAGAAACATCTGACTTGTGGGAGAGGGAAAAGAAGATTATGGGTTGGAAGAGAAGGAGAGATAAGTAGTCCCAGCTGCGGCTGACAAATGGCCATGGAAGGTACTCAACCTGAAATGTAATACTATTGCTTTTGCATAAGCATAATGAAGGAGGAAAAAATGGGCAAGAAACGTATACCATGAAAAGCAAGCACTACAAATGCGTTATTAATGGGGGGTGGGGGGGAGAGGCGATCGCTTCCAACCTGTGGTTGAGGATTCTATTCTACTGCTATCGCCGTTTACCAAAAAGGAGCCTATCTGGAAGTTCCGTGGAAAACCACAGAAATCTGGTAAGCTGGTGTCGCCTGAAAGAACAGTAGGGCTACTTCTCCCCGGCCAACCCCTATAAATGAACTGAAAGCATTCCATCACCACTGTATAATTTTAAAAATATCAAAATATTCTTTCTTCTCTCGAGAAAACTTTTTTTTGTTTCTTATAGAACTTGAAGTTGAATATCAGTTTAAGTATTGACCAGAATATGAAATTCACTGTCCTTCCAAGTATCAATTTATATTCCAACAAGTTGGTGTCTTGCTATCAGAGTCTCCAACTGAATTAACATTGAAAAGTGCTAGAAGAAAAAGACTCTAGCTTATTTACATTAATTCTTGCTTTCTCAAAATCATTTATGACTGAAATATCTCCTTTCTTTTTTTTAAAGATTTTATTTATTTATTTATTTGACAGAGAGAGAGAGATCACCAGCAGGCAGAGAGGCAGACAGAGGGAGAGGGGGAAGCAGGCTCCCCGCTGAACAGGGAGCCTGATATGGGGCTCCATACCAGGACCCTGAGATCATGACCTGAGCCGAAGGCAGAGGCTTTAACCCACTGAGCCACCCAGGTGCCCCTGAAATATCTCCTTTCTCCCTAATCATTTTTTCCTGTAACTCCCGGGCATCCTGAAGAGATTTCACACCGTGATGGCCATTTACAAGCTTACTTAGAGCTAGAGCTGTGGAATGTCCAGGGGGTTCTTCAGACTTACCTCCCCATTGCAGTAGCAGTAGATAATAGACACAAAGAATCCCTGGGGAACAGAAGAGAAGGTTAGCATGCTGACAACTCACAAAGTTCACAGCACTCAGGTGTCTTGTATCACAATACATAACATTGAAAAACTGGGTTGTATTATGCTTCATTCAGAAGATTATATGAACTATTCTCTCCTGGCATTTCCGAATCCTTAAGTTTATATTATATTTGTCTGAAATCCTTCCTTGGTGCCACCTGAACCAAACAAGTAACTGAATAAAACACTCTAAGATACACAAATAACTGATTTCTACTATATTAGCTACATTTATATTGTCCCTCAAGGATCATAGAATATCCCCTGGTTGGTCAGAGATATTTATACACTGTGAATGCTGGAAACTACAGACATAGGCTATTGTATGGTAAAAAGACAAAGAAACTTTTTGTTTCACTCACTCAAAAATATTTATGGAGCTTCTACAGGGCAAACTGCTCAGCATGCCAGGAATAAACAAGTCAATCAAGACAGACAAGGTCCCTGTTCCCTTAGAGCTACATTCTAGAAGCTACAGGTGATGGATAAAATATAAACAACTAGCCACACTAGAAAAACGTAAGATAATAAGGGCTATGCAGGCCAAACAAGTGGTGTGAAAGAGAAGAATGGAGAAGATACACTGAATGGGGAACTGAAAGAAGATCGAGTTGAAGAGATGGCGTTTAAGCTGGTTTGAGTGATAAGGAAAAGCCAGGCCTTGTGAATATTAGCAGGGAGCACCTTCTAGACAGAGGGAACAGTAAGTACGAGCCCCTGAGACAGAAACAGAAAGTGTGGAAGTGCTAGTGGGGCTCAAACTTAGCGGGTGACTGGGAATATGGTGGAACGCGACGTCACCGTTGGACAGGGTCCCTGTCACAGAGGGATGCAAATGGCATTTGGATCTTATTCTGAGTGCAGTGGGAAACCTCTGGGTACCTCTGGTAGATAAGGGACATGATCAAATCTATTCTTAAGATCCTTCAGACCCCTTTATGGAGACTAGATTTAAGGCAGCAGTGGGAGGCGGCAAGCGAGTAGCCAGGAGGAGAAGATAGGTGTCCGCAGAGAGCCACCTGAGGGATGAGGGTGATCATATTTTCAAATGAGATAAAATGGATAGAAGCTACTTTTTCTTCTTTGTTGTCTCCCTTTTCCTTTTCACCCCCCTTCCCTGTCTGCTTTTTCTTTGGCTTTTGTTTATTCTCCAAACACACATGCTGCTCTGTATGCAGTACGTATTCTACAATAATATGCTATCTTGTCTCACCGCCCAGGCGTGTTTGTGAGAAGCAGCTCCTGCTCTGGTCAGAAGTTAAAAACACAGACTCCAGAGAATGGTGCCCTGTCATGGCCCTGTGGGGACAGGTCCATGAAAGCCAGACAGAGGGGCAGGGAACAGAGTTGCAAGGGGGAATAAAAGCAAAATGCAAGAGCCGCATTACCAGCTGGTGCTCTCTACCTGAAAGGAGTTGAAGAAGAGCTCACAGTGCATCCGGACCTCCCAGCCAAGCCCCGCGAAGGAATGGGGCAGGCACAGGAACACGATGTAGTGCACTCCAAAGACCAGCACAAGGACCAGGGTTGATTTGGCAAGTTTCCTGAAAGAGAATACCAAGGCTTTATATTCATCAACTTCGAGTGCCCATCAGTAGAGACAGCTTGCTGGGAAAAAAGCGAAGCTTACCAGATCTAACAGGGGATGCGTTTGTTTCCATCTCTTTGGACCCCATGGCTTCTGCTAGCTTTTATTCCCCTCCCTCCTCTTCCTGTCCTTTTATACTAAATCAAGTCATTTGTTCTCATTTCCTATGATTATTACCCCTTAAATCTTTCTAATCTCATTTCCACTATCCTGGCATAGGATGCTATTTTCACAAAGCCATGAAATGCTCTTTTTCTCTGTCCTAAATTTATGTTAACGTCTATGTTTGAGACTTAAAACAAGTATTACCTCCATCCTTGTTAACTGTCTTTACTTTCACAGACCACATTTTGGCTTGTTTTGTTCATTTTAAAGTTATGCCCTCGTTTCTTCTTATTGGATCGGCATTAATCGTTTCATATTTTCTTATGAGCTGCATGCAGTCAATACTGCCTACTTTTCTAAATATCCTCTGTCAAATATTCTACAAAATATCTACAGTTCTAGGTTTTGAACTCTTTTTTTTTCTTGCAAGCTAAGCAATTTGACTTTATTTCCCTTAACAGCCACTTCATATACATTTTCTTATATAAATATGTAACTGTTGGAACCCCAGGGTTCCAAGATATTGGTTGATTCTAAAATGGCCCCCAATGATCCCCACCTGGTATTTACATTCTTGTCAATCCTCTCCTCTTGAGTGTGGGCAAAGACCTAGAACTTGCTTCTAACTGATCGATTACAGCCAAAATGATGGGCTGTCACTTTCATGATTACATTTCAAAAGAGCGTTCAAGGAAGCAAATGTTGTGAGCTACTCTACGGAATGGGAGAGATGACAAGGAGAGGTGGCATCGGCCAACAGCCAGTAAGAAACTAAATCCTGTCAATAATCTCATAAACTTGGAAGTGGATTCTTCCCTAACCTTAGGATAAGACTACAGTCCTAATCACTGTCCTGACTGCCGTATCAGTTGAGTCTTGTAAGAGATCAGGAAGCAAGAGACCCAGTTAAACCAGGCCCAGATAGTCAAATAGCAAGCTTGTAGTTAAGCCACAGACGTTTGTAGTAATCCATTTGCACAGCAGATAGCTAGTACCCCCAAGCACATCATGGGTTTCTGTTGTACTTTTTATCCAAGAAACTGCCAAATCTGGCTGATTCTTTCTTATTTCTCAAATATTCCCTTCTTTACAAGTCATGTATACCTCAGTAATCTCAAACAATTGCAACCTTCGCCCTCTCTTACTGGTCTTATCTCCAGCTACTTTCCTTCCTTCCTTCCCTCCCTCCCTCCCTCCCTCCCTCCCTCCCTCCCTCCTTCCTTCCTTCCTTCCTTCCTTCCTTCCCTCCTTCCTCCCTTCCTTTCCTCCTTATGTACTTACTTATATATTTACTTAGTTCTCTTCTTGGAAATAAGCTGTATGGGTGAAGCTAAACAGAAGTGGATTCAGGTTCTAGATTTGCCATTAACTTCCTGAGTGATTGTAATTCAGTTTTCTTTCCTCTAAAATGAGGGAACAGGGCCCAGAAGTTTATAAAAGCTCTCACAGTCTGACACTTTCCTAGGGAGGATCATCTTCCAGACACAACCATTTTCCTACTATAACCATCTTTCTGGCTCCTGCAGGATACTTCAGGGTATCCCACAGAATCATACTGAAATGCCTAATTTAGCCATTTCGAGTTGCACACCTACCTCATCTCATTCTCCTCTGCCTCTCGTATCTCTCACTAGTGCCCAGGCCTTCTGCTCCTCTTGGCTTAGAGCCATCTGCTCTACCTCACACCCACAGTGACCCTGGTGGCCTATGAGCTTTCTCCCATTCTGCTCTAGTCCCACAATTCCTACCTTAACTCACCTATAGTCTACTTAATTTGATAATTCTGCCTAAAGTCTGTTTCATTCAAGGCAGCATCCCTGGTAAGACAATGGATTTCTCTGACCTAACTCATCCTTTCAACTTTCAGGGGCTCCTCCTAGACCCTGCCTAGACACTAACCTCTTCCCATCACTGCATATATGAGCAAGACACTGTGAGCACCCTCATAATATTGTAATTCAGTCTAATCAGATAAAGGGGAACATACTTGCAGAATTTTAGAAGTCTTGGTTAACATCCATTCTGAAAGAGAAAAAAAACAAACAAACAAAACAAAAACTGCACTCCCTCCTTTAAGATGAATGGGTAAATCCCCCTGGAGACTATTCTCAAAATCAAGCTAACTTTGATTGTTCCTATTATGTGTGACTAGAAGCTGAAAACTAGGAGAAAAGAAAAGAAGAGGAGAGGAAAGGAGAGAAGAGGGGAGGGGGAGGAGAGGGAGGGGAGAAAGAAAGGAAGGGAGGGGAGGGAAGGAAGGAAGGAAGGAAGGAAGGAAGGAAGGAAGGAAGGAAGGAAGGGAGGGAGGGCGGGCGGGCGGGCGAGGGAGAAAGAAGTAAAACACACTGTGAAATGATCACAAATGTAAGTTTAGGGAGAGTTTGGTTCAATGCAGAGTAAGAAAAAGCTGTCAGACTAAAATTGAATAGGAATCCTGCTAGCTCAGCCATCTGGGTTTTGTCTCTCCCTTTATCTGTGACTAGCCTCTTTTACAACTCTGTAGAGATAAAAGTTAATTTGTAGAAAACCAGATAGTAATTGAATTCATTTTCTATTGCTATGAAACAAATTACCACAAATTTAGTGGCTTAAACCAATATCTATTTAGTCTCTCTCCGTTTCTAAGAGGTCCTAGCCATAGGTCCCTCAGGTCTTACTCATAGACCTTCACAACAAATCCAATTACTTCTTCAAAGCCCGCAAGACAATCTCTCTCCAGGCTGCCAGTCACAGGAGCAACTACCCCATCACCTTTCCAATATGGTGTAACCTAATCAAGGGAGAGATTACCCCATCACAGGTCTTGCTCAAGAAAGTGTTGGGGGGATGAGGATTATATAGGGCATGTACACCAGGGCATAGTAACCTTGGGGGAGGTGCATCTTAGAAATCTGCCTACCACAGCAGTGCAAATAATTTCTGTCCATAGAAATGCAAATTGTGTTCAATAGAATGCCACTAATTACAGCCCCATGGATGTTAACAATTTGTTAATTTGCATCCATTTGTAAATTCATTTTAACATTCATAATTCTCTGTTAGGCATGTGTAACGCCTTAACAGTTCCCTCATTAATGAATGAAATAAAATCTTTGAGGTGTGTTCATTTACGATTACATCCTCTTTTAAAATGTATCCTTCAATGACAGAATACACATGCACATGGCATGTGCCTGGCCAATGTATACATGGGTCATCTATCTGTCCACTCACTTTTAAAGATGGATTTTTCCATTCCCATCAAATCATGCAGCCATCCTGGGCACTGATTTGCTCAGTGTCAATCTGGTCACTCATGCACACTATACATCTTTGCAGCCTGACTCTCTGAAAAGGCACAGCTGTCTAATGAGATGATCAGGGGTGCACCTTCTGGCTTGCTGGAGATATGGTGGTGCCTCTGTGTCCAAGGGCAAAGCCATGGGAGGAATATAAAGGAATCAAATGGTGTGTGGGACTCAGCATCCAACTTAGAAAACAGATACCCAATTCTTGCAATACCTCTCCCCAGGGGAAAAGTACTGGAAAATCTCTACTTTTCTTTTAAGAGTCAACTTAGCTTTAAAAAAAAAAAGTAATATTTCCCCTGAGCCTTTTTCAATCCCTCTTGAGCTTGAATTAATCTTTCCCTTTTTCTATATACATAACATTTTGTAAATGCACCTCTACTGGCACTGTCCTCACTTTAATTAAATCTCTCTCTCTCTTTCTCTCTCTCTCTCCAATTTTTTTCACAGGCAGAAACCATGTCTTCTTAACTTTGAATCTCTTGCAGGGCATAAGAAGGGCACTCAGTCAATCAAGCTGTTGGCTATCATGTCCCTGTTACATCCTGTACTGGTTGCCTCCTTTTATTCTGCCAACCATGTGGGAGAGCCATTATTTTCCCACGTCTATATGAGGCTAGAGGCTCAGGAAAGGAAAGTATTCACCCAAAGTGAGACAACAAGTAGAGGGTTCAACCTTAAAATCTGTCCTCTTTACATATATTGCATAACAAACACCGGTTGAATTTGTTCCAAAAATAAAAAATAATAAATATGATTTTTGTCTGATGTTGAATGGAAAGTCAAATTCTCCAAAACATTCAAGTGTTCTTTTCCATTAAATTTTGCATTTTTCATATCTCATGTTCTTCCAATCCTGGCAATCTTCTCTTAATTTGCAAGGGGATTGAGTTGTAATTTCCGAGAAAAAAATGCATTAGCACTGCCATTAAATCTGATAGATTATTTAATTTTCTACACAATTTCTTGTGTGTTTAAAAACCCTTTTTGTTTTAAAATAACTGATGTGAACTACAGATATGTAGAATGTCACTTTCGAGGGAAACTGTGTAAAGGGTATATATGTTATATATTACATATATATGTACTATTTTTACAACTCTGTATTACTTATATGTTTTATTTTACCTCTGTATTACTTTTATAACTGCATATAATTCTGCAGTTATCTCTAAATAAATAGTTTCTTACAAGCTGACTGTATTAGTTCACTTCAGTTTTTTTTTTTAAGATTTTATTTATTTATTTGAGAGAGAGAGCAAGAGAGAGAAGGAACAGTGGGGAGGGGCAGAATGAGAGAGAGAGAAGAAGACACCCTGCTGAGCAGGGAGCCCAACAATGGGGCTCCATCCCAAGACACTGAGCTCCTGACCTGAGTTGAAGGTGATTCATTTCGATTTTAAGCCACTATACCAACAAAGGGATACCTTGTACTTTTCCAAAGTCTTTGTGTGTGTGCACATGCTCACTTATCTCAGCTTCGAGAGATGTTTTCAGTTTTTCAGAGAGTAATAAGCATGGGAATGTGTTTAAAAACTGATTTAGATACCACCATTTGGAAATATAAATATAATATACTATATTTTTTTCATTATTAGCAAGAATATTTGATAGTTTAACATTTTTTGATAAAGGTAATGACCAAATGAAATATAAGTTTAAAGGTACAAAAAATGAGTGGGTGTAAATTTAAATACTCAGTTAAACCTCAAAGAATTTCGCTGGGACAGGGACACAAATTACATTTTTCTAGGTCTCTTTATTTACAACGAGAGAAGGTATTTAAATTAGGTAATCTAAGACCTCAGAAACTAAATACTGAATTCCCAAATTACTGCCAAGTAAGAATCCACATGTTTCTCTCTAAAAAGAAAGATGGAGTCATTCCTCACCATTTTATCTGTAACTTAACTTTGGACATTATTAAGAATGTTAAATATGTTTCAGCTACTTAAAAAAAAATATGTATTTGGCTGGAAAATACTTTCCTTGACTACTATTAGTCTAGACCCTGTTCAAATTAATGGCTCCAAAATTTAAAAACTTCCAGGCCCCAGATAATTTAAAATTTATTCTGAATTCTGAATAGTAGATTATTTTAATCTGTGATAAATGTTTCTCTTCCATTATTTTGAGAAATAAAATCCTATGAATGAACTCAAAACATTGTCTATTCTATTTTTTAAGATAATTCACCCTTTGTTCTCTCCAGAGTTTCTCAAATCTCTTGGGTAACTTTTAACTGAAAGCACAAGTTCACATTATTCAGAACTAGAGAAATAGGAGCTTTTATTCAGGGCTAGAAAAAATAAACAACTTTCAAAAACCTTTGTACTGTTCCACTTTACAGAAAAGAATGGAAAGCTATTTACATTATCCATTGTTCTATCATCCTTTGACCTTTGTCTTCATCAGTGGGATATGACATGAGACATGCTATGATTATAGCAAAGGCCCATCACTGGCAACTCTCAGGCACAATTTACTCTATAACACTTACTGCTTACAGCACATTTCAAATGGCTGGAGCCTACAGCTGCTGGTTTGTCCATACTCTGCAGCCTATTCCAGACTCCAGTCCATACCCATCATCTTTTCTTCCTGACAGTGAATGTTGCCTAAACGGTAGAGGGAAATGACTCAACAAAGGGCTTCAAGAACATCTGTGACACAGGACCAAAATGCTGACTATGGTTTCTTCCTTTCTGTATCTCAGATAGCATTTCATAACAATCCAAGACAAAAAGAAATAGTTATCACCTTGGAATTATAAAGATCAATTCACATCCACCAGACTACTGGATGTGTATATCCAGTTGGGTAGAGGCTGCTATTATTCAGAACTCCCAAAATGGTCATTGGAAAAAGTTGGCACACCCGTAAGATAGTTCAATAATCACAGACACTCAATTTTCCCTTTTCTTCTTGAAAGATTGAAAAATGGACCTCACTCGATTAGTACATTTGAAAGTTCTCAAAAATGTATATTCAGTAGAGGCCAGTCTGATGGACAGATTGGAAACAATACAGCAAACCCACTTTCTTGATATTTTCAGTTATGACATATTATTTTAAGAACACAGATAAAATTGTCTGCCAAGATCATCAACGAAAGATTTTCTAGGAAGTCACAGAGTTTATGGGAAAATTTCAATATGTTAAGAACAGATAAAAAAATTATATTAATTAATACTTAAAATTTAAGCACATTAGGAAGGTTTTGGGTTATTTAGATTTTCCTAAAATACATATACTTTCCTGATAAATTGCACAATTAAACCAAATGAAAGTTCATATTCATAAATTTATCTCTTAGAGGTATTCCAGATCAACCAATATCTGTTCTTTACTCTAAATAGTAACATAAATATTTCCTCTGGTGGGTGCCTGTCCTGCAATTACCTGTATTGCTTTCTTGTGTCATGCCCAACTGCGTTGGTCTCCCAGATTTTGGTAGCCAGAACTCTAACAGTATTCAGAAACAGAATAAAATTGAGCTGAAAGAGAAGGTAATATTGCAAACATTATTAAGGGAGTCTGCAAGCTTTTCATAAAAATTTACAGAAATTGAACTTCTTTGTACTCAAAAACTTAATATTACCTATACCACAATTGTGAATGAGGGACCCTGAGAGAAGATATTGGACAGCTAGTGATTCATGAGTCAGCCTCATGAAAACATAGAGATAAAAAGTCTCAACAACACTGAAAACTAGAAATACCAGAGGACGATCTGCCAGAATTGATGGGGAATTTCCAAACCAAAGTTCAGATAAAGTCCTGTGGTAGACTGGCAGCATAAAGGATAATAGTTATTATGTAAATATAACTAACTGCCCTTTTTGAAATGAATTCCCAGCTTCTGTATCTATTTTATGGAGAGGACTAATAGAGTTGTTTGGGGGATGCTGTCCCTCTTATGACAAATGAAAAGTACAGGGTGCTGCCTTAAAAGATCAGTTAACAAAATATACCCATATACACACATACTGATGGCTCCTACACCAGTTGAGTAAAATTCCAAATAATTACTATGAATAATTTAGGAAAGTAGAGAATAAAGGTGAATTAGGAACTAAGTTATCAACTACTTATTTACTATTCTAAGTGTATGAGGTGAATTGACTCTTAGTCTTCACAACAGTTCCACGAGATAGGCACATCACTGCCCCCATTCTGTGGGTAAGGAACCTGAGTAACAGCTTCAACAAATTATCCCTGATCACACAGCCAGCAAGCGGCAGAGCCCTGAGGCCTATGCAGCCTGGATGATGTGCAGTGGGGACTCAACCACAACACAATGCTGCCCATAAAAGAAAGCTGAGTTATAGCAGATTGAGATGGAGACAGAAGTTTTGGTTTTTTGGTTTTGTTTTTTTTTTTTGACACAGAAATTTCTTAAAGAGCGGAATGGATTAAGAAAAGATTGTAAAGACTCTAAAATATAATCAAGTTTTAAAATCAATATCGGAAACAGCAAACAGTAGATCTAACAAAGCAAGAGAACACATTCAGCAATGTAGAAGACCACTGAAGACTCTCCCCAAATGGGTAGATAAAGAACAAAGACCTCTATAATGAGGGGAGATACGTTTACACAGATGACATGGAATTGAGAGTCATCATGCAGATTTATTTCTCTCTCTGTAGAAAAGACTATGATAAATTGAATTAATCAATAAAAATATAAGAGAGGAAAATTCCTTTGCAAAAGGAAGATCTGAGTCTACAAATGACCTTACACACTGGGCAAATGGAATGAAAAAACAAGACCAAGTGGAAACTTCTGGTGAGATTTTAAAATTTCATTTTAAAGGATGTAGAAATACTCCTAAGAGAAAACTATTTAGTGATTCCTTGTGTCTTTCCTATGAACTCCCTCTAGAATTTTGCTTAAAGGTCTACTTCAGGCAAAGTACAGATAAAACAAAGAAATAAGAAACTGAGAAGGTGAATAAAATGACCACTCATAAGTATTAAAACCAGTCACATATTGAATAAATTTTATGCAAATATGGTTTTTAAATAATGCAAATATAAACATTAGATTCTTTCTCAATTAAAAATTTAAAGATGTACTCAGAGTGAACCACAGATGAATTGAAACAAAGAACTCAAAATTTCAGTCTTGAAACCTCTGGCCACTCAGGTTATCTCAGAGACTTTGTTCCTAGACTCCCCTTTGCCTGGATCATTCTCCCACTCCCTCTGTTCTCCCTTCCTTACTAGGTTAACTCATTCCTAGGTTTCAGGCTGAATGTCAGCTTTTCTCAGAAGCTGTTCCCACCACAGCACTTGTCACATTTAAGTGTTTGCTTCACCTACTCTGCTTAAACTTAATAAGAATTGGTGTCTTTTTTTTTTTAATCAGATTTTACTCCCAGATACACAAAAGTCCAATTAATAGAATTACTGCTATTCTAATATCCAAAGCCAGAATCAAGTGAGGGATCCAACTTATATTTAAAAGTTTGGGTGGAGTGCCTAGGTGACTCATTTGGGTAAGTGTCCAACACTTGGTTTTGGCTCAGGTCATGATCTCAGGGTCATAAGAAAGAGCCCTGCACTGGGCTACATGCTCAACAGGGAATCTGCTTAAGTTTCTCTCTGTTGCTCTCTCTCTGTCCCTCCTTCCTACATTCATGCTTGCTCAAACGCTCTCTCTCTTTCTCATAAATAAATCTTTAAAAACTCAAAATTAAATAAATAAAAGTATTGGCAAAAAATTTTTGATAGCATATATGGAGCATATTCATTTACATAAAACCATGCTACATATAATGCAAGTGCAAAAAATAAATACTTTATCCAGACTTGATACATAAAAAACTATAAATATTACCTTAAAAATGGAAAAAATATCTTCCCATAAATGCACGAAACAATCTTGACAAGTTTTGGAGTACAAGTGAAAAGAACATGGTCAAAAAAATGTAGTCTTATTTTGTCACACTATCTGTGTGACCTTTATCTGTGTGGGCTTTAGTTTCCTTCTCTAGAAATGAAAAGCTTGCATGAAATGGACTCAGAGGTTCTGTAATCATCCCGAACTTTGCTTTGGGCTTACTTCACCTCTTCCCTCATACTAGTTCCCCAGAGCATCTACTTTGTATGCCAGCTATATTTTTTTTCAACAAGTATTTATTGAGTGAGTGGTCACTATGTGCCAGAAAGTTTGCTAGGTACTAGAAATACAGAAGTTTAGGAAAAATATGGTTCTTGTTCACATAAACTTTACAGCTTAGTGCACAAGATGGACATTTAATAATCAGAAGTTTTGTACATTGTGATGATCTAGAGAAAAACCTCACCTTGCTCTTTGGGTTATAACAGGGGACCTAATTCAGACTGGAAGCATCAAGGAGGCCACAATGAAGAAGTTGCTTTTAAAGGGAGGAATAGAAGGAAGCACATTCCTGGCTTCCAAGAGTACAGCACAGAATACGGAATAACCCTGAGGAGACAGAAGTGGACAGGTTCAAGGAACTGAAAGGAAGAAACATGGCTGAGGTATTACACGTAAAGGGTGCAGCACGAGTGAAAGGGTCTTCCCTAGACTATTGGGGATGTTGGATTTTATTGTAAGTGTAGGGAGCTTATTGGGTAGGGACACTGACTCTGAAGTTAGAATTCCATTCTACCATTCACTAGCTGTGTGATCTTAGGCAGTTTCTTCACTTAGAAGATCAGATAAATCTATGTAAATAAAGCACTAAGAACAGTGCTCGCTGCATGGCACTATGCAGGGTTTGTTGTTACCATTTGCATCCTTCTTGGCTTCAGGACACTGAATAGCTGAGAGGAAGGGGCACCTCACTCAAAATACTAGGATGGGGTTTCAGGGCACATCTGTTCCCTTACAGACTGGTTCTACAATGAAATGAGGGAATCTTAAAGGGAACTGTGATAACTGAATTGTAATACTTAAACAAAAAGGTAACTCAGTGAACAGAAAGATGCTCTTGAATCTTCTCTGATTTTTTCAAAATATTTTAATTATTTATTTATTTTAGGAAGAGAGGGAGCATGCAGGGGAGGAGGGGGGGGGAGAATCTCAAGCAGGGCTCGATCTCACAACCCTGAGATCATCACTATGATTTTTGAGATTAAATGGATGTTGTGATATTGGAAAAATACTTAAGAATTCTTGCTTCGGAGGTGTCATCATTTTACCAAGAAATGGCTTTCAACTAAGTTTTCTTTAAAATGCATAAGCATTGAGTATACCGTCATTTCTAGCTCTCTTTCTCCAAAAGGGAATCTTCTAGAACCTCTACAATCACTTAATTTTACTGTTTTTCTTTGAAATTTAGAAACCTCAGCAAATAAACTTCTCATCCATGTTGACAATGTGAGTAACTAAGATCTGCAAACAAAAAACAAAGCTTTGGTTAAAAATCAACTGTTTCAGTGGAGGACATCTTATGATGTACTTTTGTCCACTGTTTTTTGCTTCAGTTCTTAATTTTGCAAGGATCTCTTGAGGTTTTAGTAAGTCTTCTCGTCAAATGAAAACTCAATGTTCTTGAACTTGCCTACATTTTCATATAATATTTAATTATCTCTTATTTCACAATTCCAGTACAAGGCATTGAGGACACAAAAAAGTAATAAGACCTAAGTTATCCTCTTAAAAAAAGAATGGTAAGCAAACACAGTGAAGGAGGAACTAGGAAGAAAGAAAATGAAAGGCTAGGAAGCACAGATGAGGATAGAATATCAGTGGATAAAAGGGAAATCAGAGTAGTAAATACTAGACACTACTTTATAAAGTTAGTTTGTATCTTGAAGTTCACTGATGCTCCCTAGGGATGTAGTGTATCACTAGATGGTTTGATGGAATAATTTATCACTAGACTAAGATAGCAGTACTTCATTAAAATTAAAATGGTTAACAGTTCAAAAATTTAAGTCATTCATTCATTTATCCACAATCCGTTCCCAGCTTCTCCTAGGACACTGAAATGGAATCTAATTTACTAACAGACTGTCTTAAGCAAGGATACAAACTGGCTTCTCTAAAAGTCTCTATATTTTATTTCCCCTTATAAACATTTACTCAATGGGCTTTTGAAATGATGAGTAATTTTCAAGCTTCTCTATTTCTATTTCTGCATTTTTCCTATGAAATAAGTAAGCTTTTCTCGGATTCTGGATGGATCCTATAAAACCTGAGTCCCATTAACAGCTGTCCCTCTGCCATCGAGCATGGCAACACAATGACAAATCTGGTGAGGCATTATGCTACAGAAAACAAAATGAGAAATGTGAGAAACTGGAGAACAAAGACCAAAAAAATGTAGTTAAAAATTAGGCTGCTATATTACTTTCAAGTGATTTAACAGTTAATATGGGAACAGAAGTCCTCTTTTTAAAATGTTTATAATCTGGAATTAATACATCAAACCATGGAGAAGCTAATGAGATAAAGTCTTCAAGGGAAATTAAGAATAAACATTTTGGGGAGTTGTATTAGACACAAAGAAGTGTAAATTTGTTTTCTTTCACAACACACATGTAATATGTAGGTGAAATACGACAGACAGAAAAGGTCCTCACAATATGCATGTTTATTCCAGTCTTTTTCCCATGACCTATCAGACAGGATTCTGTGGGATATGTTTCCATATGGAGTCATCTTAGCTCCTTGGGGACAGAGTGCCAAGTAAGAGCTTTAGTCAACGCTTATAATGAATCTTACTATCATTTTTCTCTCTCTCAGTAACTCTTCCATTTTCTAGCTATTTGCCTCTTCCTCCTGACCTACTACCCAGTGATCAGAACGTTAAAGTGGAACTCTAACATAATGTATGCAAAGGGGGAAAAGTTTTAGGACCTTCCAGCTGCTTGAACATGTAAATGTTCACAGATATTTTGAAGCCTCAGATTTGAACCCATGTGCTACCTGATTAAAGGGAAAGTATGTGTTTTATGCATGGATCTCAGTATCAGCCATGAATATTACCCAGCCCAGATTCTCCCAACAGCTATTGCCGTAATGTGAGTCTCCTAAACCTTTGTAGAATAAAGTGAGAGGCACACATTTTCTTGGCTCTAGCAGCAGTTTAATTATGCATCCCTTTTTTTTTCTTTCCACAACATAGGCTTTTAACACTTACCCCAATAGCTGCTAAGATTGGGGCTTGGTAAATCCACTTGATGTTTCCAGCACTAAGTTCCCAGCATCTGAGATATGAAAAAGAACTTTCATGAATAAATTGGCAAAGCAAATAGGCAGTGAGAATTAAGTAGCATTTTACGTTTTACTGAACATTCCAGTTCCAAGCTTTTGATTAAAAAATAAGTAGATAAAAAGAAATCTCATAAAACACCCAAACCAGTAAAAAAAAAAAATGAAATGTGTAATGGGTCCTGGTTTCTGTACTATTAGCTATAGAAGATTATAAATATTATTTCCAGAGCCACAAAAAATTATTGTCTTTTAAATGTGGTGCATAGGAATATCTGAAAGATGGCAGAGGAGTGGGTGACCCTATTTCAACCGGTCCCCTGAATTGAGCTGAATGTCTACCAGACCATTCTGAACACCCACTAAATCAGCCTATGATATAAGAAGATATATCTGAATTTCTACAAATAATATCTCAAGCAGTTGGTCTTGAGTTATGAAGCAGGGAGCCATGATTCTGTGGGCAGCTATCAGAAGATAAATAGAAGGGGGAGAGAGCCTCTGGGATTCTGCACCACCAGAGAACAAAAGCCTCCCTCATGGGGACCGGACACAGAATCGCAGACTAGTAGCAGCAGGTAAAGGACTTTAGGGCAACCCCCAGACTGAAACCTGGAGCTGCGGGGGGCGCGGGGGGGGGGGGGGCACACGGGAACTAGAGGCAACTGGTGATTTTAAAAGCACAAAGGGCAGAGAAGTTCCTGGACCTGGAAGCGAGGTCTTGGAGTGCTGCTGTGGGGCGCACAACCCAGAATGCTGCAGATTTTGGAAGCACTGACAGAAGTACAGAAGATATGGCCTAGAGAGCTCACTGAACAGACTGAGATCTCTCTGTTCTATGACAGAGGTTTGGATATAGTCACTTCAGCTCTGACTCCCGAGGGGTACATAGAAAGCCATCAGAGAAAGCTGCCAGAGAACAAAAGCCCCCCAAAACCCATTTTCACTGAGCCCCTCAACCCCACAGGGAACAGAGCAACTCTGCCCAATCAGGGTTGCCTGAGTAACAGCATGGCAGGCCCCACCCCCAGAAGACAGCCTGGAAGAACAAGAGGCTGACAACCCTATGGTCCCTATAAAACAGATACATCTTGCTTGCGTTGTGGTCAACAATTTGGACTCTGTACATTCCCTCAACCACCCCTCAACAGAATGACTAAGAGGAGGAACCCCCAATATAGGAAAAACTCAGAGACTATGCCATCAGGCACAGAACTAATGGATATGGATATAAGCAAAATGTTGGAAATAGATTTCAGGGTAACAGTTATAGCAGTTAACAGCAGACAATAGCTAAGATGGAGTAAACTAGTAATGGCAACATAGATTCTCTAAAAGCAGAAATGAGAGCTGATCTGGTAGAACTTAAAAATGCTATCAATGAGATCCAATCTTATCCAGATACTCTAACAGCTAGGGTAAATGAGGCAGAAGAATGAATTAGTGATCTAGCAGACAAACTGATAAAAAAGAGGGAATAGGAGGAGGCCTGGAACAAACAGCTTAAAATCCATGAAAACAGAATTAGAGAAATAAATGTCAGAATTACTGGGATCCCTAAGGGAGTGGAGAGAGAGAAAGGACTAGAAGATATATTTGAGAATATTATGGCCAAGAACTTTCCTAATCTGAAGGGATGAAACAAGCATTCATGTCCTAGAGGCAGAGAGGACCCCTCCCAAGATTAAGGATAACAGACCAATACTCTGGCATGTAATGGTAAAACTCACAAATCTTAGAACCAAGGAAACCATCTTAAGGGCAATTAGAGGGAAGAGATTCCTTATATACAAAGGGAGGAACATCAGAATAATGTCAGACCACAGAGACCTGGTAATCCAGAAACAGCTGGCAAGACATACTTAGGGTATTAAATGAGAAGAACATGCAGCCAAGAATTCTTTATCCAGCAAGGCTGTCATACAGAATGGATGGAAAGATGAGGAGCATCCAGGACCAATAGAAACTGAAAGAATATGTGACCACTAAGCTGGCCCTGCAAAAAATATTAAGGGGTTGTTCTACAAAAGAAGAAAGACCCCAAGAGTGATATAGAACAGAAATATATAGAGACAATCTATAGAAACAAGGACTTCATGGGCAACATGATGACAATAAAATCATATCTTTCAATAATCACTCTTAACGTGAACACCCTAAGTGGTCTGATAAAATAGCATAGAGTTGCAGATTGGATAAAAAGATAGGATGCATCCATATACTGTCTACAAAGGACTCATTTTGAACCTAAAGATACATCCAGACTAAAAGTGAAGGGATGGAGAAGCATCTTTCTTGCCAACAGACCTCAAAAGAAAGCTGGGGTAACAATTCTCATATCAGACAATTTATATTTTAAGCTAAAGACTGTGCTTCGAGATACAGAGGGACACTATACCATTCTTAAAGGGTCAATCCAACAAGAAGATCTAACAATTGTAAATATCTATGCCCCCAACATGGGAGCAGCCAACTACATAAGGCAACTGTTAACCAAATAAAGAGACATATTGATAATTATATGTTAATAGTAGGATATGTCAACACTCCACTCTCATCAATAGACATCATTTAAGCAGAAAAACAACAAAAAAACAAGAGCTTCGAATGACACACTGGACCAGAGGGACCTCATAGGTATAAATAGAACATTCCACCCTAAAATAACAGAATATTCATTTGTCTCAAGCATGCATGGAACTTTCTCCAGAATAGACCATATAATGGGTCACAAATCAGGGCTTAGTCAATACCAAAAGATTGAGATTATCAGACCACAATGCTTTGAAACTAGAACTCAGTCACAAGTTCTGGAATTGGAAGAAATTCAAACACTTGGAAGGTAAAGACTATCCTCCTCCAGAATCCAGAATGTTTGGGTCAACCAGGAAATCAAAGAAGAATTTAAACAATTCATGGAAACCAATGAGAATGAAAACACATTGGTCCAAAATCTATGGGATACAGGAAAGGTGGTCCTAAGGGGGAAATACATAGCCATCCAAGCCTCACTCAAAAAATAGAAAAATCCTGAATACACAAACTATCCACAACAAATTAAGCCTAACCCACACACAAGAAGGGAACTAATTAAGATTAGAGCAGAGATCAATGAATTAGAAACCAGAAATACAGTAGAACACATCAACAAAACTGGCTCTTCGAAATAATTAATAAGATTGATAAACCACTAGCCAGACTTATCCAAAAGAAAAGAGAAAGGACCCAAATTAATAAAATTATGAATGAAAGGGGAGAGGTCATGACTAACACCACGAAAATAGAAACAATTATTAGAAATTATTATCAACAGCTATATGCCAATAAATTAAGCAACCTGGAAGAAATGGATGCATTCCTGGAAACCTATAAACTACCAAAACTGAAACAGGAAGAAATTGACAACCTGAATAGAGTAATAACCAGTAATGAGATTGAAGCAGTCATCAAAAAACCTCCCAAAAAACAAGGGTCCAGGACCTGATGGATTTCCTGGGAAATTCTACCAAACATTCAAAGAAGAAATAATTCCTTTCTCCTGAAGCTGTTTCAAAAAATAGAAACAGAAGGAAAACCTGCAGACTCATTCTATGAGGCCAACATTACCTTGATCCCAAAACCAGGCAAAGACCCCATCAAAAAGGAGAATTTCAGACCAATATCCCTGATGAATATGGATGCTGAAATACGCAACAAGATCTTAGCTAATAGGATCCAACAGTAATAAAAAAAGGATTATCCTCCACAACCAGGTGGGATTTATGCCTGAGATGCTAGGATGAATCAACAGTCACAAATCAATCAATGTGATAGAACACATAAATAAGAGAAGAGGCAAGAACCACATGGTCCTCTCAATTGATTCAGAAAAAGACAAAATATAGCACCCTTTCCTGATTAAAACTCTTCACAGTGTAGGGATACAGAGAATATTCCTCAATTTCATAAAATCCATCTATGAAAAACCCACAACAAATATCATTCTCAATGGGGAAAAGCTGAGAGCCTTTCCCTTAAGATCAGGAACACGACAGGGATGCCCACTCTCACCACTATTGTTCGACATAGTGCTAGAAGTCCTAGCATCAGCAATCAGACAGCAAAAAGAAATAAAAGGCATCCAAATTGGCAAAGAAGAAGTCAAACTCTCTTTGCAGATGACATGATACTTTATGCAGATAACCCAAAAGACTCCATCCCCAAATTTCTAGAACTCATACAGCAATTCAGTAATGCGGCAGGATACAAAATCAATGCACAGAAATCAGTTGCTTTTCCATACATTAACAATGTAACGTAGAGAAATTAAGGAATCGATTTCATTTACAATAGCACCAAAAACCATAAGATACCTTGGAATAAACCTACCCAAAGAGGTAAAGGATCTACACTCTAGGAACTACAGAACACTCAAGAAAGAAATTGAAGAATACATAACATAGAAAAACATTCCATGTTCATGGATCAGAAGAATAAACATTATTAAAATGTCAATCCTTCCCAGAGCAATCTAGACTTTCAACACCATCCCGATTGAAATACCAATGGCATTTTTCAAAATGCTGAAACAAACAACCCTAAAATTTGTATGGAACCAGAAAAGACCCCAAATCACCAAAGAAATATTGAAAAGGAAAAACAAAGCTGAGGGCATCATGTCGCCTGACTTCAAGCAATATTACAAAGCTGTGATCACCAAGACAGCAAGGTACTGGCACAAAAACAGACACATAGACCGATGGAATGGAATAGAGAGCCCAGATATGAACCCTCAACTCTACTGTCAACTAATCTTCAACAAAGCAGGAAAAATATCCAATGGAAAACAGACAGTCTCTTCAATAAATGGTGCTGGGAAAATTGGACAGCTATATATAGAAGAATGAAACTGAACCATTCTCATACACCATACACAAAGATAAACTTAAAATGGATGAAAGACCTTGATGTGAGGCAGGAATCCATCAAAAATCCTAGTGGAAAACATAAGCAGTAACCTTTTCAACATCAGCCACAGCAACTTCTTTCAAGACACATCTCCAAAGGCAAGGGAAACTTTTGGGACTTCATCAAAATAAAAAGCTTCTGCACAGCAAAGGAAACAGTCAACAAAACAAACAGGCAACCCACTGAATGGGAGAAGATATTTTCAAATGACACTACAAAGGGCTAATATTCAAGATCTATAAAGAACTTCTCAAACTCAACACCCAAAAAACAAATAATCAAGTCGAAAAATGGGCAGAAGACATGAAAAGACACTTCTCCAAAGATACACAAATGGCTAACAGACACATGAAAAAATGTTCATCATCATTATCCCTCAGGGAGATTCAAATCAAAACCACACTGAGATACCACCTTATACCAGTTAGAATGGCAAAAATTGACAAGGCAAGAAACAACAAATACTGGAGAAGTTGTGGAGAAAGGTGAACTCTCTCAGACTGTTGGTAGGAATGAAAGTTGGTATATTCACTTTGGAAAACAGTATGGAGAGTCCTCAAAAAACTAAAAATAGAGCTACCATATGACCCAGCAATTGCACTACTGGATATTTACCCCAAAGATACAGATGCAGTGAAGAGGGGTCATATGCACCCCAATGTTCATAGCAGCAATGTCCACAAAAGCCAAACTGTGGAAAAAGCCAAGATGCCCTTCAACAAATAGAAAAGATGTGGTTCATATATACAATAGAATATTACTCAGCCATCAGAAAGGATGAATACCCAACTTTTGTGTCTACATGGATGGGACTGGAGGAGATTATGCTAAGTGAAATAAGTCAAGCAGAGAAAGTCAATTATCATATGATTTCATTTATTTGTGGAACATAAGGAATAGCACAGAGGACATTAGGAGAAGGACAGGAAAAATGAAGGGGAGGAAATCAGAGGGAGAGTCAAACCATGAGAGACTATGAACTCTGAGAAACAAAGTGAGGGTTTTAGAGGGCAGGAGGGTGCGGTGAGCCCGGTGAGCCCGGTGATGGGTATTAAGGTAGGCACGTATTGCATGAAGCACTGGGTGTTATATGCAAATAATGAATCATGGAACACTACATCAAAAACTAATGATGTACTGTGTGGTGACTAATATAACATAATAAAAATAATAAATAAATGTGGTGCACATGGGGCACCTGAGTGGCTCAGTCCACTGAGAGTCCCACTCTTGGTTTGGGTTCAGATCATGATCTCAGGGTTGTGGAATAGATCCCCATGTCAGGCTCCATGCTCAGTGAGGAGTCTTCTTCCCCTCTTCCTCTTTCTCTGCCCCTCCCCCCATTCTCTCTCTCTCTGAAATAATCCTAAATAAATAAGTAAATAAATAAATGGGGTGCACCTGATACTTCATTTTTCCTATCACTGAAAAGATAGTCCTCTTACTTCTAGAAGTTCCAGCAATTTTATGTTATACTTCCACATGCTGTAGAATACTAACAATAATGCAAATTATTCTTATCTATCAAAATGCAATAGAAAGCTGACAGTAATGCAAATGATTCTTATTGGTAGAAATGCAACAGAAAACTAGATGCAAATGATTTTTTTGCATAGAAACGAAAACTAGCTGTGTTCAGTGAAATGTGATTGACCATTGCCTTATGAATACTGAATTGTTGCATGTATTTATAAATTTATTTCAGTGTTCATTTTGCTAAATGCAAGCATGTGATTTCTTTGTTTCTTCTTTGAGTAAGTTATAACATCTTATTGCTTACCTCAATAATTAGTGAGTTAAAAAATCTTTGACAAGTGCTCATTTTATATCTACATAAAATCCATGATTTTATCTTTAACTTTAAAAGTTCATTTTTAGCAGTACTTAATAAAAACACTATGTAATTTACCTAGTTGTTATGTTTATCTTCTGCTTCACTCCCACCCCAGCTAGAATTTAGTTTCCACATGAACAGGGATCATTGTTCTTATTTTCTGATAATACAAAGAATATAGATAATCAAAGAATTTTTGTTAGATTGAACTGAATTCAAAATAAATTTGATTCAATCTCACTCAATCTGGTTTATGATGTAGTTTTTACACTGGAGTAAATGGAACAGTGTTGAGAAAAATTAGTTCTACCTGAAACTTTACTGTAGCACTTTAAACAGTTGTTACACATTAAAGATACATAAATAAAAGCCTTCATTTCTTTCTCCTTAGACAAAACCTAGCATTGATTGTGGGGACAATAAATAAAATTTTATAAAGAAATTTTAGGGATACAATGATAATTTTCTAATGCTAGATGATAAACTTATCAAGAAGTTACTTTTAAATTAATGAATAAATTCTGGATAATAAAAAGCTATTTCAACTATTCCTTGAAGGTAAAACATTTTCAATACTAGGTAATGACTATATATTCTTACATTTTAATGTTTTCATATAGGCAATACACTCTCATTTCAAAAATCAAACTGTATAAAAATAGAGTCATTGAGACATCTCGGTCCTTCCCATGTTCCTATCTTCCTCTGCCCCTGCCTCTCTCCTTATAGATAACTTCATTTATTACTTTATTTTATATGCTTCCAGTGTTTTCTTATGCATATACAGATACAAATATTATCATCTTATTTTCCCCTACCCTACAAAAAAAATGCACTGTATACTCTGTTCAGCAATTGGCTCTTTCTTTTTAATAGTATATTTTTTATCTTTTTCCATATCAGTACCAAGACAAGCTCAGTAGCACAGCATTCCATTGGAAGGATATACCACAGCTGCATCAACTAGACCTCAAGACCAAAGTGTAATTCTGGCCCCACCATGTTGAAATCTGCAAAGTCAATGGACTTGAAGTTTCCATTACATGGAAATATCAAAGAGGGAAATTTTGCATTTGCACATTATTAAACATTCCCTAGCATTCTTTGCACGTGTCTATGCTAAAATTATTCAACCAGACAAGAAGGATAAAAGAGTGTTCCTGAGTTGTGCAGAATGTCTATCATACCACCCTAAAAATGTTTTCTACTATATAGAAAGTGGCATATATTATTGTATGAATATAAATTGAATACTGATTCACTAGCTGCAAGACTCCTGGATTCCGTAAATTTTCTTTTTGTTTTGACATTTGGTACTATCTTCACAATCCTCTTTGCCTCAATAACATTTCATCATTATGTTTCCTAACACATTGCAACTCAGTTGCACAATTCCAGCTCTGCAAAATACTTACATTTGGAAATAAGTCAAAACTAGCTATCTCTAAAGCCAGGAAAAACTGATTTGATAGTTTTCAATGTCAAAGCTTCAAATCTGCCCTTTGATATGAAAGGCAACTGAGATTTCATATTTTTTTAAATAAAATGCTATCAATCCTTATTTTTCCTAATTCTTCCTTGTCCCAGCTCACACTGTGTTTGTTAACATGGCTCAGAAATTACCCTCTATTCAGACTTTGTAAATGAAATTTTAACATTCTAGAAAATGCAGTAATGAATGTCAGTAAAAATGCAGTTCTGAAAGGTAAGGATGAGGCCCAGAGGTCTCCCTAGAAAGTAGAAACTCTCTACAGCCAGGATTAGGAATAGGAAATGAAATGTTCTGCAGGAGGGCAGGAGGGATCCAGGGAAATGAACATTGAATTGTGTCCATAACTCGCAATCTGAGAAGAGGAAGTATAGAAGCTCCAAGAGCCATGCAAATTTCCTAGAAATGATAGAGGCTATCTTTTCTTGGTTCTTTGCATTACAGGACACACCTTTCCTGCTGGCATTCCATTTCCTTTGCTTGAGCAGGGGGAAGGTAATAAGGTATCATATAGGGTGTTTTGCTTTTGCATGTAAAAGGAGAAACAAAAATACTCACTTTTAAGCTCATTTGTCCAATTGAAGCTATTCAACTTTCTTACCCTACCTTAGCCAAATAACTTTTGATAGAACTTTAGAACTGTAAGACTTCCTTTGTATATTCAGTATCTTTTAGAGTGTTTTCCAAAACTGGATCTGATCTACTTACCTCTAAATGGCCAAGATGCAGAGAAAATCAGAGTTCTAGCTTTGAAAAGCAGATCAGAAAAAAAGAATAATCTCAAATGTAAAAGATAGGAGCAGAGACTGCTTCTGTCCTTTGGAAATGCTCCAAGCTCTCTCTCTACCTGAACTTTGTGATAGAGGACTATATATAGGTCAGATTACTCTCAAGAAAACCCTCAAAAACTTTCTATCGAGAGACAAACTAAATTCCATGAAAAATCAAATTAGGCAATTTTGAAGTCATGCTAAGTCTGTGATAATACAGTTTTCTTTTATATGCAAAATAAATATAAACTTAACCCAATTATGCTCAGATCCGGGCACTATAGAATTCCAGATTTTATGTTTATACCAGCAATGTCCACAATAGCCAAACTATGGAAAGAACCTAGATGTCCATCAACAGAGGAATGGATAAAGAAGATGTGGTATATATATACAATGGAATACTATGCAGTCATCAAGAGAAACGAAATCTGGTCGTTTGCAACGACATGGATGGAACTGGAGGGTATTATGCTAAGCAAAATAAGTCAGTCAGAGAAAGACAATTATCACATGATCTCTCTGATATGACGAATTTGAGAGGCAGGGCGGGGGGTTGTGGGGGGGTGGGGGAGAGAAATGAAACAGGAAGGGATGGGGAGGGAGACAAGCCATAAGAGACTCCTAGGCTCCTGAAACAAACTAAGGGTGGCTGGGAGGTGGTGGGATAGGGATAGGGTGGCTGGGTTATGGACATTGGGGAGGGTATGTGCTATGGTAAGTGCTGTGAAATGTGTAAGCCTGACGATTCACAGACATGTACCCTCTAGCAAATAATACATTATATGTTAATAAAAAAAAACAGTTAAAAAAAAAAAAGAATTCCAGATTTTATTCTGAGTTGGTAGGAATAAATGTTTTGCACAGAGGAGTCATATGATCTAACATATTTAATTTTTTTACATTAATTTAACTGTTTTAGAGCAATATTCAATATTGTTGCAATTTTAAATATTATGTAGCTAAAGGAGATTCTTTGCCTCAAAAATAATAAACTTTTTTCCTTGAAAAATAATAATTTTTTCTTTGAAAATACATATGACTATTAATGGTGTATGATTTAGTTTATAATTTTCAAGAAATAATACAAGATAACTAAGAAAACTAATTATCTAATTCAATATAAAATGCATTATGAATATATTTGCTTGCGTTCTGTGCTCAAGGCTTAGAATGTCTATTGAATGGATGAATGAGTCAAAATTGCCACAAGACTGTGAAGATGCAACCTGATATCTCTGGGTCTCATTTTATTCATCTCTCAAATGAGGGGACTAAACCAAAAAATGCCTTAGGATTTACCTTCTCTAAAATTTCAAGTGTAAGTTATATGGTTCCACATCTCAGGTAAAAGTATTTAGCATGATCTAGTACCTCTTTACTGACTCAACCCACCCGACCCAAGAAATCAAATAGCAGACATTATAAGTCTTCTTTGACATTTCCAGTATCATTGTACATGTATAGCAATGATGATATTATTGATAATATTTTTTATAATACTAACCCTCAATTATTAATGTAATGTTTGTGTAGAAGTTGGAGTTTACAAAAAGTCTTTTCATAAATGGGCTCTCATCTGATTTTCAAATCTATCCCCTGCAGACTTGATCTTACTCATAGCCACGAATATTCTCATTTTACAAATGGGAAGGCTGAGACTGAGGGAAACTGCCACAATTAACGAATGGATGAGAAAATACATTTCCTAGTAAGTCATAACTTGCCCCGAGTGAAACTTTACTCTAGTTTAAGACACTTAGCAAATGGAGGAAAGTGGCAAAACAGACCCATAAGAACTGATCGGCAAGCTTTGGACAGTTCTCTATTGAAAAACAGATAATTTCACTCCTGCCCACTTGCAATTAATAATTTTTTTAATCTCACAGTTATACATGAACATCAAGAGAAATAAGATAATATATAAAAAAAGAATCTACATACAAAATGCTACAGGAATTTGATAAAGATTTTACATGGGGAATAGCGCCTTTGAAACACACTGAAGTGGTAGAGTACTTGTGGTTATGGCTTTCCTTTCTGAACACCATGAAATGTGGATAAATTTTATCATGTGAATGAGAAAAACATGTGCTCGTAGACAATGTTGTATGCTTACATGCAATACAAATGCACAAGCTTGGATTCATATCTCAGTAAAAACTGAACTGTTGAAAAGTCTATGGACTATTTCTTATTAAGAGAACAGGAAGAACTACAAGTGGTAGAAGGACAAAAGGTAGATAAAATGAAGGTAAGAAAAACTGTCCAGTGTACAATGGGCACTGGCCACTGTGCACTCCTTATTATCAGGGGTGTTTAAGCAACTGAAAGGTGAGCAGCTGTCAGTGACACCATAAAAGGAATCGCTCTACAGCACTCCTGCACACAAAATAAATACCACTGATCTTAATAGAAACCTCCAATCTGCCCATGGTATTTATTGAGTGCCTCCAGAGCCTGACTGTCTAGAAAATTCCTTCTACTACTTGTAGCTGTGCAATGCCAGGCACACTTTTTTTTGGCCTCAGTCTCATAGGGATGATAGGAAGTGCAATTAAATTAATATTTGCAGAACCCTTAAAAAGTGCCTGAAATGTGGGTATCATTCAAAAATGCTAGCTTCATCTTTATTACTACTTTTCTCCAATTTTTCCTCCAGATGCTGGTAATGATCTTTATAAAATGCAAGTTTGTTTTCATGATCACTGAAAAAAAAAAAAAAAAACAACCATTCTAGTATGACCTATAAGAGTCTGGAAGATCTGGCCCCCATCTCCTCTCCAGCTTCATTTATAAGCTCTAATTATAGCAGAATCAAGGCTCTACTGACTTGATAGGATAAACATCATCAGTTAGGATTCATGAAAGGATAAGTCCTGCTTTCTACCATTAGATACATAACAATAAACATAATATACCATAACAACAAACAAAAACATTGTTTTTGATCAGACATTATGTATAGGTATAAATTAATGAAATAATTAAAGGAATAATACTTGGTAATAAGTATTTAGTTCTTACTATTCCAAACCCTGTAGTGTGTTATGTATATTATCTCATTTAATTTTACAACACCCTTGTGAAGAGTAATATTTGTTTTATTTGGACTTGGTCAATGAGAAAACCAAGGCTCAGAGAGGTCAGGTAGTGCACCTGTTGTCAGAGAACCAAGAAGTAGCAGAACAGGCCTGAGTTACCTGCACCTAAACTCTTTCTCATCGTGTTCCCATTTAGTGCCTACTACCTACCAGGCTCTGTGTTGTGTTCTGCCTGTATTAAGGTAATTTATACATTATTATCCCTGTTTTAAATTAAGAAATGGACATCCAAAAAGATCATGTGTGTTTCCCACGGTCTCAAAACTAATAGCTGAACCAAGATTTGAACTCAGATCTACTTAAGTCTAAAAAAGCCTCTTTTACCATCACTCAGCATCACTGCCCTATACTTTAAAATGCTGCTTTACAGGGGCACCTGGGTGGCTCAGTGGGTTAAAGCCTCTGCCTTTGGCTCAGGTCATGATCTGAGGGTCCTGGGATC
>CM053605.1:22255694-22282096 GCA_028646535.1 Procyon lotor
TTACCTCCTGTCAACCTACTAAGGGCGGATCTCCACTTGGCCTTTGCTGGTGTCAGTTGGGGTAGAACTGCAGTGTTTTTTCTGTGGTGTTCAGCTTAGGTCAAGCTGTTATTGTGTAAAAGTTTTCTGTCCAGTCAGGCTGTCCCTTTCCTTCCTTGCTGTAGAGAGCATGGTTTTCTTGAGGCTTTTTTTTTTTTTTTGGCTCATTGTCTGTTGTTGCCAGCTTCTCAACTCCAAGTCCCAAATATGTAAGGCAAAAAGAAAAATGAGAGAATTTACCACTGCGTTGTTCTTTGGGATCTGAAGTCCCTAGCTGGTCTGCTTTCTGCTCTTTGCTTTTCAGAATCATCTCATGTTCATTTTATATATACTGTCTATGGTTTTTAGTTGTACTCACTGGAAGAAGTAGAGAAAAATACCCCTACTCCATCATGCAGAAGTGGAAGTTCCAGAATGCTTCTTTTTAAGAACATCTAATTAATGGGTTCATGTTTACTTAAAAATGGAGTTAATGTGAATATTGAAATCATAAGAATTTGCATGTTCTGATTTTAACTGATCAGTACCTATAGCAACAACTTTAAGTACTTTCAGTAAAATACAATATTTTATTTCAAATTGTAAATGATCACTTATCCAGAAAAAATTATCAATTTTTTTTTTTTTTTTTTTTTACTAAATGTGCCATTTTATTTTGGATGCAGTTGTTGCCTTTGGAATAACTGACATTGAGCATGAAAACTCCTTTTCTGTTTTAAGTACACTATGGTTTTACTGTCCCTCTATGGTGAAGAACACTTGTATCTGTAACTAAGGAGGAAGAGAAAGCAACATAAAAGATGTTAAACATTTTCCTTATTCTCACTTAAAATGACTAAAGAGCAATTTAAAAACCATGGATTAGCACATTCTAATAAAATTTGCTCGTGGTTAAACTGGCCACATATTGTGTAGAGCAAAATATCTGTAGAAGCTGGAGTTTACATGATGCTTATGTTTCTGAAAAGGTTATCCTGATAAAAAGGCTAAATCTGCACAAAAGAAAATAAGAAACGTATTTATTCAAGTAAAAATGGGAAAGGGACGGTTTGCAACGTTCACGTTTGATAACTGAAGTCACAGTTCTCTGAATCAAATTTAGAGTTCTGAAACTTGATCACAGCTTACCCAGTGTTTTCTAGGATTGAAGTAAAAGAAAATAGCTATTGAACTGAAAAAACAAGCAAGGAAAAACCAGCCAGAAAACAGAACAAAACGAAACATGAATGGTGCTTGGCTGTTTCTAGATAAGAGTGGGAAGAAGTCAGTTTTACTTCCGTGCTTACCCAGATGGTTCATCAGGCCCACGTTTCATTTTCCCTTCTGAATAAGTGAGTTTTTATGGCTCATTTTTAGTGTAGTTACTTTTAAGTCAGGATCTGCATTGTGTTCGCCTGATGACTAAATTATGGGGTGTATTCCAATCCAAAAAATTGTTTTTGTTTATTCTCTCCTTTCATAAATATCATTAAATGTAAGCATTAAACTATGAATATTATCCAGAAATCTCTAAAACTATATACCAGACTCTTCATTGAACTATCCTTTATATTATAAATATGTTGGGAAATAAACTCATAATTTTCAGGAATTAGACTTTTTTTTTATTCTGAAACTAGTTCTTAAGATAAATATTTTTTCTGTGTCCTCCACTTCAAGTTAACCTGCCAGTCTGTCATTTTATGTTATTTGAAATCATAATTGTCATAATCTCTGGGTTTTTACGCCTAATAATCCAAACATCTTTCTATTTCTAATGTTTAATCCATAATGTCCTATTGCAAACATAAAAAAGGTTGTTTTCCCATGTTCCCTAAAGAATGGTTCTAGAGAATAAGTATTTGCAGCCTGAAATTAAAGATTTGGGGTTTGCAAAGGGTTGTATTATTGGGAGTTGGTTACTTAGGTAAATTGATGAGTTTTATCATCTCATTTGATTTAAGAATTATTAAGGCACCTACAGAAAAACAGAAATGCAAAGCTCTGGACCCTATAATCATCATCATTATTAATTATTATTATTATCATTTTAAAGATTTTATTTATTTGAGAGAGAGAGACAGTGAGCATGAGCAGGGGAGGGGCAGAGGCAGAGGGAGAAGGAGAAGCAGACTCCCCGCTGGGCAGGGAGCCCAACATGGGGCTGGATCTCAGGACCCGGGGATCATGACCTGAGCTGAAGGCAGACACTTAACCAACTGAGCCACCCAGGCTCCCATGGACCCCATGATTGTTAAATTTACAAAACCCACAATACTCAGTATTCTCTTTCTACAGACCACCTGTAGAAATTTGTGGTTGTTTAAAGATATATTTATAAATTTTTTATACCACCCTTTAAAAGATAGAGATTTATTCCTCTCCTCTTAAGTGAGCCTTGGTGGCTTGCTTTTAGCTAATGGAATATGATGAGAATAACCACGAGTGACATCTGAGATTAGATCATAAAAGACATGGTGGGTTTCCTCTTGCTTTCTCTCTGGAATCACTCATCTGTGGGAAGCCAGTTCAAGTTGTAAAGACACTCAGGCACCCATATGGAGAGAACTGTGTGGTGAGGAACTAACATTTCCTCTCATCAGCCACTGAGGAACTGAAGCCCTCTGCCAATAGCTGCCAATAGCTGTGCACCATCTTGGAAGTGGATTCTCTAGTCCAAGTCAAGTCTAGGTGACAGCATCTATAGCTGAAGTCTTAACTGAGATCTCTTAAGAGACTGAGTCCAGAACCACCCAGTTAAGCCTCTCTCAAGTTGTGAGATAATTAATGTTTGTTGTTTTAAGCTACAGAGTTTTGGGTAAATTTGTTACATAGCTAGTGATGATGAATAGACTTTTTCTACTTAAAATTCTGTTCTTTTGGAATCACTCTTTGTACCAAATGAATTGTATCATGTTAGGTGAAGCATGATTTTGTTATTGAGTTTTCTGGAAATTCGCTGTGGTTTGAAGAGATGTGTATAGGTGCCAAGTTGGCAGAGGTGGATTTTGATGACTTTTTAATATGTCCTTTGGTTATGTAGAGTGTATATCCTTGCATTCCTGTTCCCTTTCTGTTTCTAGTTAGGGTGACACATGAGACATTTTTTCATGAGCACTGGCGGGCAGAAGTGAAGCAGCAGCCATTTTGTTTTTTACACTCAGATGGTCAAGGCAGGTACTTTCATATCTCACACACATTGTTGCTTATCTTTTGGCTCATCTCACTGGGGAGGGACATTAGCCATGCATGTAGCTGCTTCATCTTTTCCTAGGTCCTAGGTCCTCCTTTAACTTCTCTGATTCCTGGGCTAAGTGTGTGTTTAGGTCCATGACAAAGAATGCCACCTTCTTCGGGACAACAGCAACTTGAAGGTTGGAGGCACCAAGAAGTCACATGTATTTTAGTGTGTCCTTATGGTTTCTAGTTCATGTTCATGGTTCCAGTTTGTTCTTATTCTCCCTCTCTTTACACTTATCTTCTCTTTTTGACTTCCTGACCTGCAGACTTCTAGCTCCTGCACCAGACCAAAAAAAAAAAAAAAAAAAAAAAAAAAGCCTTCTGGAGATTGTTTAACCACCTTCCACAATACTTCAAATTGTCAAATCCCTGTAACAAGTACTTATTCTATCTCTATCTCTACCAGTGTTTCTCTATAATCTATCTTAACCTCTTAATAGTTCTGCTTCTCTGATTGAAACTTGACTAATATAATGATCTTTACCATTATTGAGTATCTTCACATATGTTGGTTTTCTTCTTTCTTTCTTTCTTTTTTTTTTAAGATTTTATTTATTTATTTGACAGAGAGAAAGAGATCACAAGTAGGCAGAGAGGCAGGCAGAGAAGAGTGGAAGCAGGCTCCCCGCCAAACAGAGAGCCCGATGTGGGGCTCAATCCCAGGACCCTGAGAGCATGACCTGAGCTGAAGGCAAAGGCTTAAACACTGAGCCACCCAGGTGCCCTGTTGGTTTTCAAACTCATTAAAGTTAGTGCAAGAACCACAGAGGGTTCCTGTGAAACATGGGGATTACCAGTTGCCACCTCCAGAAATAAATTCTGATTCACTGAATCTGATGTGTTGCTTAAAGGTCTACACTTTATATATGCATCAGATTCAGGTTGTCCAAGCACTGTCCTTGGAACAAACACTTAGGAATATTTTTTTTTTTTTAAGATTTTATTTATTTGACAGAGAGAAACACAGTGAGAGAGGGAACACAAGCAGAGGGAATGGTAGCGGGAGAAGCAGGCTTCCTGACGAGCAGGGAGCCCAATGCGGGGCTCGATCCCAGGACCCCAGGATCATGACCCGAGCTGAAGGCAGACGCCTAACGACTGAGCCACCCAGGTGCCCCAGGAATATTTTCTCATATTTAAGATAAAATATATTTCATTGAAATGAAGGTTTTCCCAAGTAGAATTTCCTCTCCATCACTGGTGGTGTTAAAGCCAAACCCAGGTGAACTCATTCAATAAGAATTCATTATTCACTTGTATGTTAGAAGCATGTTCCAGGGTGGGAATGGGTATCAAAGTATCTGGTGGAAGATATCTAGTAGAAAGTTTGACTCGGATAAAAGACTATTCCAGATAGCTGGATATCAAAATTTTAATTTTCAACTGTATTAGAAGGTAGATAATGAAAGATTATATCATGGTTTAAACAAGAGGTAATGGGAATATTTTTCTGTTTGTATTTTTTTCGTTTCCACAGCTGGATTCTGATGGCACCGTTACTATAGAGGAGCAGATTGTGCTTGTGCTGAAAGCTAAAGTACAATGTGAGCTCAACATCACAGCTCAGCTTCAGGAAGGAGGTAAAGGTGCTAAAAATTATGTCTTCTTGTGTCCCGACCCCAGTCCTCAAAAAAACTCAAATTCCCCTTTTAAGTAGTAGTTGGATATTTCTCATCAGTCATTCCATGTTTCCGTGTGAAGGATCACGTAGCAGAATCACGCTGTTTTCATTTCTTTAACCATAAACTCTTCCCTCCCTATGGACAGAATGAGTTGCCCGACTTTTGAGTTTCAGAATAGCAGCTGTGCACGTGCACATCAGTCTCTTTTTCAGGCCTTTCTGTGGGATCTCTTTGCTTGCTGAGAGCACGCATCCTGGTTTGCCCTTCACTGGGTAGTAAGCTTAGAGGGGCAGGCTCTATTCTTGTGCGCATTGCTTGCAGTTTGGGGTAGTATATATAAATATCAGAAGAACAAACAAACAGGCCCTTTTATATGTACCTGGGCCCTGTTCTCAAAACATTTTTTCTTTTTAATAAAATGGTTATTTCATTTCCATATGCCTCTCTGTGTAATTTCTTAACTAGTTCCACATTCAAGTGGGGAGCTAGAAAAGCAAAACAATACTGTAGGTGAGCTTGTGGTGGCTTTGGTGCTCTTGGGTGGCTCTGCTGTTACAACTGCACAGGAACCTGTGGCTTGTGCTCCTTGGAGCCTGGCGATGACTCCTTGTTCTTATTGGGGCTATTGGGAGAAATTATTTATTGGAATCTTTGGAGTAGTAGGTAAATTATAATGTTTTATATGGGAAAATGCTTTGCCTTAATAGTTGAGTATAATTTAGGAATTTTTTTTAAAGGGAGGTGCTATTTATTGAGCTTCCCTAATTCCCAACAATCTGAATGCAGCAGATAATGTCTTTAAAGTTATGCCGTACTAAAATGTTCAAGTCAGGAAACAACAGATGTTGGTGAGAATGTGGAGAAAGGGGAACCCCCTCCACTGTTGATGGGAAGGCAAGCTGGTACAGCCACTCTGGAAAACAATATGGAGATGTTAAAAATAGATGTTAAAAATAGAGCTACCCTATGACCCAGCAATTGTACCACTAGGTATTTATCCAAAGGATACAAACATAGTGATTCAAAGGGGCACTTGCACCCCAATGTTTATAGCAACAATGTCCACAATAGTCAAACTATGGGAAGAACCTAAATTTCATCAACAGATGAATGGATAAAGAAGGTGTGTGTGTGTTTAATGGAATATTATGCAGTCATCAAAAAGAACAAAATCTTGCCATTTGCAGTGACGTGGATAGAACTAGAAAGTATTATGCTAAGAGAAATAAGTCAGAGAAAGACAAATTCTATGTGATTTCACTCATATGTGGAATTTAAGAAACAGATAAACATAGGGGAAGGGAAGGAAAAATAAAATAAGATGAAATCAGAGGGGGAGGCAAACCATAAGAGACTCTTAACTCTAGGATAAACTGAGGGATGCTGGAGGGGAGGTCAGTGGGGGGATGAAGTAATTGGATGATGTACATTAAAGAGGGCACTTGATGTAATGAGCACTGGGTGTTATATGCAACTGATGAATCACTAAATTTTACCCCTGAAACTAATAATACAGTATATGTTAGCTAAATTGAATTTAAATAAAAAATTAAAAAAAAAAATAAAATCTCTGCCCTAGAGGTGTTTGGGTAGCTTAGTTGGTTATCAGACTTGATTTCAGCTTAGTTCATGATCTCAGGGTTGTGAGATTGAGCTCTGCACTGGATGTGGAGCCTGCTTAAAATTCTCTCCCTTTGCCCTCTGCTCCTCCCCCTACCTCTCCCTCCCTTACAAAAAATAGCTATGCCCTGTAATGAAATATCTGGTTTGAACTACTTCATTCTAATCTTCAAATACTTAATTTAAGAACACTTAAAGTTTATAACTTCTTCCTCTTGAATAATATAAGTAATTTGAAATACTTTACTTCCAAATTATATGCTATTGTCATGTAATTTTATATTAATAAACTCATATATATATATTTAAAGATTTTTACTTACTTATTTGACAGAGAGAGATCACAAGTAGGCAGAGAGGCAGGCAGAGAGAGAGGGGGAAGCAGACTTCCTGCTGAGCAGAGAGCCCGATGCGGGGCTTGATCCCAGGACCCTGAGATCATGACCTGAGCCAAAGGCAGAGGCTTTAACTCACTGAGCCACCCAGGTGCCCCTAAACTCATATATTTTAATCTTAATTATATATTATAGTTTTTCTCCAAGATGAAATATGTCTTTTTGTGAACTTGCTTGCAGTGAACACTCTCAGTGTTTGTCTGAAAAGGTTTGTATTTTAGTCTCAATCTTCAAAGATACTTTTTCTGGACATATGACTCTTGGTTGAGAATTGTTAATTTTTAGCACCTGAATATTATTTCATTTTTACTCTAGCTTCTACTGTTATTGAAAACAAATCAGTTTTCAGTCTTTGTTGATGATTAGTTTTTTCTCTCGGGCTCCTTTTAAGAGCTTTTCTTTGCATTTGATGTTCTGCAGTTTTATTCTATATCTAAGTATGGATTCATTTGATTTCTGAAGTCTGAGGATCTATGTCTTTAGTTATTGGTGGGAATGGTTTGCTATTTTGTCTTTGAAACTTTGTTCTCTCCTATTCTCCTAGTCTTTCCATCTGGAACACTAATTAGACAAATATAGGACCTTCTCACCCTACCCTTTGTGTCTTCATAGAATAAATTAGATGAAATAAATATGGCAAAAATTAGCAAGTGTCAATTTCAGGTGCTATATATATGAAATGCGCTGTTTTATCTTTGAAAAAAATTGTAATAAAAAGAAAATACAATTTTTCTTTATGTCTGTGAAAGTGAAGGAAGTATAAATGCAAATACCAAGCTATCAAATGATTCAAGTAGTTAAAATCAAGACCCGAAATATTGTTGATCCCAGTTTGACTTCACAAATGTATGGTTACACCGTATTATGGGTAAGTATAGAACTGAAAAGAGACTAAGTTGAAATTTCCAAATTTTAGACTGTTCTGTGTAAAGATCATGGTTTGACAAGCATCACTAATAAGTAGTTTGTCCTGGCACACACAAAGGATGACAAAGAATGTAATTAATGGTGTTAATTTAAAAAGAGAGATTGGTGAATCATCAGGCAATTAATTAGTTTCTTGGTAACTGATGAAAGTATTTACTCACGTAGGATATGAAATGATGATCAAAGAGTAGATGTTAATTAAGATCTCTGTATTAGCTGTGTGAGGCCATGGCTTCCTCAATCCTTTCAACGTTTGTGAATATTTATTATTCTCTTTGTCAAAGAGCCACCAGAGAGATGAACACAATTTACAGAAACATTATTTTTGAGGAATGTGGGTTTTCTGAATTTTGGAGAGTGTGTGTGTGTGTGTGTGGGGGGGTATCTTATAGGGAACTAGAAAACTGTCCCCTTTAGAACATGAGGAAAATATCAGCAGATTTATCTCCATAGTAGTTTAAAAACTACGTAATTATAGAATAAAAGGTCATTGGGTTTTAAACTTGTACAAAGACCTTATTCCATCATGTTAACTAACTCTGGCCAGAAAATATCATGATATTGCAGCATGTATTCTATGTATCTATATATCTATCTATCTGAAAGAGAGAGAGAGAGAGAATGCAAGTAGTGGGGAGGGACAGAGGAAGAGGGAGAGAGAGAGATTCCCAAGCAGGCTCCATGCTCAGTGAAGAGCCCTATGCAGGGCTTGATTTCACAACCCTGAGGTCATGACCTGAGCCAAAATCAAGAGTTGGGTGCTGACTGAGCCACCCAGACACCCCTGCAGCATACATTTTAGAGGGACAACTAGTTATCAGAACTCAAGAATGTGCCCAATTTTGTGGATTGCACAGTAGATCTCTTGTAAAAGACTGGACAGTACAGGTCAGTGAGGATGCATGTCTTGTTAAAGACAAAGTGAATGGATGTGAAGCCATATGGAATGGTAGCAAAATACAGAAGTGTCTAAGGTTAAGTTGTTGGAAGAGGTTGATTCGTTGCACTCTGAACAAGAAAAAGAAACAAAACACAAGTAATAGTGGAAGGAGGCCCGTGAAGCTGTGCCCCAGAAGTAAGAGCCAGTGTAATGGGTTCCTGGGTTGCTTGTGATATGTAAAGCCCTGGTTTTATCGTGTGAGCAAAGTGAGTTTGTTTCCAAGAAAATGTTCTCTTCTATAAGAACAGTGTGGGTGGGGCACCTGGGTGGCTCAGTCGTTAAGCGTCTGCCTTCGGCCCAGGTCATGATCCCGGAGTCCTGGGATCAAGCCCTGCATCGGGCTTCCTGCTCAGCAGGAAGCCTGCCTCTCCTGCTACCATTCTCTCTGCCTGTGTTCCCTCTCTCGCTGTGTTTCTCTCTGTCAAATAAATGACATCTTTAAAAAAAAAAAAAAAAAAAAGAACAGTGTGGGTGAGGGAGGACATTTTCTTTTCTTATTGCTTCAGCAATCCCCAAAGCAAATCAAGTTATTTGTTTCCATATGTTATGGGGGGCAGTAAGAAGTTAATTTCAGGTTTATGTTGAATTCTTTTCTGTACAAATCAGGGTTCGCATGACTATTTAAAACTGAAGAAACAACTTGACATCATGAACATCAGCTAGAACAAAATCCTTCAGCTACAGTGGTGTAATTTGTAACTAAAAAATGGAGGGTGCTATAATGGTAGCAGAATGAGGATCCCCAAAGATGTCCATACCCCAATACCTGGTGTTATGCCTGTGTATATGCTATGTTACATGGTGCAAGGACACCGCAGGTGGGATTACAGTTATGGGCCTTAAAATAGGGAGATTATCCTGGAATATCGGGATGGGCCCCATGTGGTATATGTAGTGGAGGAATCAGGAGAGGAAAAGGAGAGTGGAAGAGAGACTTGATGAGAAGATCAACTTGCCTTGCTGACTCTGAAAATGGAGAAAAGGATTCATAAACTAAGGAATATAAGTGGTTTCTAAAAGTTGATCTCCAGCAAGGAAATGGGAAACTCAGTCCAAGCTGAACTCACTGGACTTCTGACTTAAAGACATAGTGAGATAATAAGTTTGGGTTATTTGAAGCCATTACATTTGTGGTAATTTGTTATGATAGCAGTAGAAACATGAATACAACACACATTAAAAGTAATCTCATTTTTAAACAGAGGATATGCTCTCTTCTTGGAAGTTCAATACGCAGCTAATGGAGAGCAGTCCTGAAGAACACAGTGTTGACTCTGGCTGAATATTTGCTAAGCACCTGCCAAGGGCTGGGTGGCTAAGGCATGGAACAAAACAGACAAAATCCCCACCTTCAGGGTCCCTGTGGTTTAAGAAACCAATGATAAAATAACACTTATTATTGGAAGGTGATGAGAGCACACCAAAAAGTATAGAAGGAAAGGGGATAAGGCATGTTTTGAAGGTAACTGTAAATGGGGAAGTTTGACTCAGAAGTGACCCGTGAGTAAAAGTCTGTAGAGTGAAGGGGAATAAACCCGAAGGCCATCTGGTGAATGGACTAAATTGAAGGGAGAGCTAGGAGGACCTTAGCAGAACTAAGGTCAGGGAGACAAGTATGGGGGAAAGAGGATCTTGCAGGGCTTTCAGATTTTGTGAAGACTTGGCTTTTGCTAGGAGTGAGATGGGAAGCCTTTGGAAGATTTTGGATTGAGCAAGAATGGAACCTGGAAGACCAGATTTACCTTTCAATGAGAAATTCCTTCAATTTATGTGTAAAAAACCAGAACAGCATTTTGAATTCACTAGCTAATTTAAGAGATTTCCACTTTTAAATTCCCTTAAGGTTGAGAGATGGGTATCAAAATATTTAAGAGTGAGCTGTAATGCTATCTGCAATTTAAAATACCACAGCAAAAAGTAGATGAAATAAATATGGTAAAAATATTAGCACGTGTCAATTCTAGGTGATGTGTGTGTGTGTGTGTGTATACACAATATTCCGCTTTACTTGTCAAAAAAATTTTATAATAAAAATTTCCCTCATGTCTGTGAAAGCAAATGAAATGTAAATGCAAATACCTAGTTATAAAATGATTCAAGTAGTTAAAAACAAAACCCAAAATATTATTCCTCCTGGTTCCACTTCACAAATGTATGGTTACTCTGTGTTCTGGTTACATTATGTTATCAGTTCAGTTATAGAACTGAAAAGAGACAAAGTTGAAATTTCCAAATTCTAGATTTTTCTGTGTGAATATCATGGTTTGACAAGCTTGGACCATGGGTGTGCAAATGGAGATTCTGAGAAGTAGTGAGGTTCTGGACACATTTTGTCCATTCAGTACCCCCACTCCAAATCTTTATACTTGATTCTTGAGGAGAGTAGAGCTTGTGAAAATTTTGTTTGAGATGAGTGTTAGACTCAAACCAACTACTAGAATTACTGGTGAAAAGAAAAAAAAAAAAATTATTGGTAAAAGGCAAACTCAAACCTTGGAGCTTACCTGGGAAGCTTAATCTGTTTTATATATCATATTTTTTAACAGCAATTTTTAAAAATCTAGGGTAAAAAATGTAGCTAGAATTTTTAAAATGTAAAAGTAAAATGTAAATTTACATTTTTAAAAAGGTAAAAAATGTAGTAGAATTTTACTATGGTTGTTCACAGTGAATTCCAATGTTTCTTATATATTAATTGCTATAATTCATATATGGTGGAATCACTAGAATATTTTTAATTTATGCAAATCATATGTTCCTATTAATGGACCTTTAATGAGGCTAGGTGGATGAAGATTAGGACATTTGCATCATATCTACCCCATTCTAGTTTCCATAACTATTTGGAACTACTCTAGTTTCCATAACCAATTTGTTTTATATTTATTTTGTATTTTGCTATAAGTAGAGACCTGAAATTTTGTGTTTTGAGTGTATTTACTGTCTGGTTTCAATTGCATTTTGGTTTATTTGCTTTTTAATTTTTTTTATTAGAGGGAAATTGTTTTCCAGAATGGGATGGACTCATTTGTTGGCCCAGAGGAACAGTGGGGAAAATATTGGCTGTCCCATGCCCTCCTTATATTTATGACTTCAATCATAAAGGTATTGAATTTTCCTGAAATGATTAATTGGAATAGAATTATATATATGTTATTTCCTAGTGAAAGCCAAGAGAATTGAGTAATCTCTATGTTTTCCTTCATGTCTTTACAGGAGTTGCTTTCCGACACTGTAACCCCAATGGAACATGGGATTTTATGTACAGTTTAAATAAAACATGGGCTAATTATTCAGACTGCCTTCGCTTTATGCAGCCAGATATCAGCATAGGAAAGGTAATGATAACTTTTGTATTTGTGAACCCCACAGGGAAAATGGAATAATACTTTTATGCTTTTCTTGATTACCAACTATTATGTATAAAAACCCCTTTATTCTAGGACACAAACATTCTAAAAGATAAAAGCAAGGTTGGAATCTTTTTAGCTATCTGGTTAAGGAATGGTGTAGGACCTGAACATTCTGGTATTTTCTTTAGGTTAGAGTTATCTGGGTAAGATATATGCACATATACTTATAAATATGTGTCTGTGTGTCTTATGTTATAGTATATTATATTTATATTATATTATGCAGTATTGCATTATATTTTGCTTAAAAATCAAAATAGGTAGTCAGCAACACGATTTATGATTTCTTTTTTGTTACCTATGAATGGTTACATCTCATTTCACTCTGTATTCCTAAAGGAGATTTGTGTTTTAAAGATGTATTTGTCATTTCATAAGATTGGCCAGTAGGTGATATCATTAGTATATGAAAGATTAGAGCTGTATAATTAAGGAGAAGCAAGTGGCATCCCATAGGTCTTCCAGATGACACCTTAATTTTACACATGAGTAAAAGCAGAACCATAGATAAGGTTTTAGTCAGAGTGATTCAGCTCACTGAAGACAGGATCTAAAGCTGAATCCTGATCTCCAAATATCTGGTCAGTACTATTTGCAATATAACAATCATACATAAATGTTGGAAACTCTAGATAGTCACTTTTAAGTGATACATGGTGCTTTAAGTCATGCTTAAATTCCTATCACTTAGACTTTGTGAGTAAAATGCATGATGATATGTTTATGATGTTAGGAGTTAATATGATACATAGATGTATACATGGCTTTTATGGGGACCCTGAGAACAGTCTATCATACATAAACTCTAGCAGCATTAGACATTTTTCTTTATGCTTGATTTTTTTTTTTTTTTGCGGGGGGAGGGGAGTAGGAAGAATAGTAGGGGAAACACTGAGTTGAAGATTTCTTTGATTTTGCACTAATAATCAGGACTTCCTTTTTTTTTTTTTAAGATTTTAAAAATTTATTTATCTGAGAGAGAGGGCAGGAGCAGAAGGAGGGGTAGAGGGAGGAGCAGATACCCTGCTGAGCAGGGACCCCCCCCCCCAACGTGGGGCTCGATCTCAGGACTCTAAGATCATGATCTGATCCAAAAGCAGATGCTTCAGTGACTGAGCTACTCAGTGTAGGACTGAGTAATTAGAGTTTTTATAGGAGGAACAAGAAGTAAGAAAAACAAAAAAGTGTGCATTTAGAATAAACATCTTTATTGGAGGGGAATAAGACTAAGATTTTTTTAAACATCTATTATCTTCTTCCTAAAATAATTGCCTTATTGTTGGCTTGCCAAAATAAGGCAGTTACTTTTATTTATATATTTATTTATTTATTTATTTATTTTTCAGCTTTCATATTTTATTTTTAAAATTAACATATAATGTTAATTATATAATTATATTTATATAATTATATAATTAATTATATAATTTGTTATGTTAATTATATAATTATATATATAATTTGTTAATTATATAATTATATATATAATTTGTTATGTTAATTATATAATTATATTTATATAATTATATAATTAATTATATAATTTGTTATGTTAATTAACATATAATAGTATTTGTTTCAGAGGTACAGGTCTGTGATTCATCAGTCTTATATAATACACAGTGCTCATTACAATGCATAGCCTTCCCAATGTTCATCACCTAGTTATACCATCCCCCATCCCTCTCCCCTCCAGCAACCTTCAGTTTGTTGCTTAGGATTAAGAGTCTCTTATGGTTTGTGTTCCTCTCTGGTTTTGTCTTGTTTCATTTTTTCCTCTCTTCCTGTATGATCCTTTGCCTTGTTTCTTAAATTCCATATATCAGTGAGATCATATAATTGTATTTCTCTGATTGACTTATTTTGCTTAGCATAATACCCTATAGTTCCATCCATGTCAATGGCAAGATTTTGTTCTTTTTTTTTTTTTAAGATTTTATTTATTTATTTGACAGAGAGAGAGAGAGATCACAAGTAGGCCGAGAGGCAGGCAGAGAGAGGAGGGGAAGCAGGCTCCCCGCTGAGCAGAGAGCCTGATGGTGGGCTCCATCCCAGGACCCTGGGATCATGACCTGAGCTGAAGGCAGAGGCTTCAACCCACTGAGCCACTCAGGCGCCCCAATTTCCTTCTTTCTTTCCTTTTTAAGTAGACTCCACATCCAGTGTGGAACCCAACGTGGGGCTTGAACTCATGACCTGAGATCAGACCTGAGCTGAGACCAATAATCTGACACTTAACTGTTTGAGCTACCCAGTTGTTCCCAAATATTTTCTATAAAATGTTTTAGGATTTTATTAACTGATAATAATACGTAGTAAACATTTTTAGAAAACGGAACAAGAGTCAAAATCTTGCTTTAAGATGCAGGAAGTTGTGACAGTAGGAACAGATTAAGAAAGATGTAAAATCAGTAATTTGTGATAACTCATCAGTGAGCTGAGGATACCAAGAAGTCTAAATGATCCTAATGCTGCAAGTGGGCAAGCCTTTCCTCTAAGAGAAGAGACCCATGACTGCTATTTATCCCTGGGTCTATAGCCAAAGAGGAATAACCGGGTCATAGAAGGGGATTGAAAGGAAAGAGCCAGGCTCTTAAACCAATAGGGTTTTTGTTTTGTTTTGTTTCAAAAGATTTATTTATTTATCTTAGAGAGAGAGAGTGGGAGAGAGAAAACAAGTGGGCTTGGGCTGGGAGAGGGAGAGAGAATCCTGAAGCAGACTGTGCTGAGTCAGACTCAGGACTGGGCTTGGGGCTGGACCCCAAGACCTTGAGATCATGACCTCAGCTGAAACCAAGAGTCTGCCGCTTAACCAACTGTGACACCTAGGTTCCCCTTAAACCAACTTTTAACAGACAAGCGTTGGCATACGGGCTTAGAATCTCAAGAAGTGAGCCCATCACAGTGAGCTCTCACCCACCAGCCAGTTTTTTTCCCATGGGGCCTTCACTGAGTGAGTGGAGGCCTTGTGCCAAAGACCAGGGACGGCACAGGTAGGTTAAGAGAAATTCCCTGAAAGGTGCAAAGTACTCAGAGTGAAATGTAGCAGTTAGCCAAAGGCATGGGACAGAAGGCTCATGGTGGATGATTGCTACAGCCTGCAAGCCAGGGAAGGGCAGCAGAGCAAAGTCAAGTCCCTAGCAACTCAAAAAAAACCCAAACAAAACAAAACAAAACAAAACAACAACAACAACAACAAACTGACAATGGTTCAAATAGCAGCAAAAGTTCTAGGACTTGGAAAATGTCAGGGAGACTAAAATCCACAAAATGGCCACTAGAGGCTGCTAGCGCTAAGATCTCGAGGTCAGCTGAAGGAGTCTTGATTCTGCTTTCAAAACCTAAACCGGGATAAAAGGAGCACGAAAAACATAAAACAAAAACTACAACAAAGCTCAACTTAGTTTAACAACAGAGTAATCCAGCTTCCCTACCCAAGAAGCCTGATGGAGGAAGACACCTGCCTTTTCAGGCAGGCGACATCATATACTTTAGTCTCTGTTATTCCTTTACTTACAGGGCCTGGAGTGTGATACAGAATTAAAAGGCAGGGACCCAAAATCTGAAGTAAAAATAAGAGCAGAAAAAACCAGATGATCCAGATGTTAGAATTTGCTTCGGTGCTAGAATTAAGTACTTAATAACAACTATTATAAATATGTCAGATGCTTTGATGAAAAAGTTACATAAAATACATGGGAAAATCAGAAAAATAAAAACTTCAAAAAAATAACAAAATGAAAATTCTTTTTTTTTTTTTAAAGGTTTTATTTATTTATTTGACAGAGACAGAGAGATCACAAGCAGGCAGAGAGAGAGGAGGAAGCAGGCTCCCTGCGGAGCAGAGAGCCCAGCGCAGGGCTGGATCCCAGAACCCTGGGATCATGACCTGAGCTGAAGGCAGAGGCTCCAACCCACTGAGCCACCCAGGCGCCCCGAAAATTCTTTTTTTTTAAAGATTTAATTATTTATTTATTTGACGGGGGGGGGAGAGAGAGAATGAGAGAGAGAGATCATAAGTAGGCAGGGAGGCAGGCAGAGAGAGAGGAGGGGGAAGCAGGCTCCCTGCTGAGCAGAGAGCCCATTGCACTGGATGCCAGGACCCTGAGATCATTGAGCTGAAGGCAGAGGCTTTAACCCACTGAGCCACCCAGGCGCCCCCAAAATGGAAATTCTAAAATTGAAATATTCAATTCAAAAATGAAGAATTCATTTGATATGCTTAACAGTATACTGGTTACAGCATGATAAAAGATAAATGCTCTTTAAGAGAGATTAATAGAAATTTTTCAACTGAAGCATTAGGAGAAAAAATAAAATAATGGAAGCATCTGAGACTTGTGAGACAACATATAATGGTCTAACATATGTGAAAATAGAGGGAAAGAGAGAGAATTGAACAAAATAAATACTTGAGGAGACAATGGCCAATAATTTTCTAAATGGATGAAATAAATCAACCCATACATTCAGAAATTAAGCAAACCCAAGGCAGGATATATTAAAATAAAATCATATTTAGATACATCATAGTTAAACTGCTGTGAATCACAGCAAAAAAGAAAATCACAGTAAAAAGAAAACTTAAAGAGAGATAGAGTAAAAGGGCACATTGGGGAACAGCAATAAAAAAGATGCCTAAAGGAGGCTGGAATATAATGGGATGACATCTTTAAGGTGATAATGTGCATAAAGATAAAGGTAAAATGATGATACTTTTCAGACAGAATATATGAGAGGTTTTATCTTCATCATACCTTCAGTATAGGAAATACTCAAGAAAGTTCTCTAGGTCAAAGAGAAATATGCCAGATTGGTAGGAAGGAATGAGGAGGACCAGAATGGGTGTGTGTGTGTGTGTGTGTGTGTGTGTGTGTGTATTTACTGTTTTAGTCTGTCATACATATATATATATATTTAGTCTGTTTGGTAGACTAAAACAGTAAACAAAACTATTATCCTTATTTATTACTGTACTTGTATCTTTCTTTATATCTTTATAATTCATCTAAGTCTATTGACTGCTTAAAGCCAACATAATAGTCTCTTATTAAGGTTTACAAATTATGTAGGCAAAATTTATTATATGTGCTGCCAAAGTAAGTACTATGTAGACAAAATCTAACAGGGCAAAGTCTGGGGAGCAAAATTCAGTATACATTTGTAAACTTTTTATGTAATTTGTGAAATAGTTCAATATTATTTAAATGGAGGCTCTGTTAAGTTCAGGATGAATAATTGCTAAAAAATAACACAAGTGAAATATTAAGAAATAGATTGACTCCACCTCCCAAATAAAAGGTAAGGAAGTAGATACAGAGGAACAAAGATAGGACATCTAGAATACCAGTCCCAATGTGTTATATTTAAGCCCAACCATAGCAATGATTGTGTTCAGTGTGAACTAAACAGTCACTTAAAAGACAGAATGGGTAATAAATGTATGACTTAAGCATATACTGTCTGCAAGAAATGTACTCTATAAAGATACAGATAAATGTGAAGATAATAGATGTGTTGAAATTAAAAGGGTGGATGAGTTATATGCAGTGAATACCCTAAGCATAAGAAAGGTTGATGTGGCTAAGTGGACCTCAAGACAGAGTATTACTAAGGTGGAGGGACATATCAGAATGGTAAAAGAATCCATTTACCAGCAAGAAATAATGATCCTAAATACACATGCATTTAGGGGCTTCATATTGCATAAAGCAAAAATTGTCAAAGCAAAAGGGAGACATGGTCAAGTCCCACCATGTTGGAATTTATAAAAATACTCTCAGTAATTGGTAAAACAATTAGATAAAAACATCCATTGGCTATCTTTCACACAATTTGATGAAAATGCCATTTATAGAATACAATCACCGAACATAACAAAATTCACATTCTTTTAAATTACACATCAAAGTTTCTTCAAGATTGAACATATGCTGGACTATAAAGAAGTGTCAATAAATCTCAAGATTAAAATCATACAGAGTGTATTTTCTGACCACAAAAGAATTAATTGAAAATCAATTAAAATAAAATATGTGGACAATTCACAAATTGTTGGAAAATATGTGACCCATGGCAAAAGTTTGAACGGAATATTTATGAAAGCTGAATATATCAAAAAATTGGGGGAAATTACAAAAGCAGAGTTTAGGAGACTAATAGCTTATTATTTGCTCAATTATATTATAGCTTAATTATATGCTCAATTATAGCTTAATTAGAAAAGAAGAAAGGATGGGGCGCCTGGGTGGCTCAGTCGTTAAGCATCTGCCTTCGGCTCAGGTCATGATCCCAGGGTCCTGGGATTGAGCCCCGCATCGGGCTCTTCGCTCAGCAGGGAGCCTGCTTCACCCGCTGCCATTCCCTCTGCTTGTGTTCCCTCTCTAGCTGTGTTTCTCTCTGTTAAATAAATAAAATCTTTAAAAAAAAAAAAAAGAAAAGAAGAAAGGTAAGCATTCAGTAATCAAAGTCTCCACATTAAGCTGTACAATGTAATACCTAGAACAACCACCAAAAGTATATGAAAGGGACATCAAAATGGAATTCTGCAAAATATTCAAGTAACCCACAGGGTGGCAGGAAAAATAAAATGGAGAAATGAAAAATAAACAGCAGAAAATAAAAAAATAAAATGATGGACTTAGCCTTAACATATCAATATTATATTTAAAAAATGGTCTAATTATATCAGTAAACAGAAATTGAAAGAATCTATTAATAAACATGACCCAAATGTATGCTGTCTACAAACTTTGCAACATTTTATATATACTGATATACCCAGGTTAAATACATATCATGCAATAATATTCAGCAATCTAAAAGAACAAACTTGATCTATACAACAGCTTGAATGGATCTTGAGGTCATTACTGTGAGTGAAAAAAGCCAATCTCAAAAGGTTCCATACTGTATGATTCTATTTCTAGAACACTTATGAAATGACAAAATTATAGAGATAGAAAACAGGTTAATGGTTGTTAGGTATCGAGGAAGCTGGGGAAGAGGGGTATATGGGTGACTTTAAAGGACAGCACAAGGCAGGTCTTCAAGGTGGTGTATAAAGGTGAATGGAGAATGTTTTGAGACCTGTGGGTTATATGAAGAAATTTGAACTTTACCTTAAGGGTGATGAGGAACCATTGAAGGATTTTAAGCAGAAGAGTGACATGAAAAGTCACTTGTGAGGTGGAGTGTGAGTTGGCAGGAAGCATGATAGGAGGCCCATTTGGAAGAGGCTGTTAGAGTAACTCAGGACAGGAAGATGGTGGCCTGGCCAAGGGCAGTGGCTTGAGGATTGGATAGAAATGGAAGGTCTTGAGGTAAGTAATTAAGGCAATACAATTTTAAGACTTCATCTGTTTTTGACATTCACCAGTATTGTTGCATGAACCAATGGTCCATTCCTTTGTAATTTTTAAAAATAATTATAGGGGCTCCTGGGTGGCTCAGTGGGTTAAAGCCTCTGCCTTGGGCTCAGGTCATGACTCGGGGTCCTGGGATCGAGCCCCACATCAGGCTCTCTGCTCAGTGGGGAGCCTGCTTCCCCCTCTCTCTCTGCCTGCCTCTCTTCCTACTTGTGATCTCTCTTTCTCTGTCAAGTAAATAGACGAAATCTTCAAAAAAGAAAAATTATAAATTCACAAGAACTGGAAAAGATAGTAAAAAAAGTCCCATTTATCCTTCACCTAGTATTCTCCAATGGTTACATCCTAACATAATTATACTAAAATATCAGGCAGAAATTTGACGTGGTGCCATTTGTGTGTTTGTAGTTCTGTCATTTTATTACATATGTAAATTTTTGTAACCGGCATTGCATTCGAGATATAGAACTATTGTACAGTATATTGACAAAAAGAGTATATACTAAGTATATGCTATCTAATTCTAAGAAGGCTAAGAACAGTCAAAAAGTATGTGAAGTACATGAACAGATGATGCCAATTTGTGATGACAGAAATTGGAACAGTAGTTACCTGGGAGTGAATGGTGGGTGGTTTTTTGGCTGCAAATGTGGCTTGTCAAAGCCCATCAAAGTGCTCACATAAGATCTGTACATTTTATTTCATGTGAATTACAGCTCAATAAAAAGCTTAAGGAAAACTAGAAATAATATTCCAAAATGACATACTGTTTTTACTAGTTTCCTCTTAAAATAGTCCAGTAACATGTGTTTTGTTTACTTCAAATATCACATTAGGTATACAATTCCAATTAATTAAAATGAGCAGCACAAAAATTCACTAAGTAAATATTGCAACATTTAATTTGACCTCACTTAAGCAAGAAATGCCAAATATTATTATTATTACATCTTCAACTCTGACTTGAAGGGTGTCTGTGTGGCTCATTCGGTTAAGCCTCTGCCTTTGGCTCAGGTCATGATCTCAGGGTCCTGGGATGGAGCCCTGTATTGGGGACTCCCTGCTCAGCAGGGAGTCTAGCCTGCTTTTCCTTGTACCCTTCCCCCTACTCATGTCCTCTCTCTCTCACTCTCTCAAATAAATAAATAAAATCTTAAAAAAACAAAAAACACCAAAACAATAAAAACCTCTCACTTGAATTTAGAAAATACAAGAAAGGCCAGATTAATAATCTATGTTATATAAATGTGATAACATACTGCCTGTCTAAACAGGAAGAAGCATGATTTTTTTAAAAAAGATTTTACTTATTTATTTGACAGAGAGGAGAGAAATCCTAAGTAGGCAGAGGGGCAGGCAGAGAGAGGGAAGCAGGCTCCCCACTGAGCAGAGAGCCCGATGCTTGCGGGGCTTGATCCCAGGACCCTGAGATCATGACCTGAGCCGAAGGCAGAGGCTTTAACCCACTGAGCCACCCAGGCGCCCCAGAAGCATGATTTTTCAGTTTATCCACATCTACTTGTTAAAAGCTACTTTTCTAATTAAATCACTTCCCTTTCAGCAAGAATTCTTTGAACGCCTCTATGTCATGTACACAATTGGATATTCTGTCTCCTTTAGTTCCTTGGCTGTGGCTATTCTCATCATTGGTTACTTTAGGTGAGTGATTCCCAATCCCTCTCTCCATGAAGGGACATGTTCTGTGTCCTATGCATAGAAGACACAGAAGTCTCACAATTTCTGGCTCAGATACTTTTCCCAGCACAAGTTTTTGAATCCAGCCTAGTGTTTGGCTTTGAAAATTTATTTTTCATGAGGAAATTCAGGGTTTTTATTGTTGTTTACAAACAGAAAAAAATCTTTAAAAACATCAAAGCATTATGAAACCATTAAGCCTAGAGATCTGCACTACAGTGTATTTGTTTGCAAAGTGTTGCAGGGTAGAGCAGAATGAACTACAAAAATTTTCATTCATGATGCAAAGACTTCATTTTTCCCAAATAATTTTGGTGCCATTGGACAGAAATTCATTTTAAATAATCTCCCAAATGATCTGATATTGTATCTAAAGAAGTCATATTTATTGCTTCTGTTATGGTTTATTTTTTATCCATTGAAACTTTTGCCCAATTCAATTCAATTTAGTGTAAATCAGTACAAAATTTTGAGCACCAATATGGAGATAAAACAGTGCACAACATGTATGGAAAATGTGTACTCCTGATGCCTGCAGCTGGTTTGTGATACACATAGCTGAGAAAACAATTAGTGTACAGTGTGAGAAATGGTATGATTCAGGTGGTGGTTGGTAATTGGGAAGGCAGGGTAAGGGAATAAAGTGAAATCTCAAAAGATGCATGACTATAAATAAGACTTAACCAAAATCTTTTTTTTTTTTTTTTCCCCTGGGACAGCCTTTTTTTTTTTTTTTTTTAAATTTTTTTAATTCCCCTGCCCCCCATCCAAGTTTGAGGACATCCTGACAGGGATTCTATGGGCAGCTGGGAAAATGTCTGCCCCTGGAAAGGGGCAAGATGAGAGAGGTTTGGGGGTCCGCCTCACAGAAGGGCCAGTGAAAATAGTCAAGGAGGCAGAAGAACCAAGGGAAGGCTCCCTGGCCAAGGGAGGAGGGTGCTCTCTGCGAGGTCCAAGAGGTTGGGCCCAGGGTGGGCGAGGGCCTCAGGTGGGCAGTGGGGTCAGGTGCTGAGTCACAGAAGTGGAGACCAGGAGGCACAGAGTAGAGGACAGAATTTCAAACCCAAGTTTAGATCAAAAGCATGGAATATTTGAGAATTCAGTTTTTGGTGCAGATGAGTGATAGGCAGTGAGACTGGGGAGGTAAGCAGGGTTGAGAATGTTTTGGGACCCATGGGTTATATGAAGAAATTTGAACTTTACCCTGAGAGTGATGAGGAGCCATTGAAGGATTTTAAGCAGAAGAGTGATATAAAAGGTCACTTGTGAGGTGGAGTGTGAGTTGGTGCAGAGCATGATAGGAAGCCCATTTGGAAAAGGCTGTAAGAGTAACTTAGGACAGGAAGATGGTGGCCTGACCAGGGGCAGTGGCTTGAGGATTGGATAGAAATGGAAGGTCTCGGGTATAGTAATTAAGGCAATACAATTTTAAGACTTCAGTGCTAAACTATTCATGGGAAAAGGAATGATGGTAGATGACCAAAGAGGCTAAAACTAATTAGATAAGAGAGAGACTTCCCAGAGCACATTGACATGTGAACTAATATTTCAATGATGAGAAGGAATTTAGTATATTCCAGATGATGGGAACAGAATGTGCAAAACTCAGAGGCAGGAAGGAGTAGGGTAGACTCTGGGAACATAGAAGAGTCCCATGAGAATGCAATATTTGGTGCCTAGGGTGGAGTGGCCATATAGGAATGACTAGGAAAAAACTAGATTTTGTGGCACTGGGTTTTGCAGGTCCTTGTCAAAGGCTTTGAATTTTATCTTATAAGGTAGAGAATAGGGAGCTAATGAAGTTTTTAAAGTAGAAGGGGAGCACAGATTTGTGGAATTATGGTGGGGTTCCTCAAAACAGTCTTGTGCAATTGGCTTGGCAATATCATCCCATTTTACCAGCCAGGAACCTAAAATTCACTGTCCAAGGTCACAAGGTCATAGGTGGTATGGCTGGAAACAGACCCTTCATCTTCTAATTCTTATCCAGAGTCCATTCCATTATACTAAGTGTAGCTCTGGTTGTTCAGAATAATAGATTAATATTTATGAGAAAAAAAGCTACATAAAATTTCAGGAGGAATACAAATCACTAAGTAGTAATTCTTCAACTTCCATAGTGATTTATCACTCTAACAAATTCTTTCTATATAATCCTTTTTATATAATTACTAAACTATATAGCATAATGTTACACAAAAATTCCAGAAACTCTTCTGTTTCACAAAACAAAACACTTTTTTATTAGGATGGTAAATAGTGTTGAGTCTTCTAAAAATTGACACCCATTTGTGTACTGTGATGGCACTATTCGCAATCAGTAATTTCCACAGATACCTCACAACCTATCTGGTCAAATCCTGCTCACCTGTGAGGACATGTCCCAAAAGGAATTGACCAATGAGGACTGTCTGGGTACAACGGACATGCATGCATGTCCCTAACGTACGAACAAGGTATTTCCAAAATGTCTAAATTTAGCTCATTCTCAGTTGGCCTATGCCTACTATATTATGAAATATAAAAATATATTGTTGGATTAAAATTTTTCTTACTCTCTTACATTTGTGTACTTTGTCCTTTCTGGAAGAGAAGTAATAATAGGATGATCTTTGTGCAGGAAAGTTGTACTATCTTGCAGTCAAGCATTGATAGAGGTAGGCCAGATTCTACAATCTTTTCTTAATGTTTGGGTTTTTTTTTCCCCATCAAACTTAAAAAAAGATCTCTTTTGGAGTAGCTTTTTATATAGTAATACTGTATCTACTCCTGTGTATGTTATGACTTAACTTGTGTCTAACATTCTTTTATAAAATCTTATTATTAAGATTTTAAGATTATTAAAATCTTATTATTATTCTTTTATAAACCCAAAACTTTTTGTTAAAGCTTTTGTGTTAAAGTAAACTTGTTTACTCTTTAACATTACTAGGACATAAAGTTGTGTAATGTTATCAAAATATTTTACTTTTTCTTGTATAGAGTATGTGTTGAAAATGTGAAAGCTCCACTTTTTTTTTTTTTAAAGATTTTATTTATTTATTTGAGAGTGAGCAAGAGAGAGAGAGATGGAGATTGCATAAGTGGGGGAGAGAGCAGACTCCCCACTGAGCAGGGAATCTGATATGTGACTCCATCCTAGGTCCCTGGGATCATGACCTGAGCCGTAGGCAGACACTTAACCAACTGAGTTACCCAGGCATCCCTGAAAGCTCCACTTTTAGTAATGTTTATCCCTTTTCAAAATTTTAATATAATGCTTTAGTATAATATAGCATAATAGTTAACTCTGCAAAATCAGGATAAACATAGTAGTAGATTAAGTTTGAAATTATTTCTCAAAAAGTTACTTTTTAGTTTTTGATCCCAGTTGTTTCAACTGGAAATAGAAAGTAATGGGTTTCTGTCTTTGTTCAGGTTTACTGTATTTTATTCTTTTTTGGAGGAGAGTATCAACTCATTTATGTATTTTCTTTCCCAATGTCTTATTTCATCCAAATCTAAATACTGAATATTTTCTCTTCATAGACGATTGCATTGCACAAGGAACTATATCCACATGCACTTGTTTGTGTCTTTCATGCTGAGAGCTGTAAGCATCTTTGTTAAGGACAAAGTGGTCCATGCTCACATAGGAGTCAAGGAGCTGCAGTCCCTGTTGATGCAGGATGACCTGCGAAGTTCCATAGAAATGCCTTCTGTGGACAAATCACAATATGTAAGTGTTTTCACCATTTTCTCTCATTACTGATTCCTGTAACATTAGAGACAAGTAAAATTTTACAGTCCACTAAATATTAACTTGTTTTGGTTTATGTAATCTCTGAATTAACCAAAATAGATGACCAATTTATATAATGATACTTACTACCTCAATTCTGTCCTTAAGCTTTATGTTTAATTACTCCTCATCTTAGACTACTGAAAGTCTTGAGCTCTTTCCATAAGAACATTCTGGAATGGAAACTTCAAAAATCATGTGACCGGAGTGCATTTGATGTATGGGTCATACTAGCTGTCATGGCTTACCATGTTCAAAAGTAAAAAGCCCACTTGCAAAACCAGAAGTGTGTTATTTAAAAGCACACGACATTTACTTTATTGTAGATTGTTCCAATCTACAACAAGACTTGTTCCAATATAAGATTCCAGGCTACTTGATTCTGCTCTGAAATGTCTTGGTGTTACTTAGTAAATAGAATCACTCAATAATTCAGTGAATTAAATCACGGATGCACTGTATCTGGGAATTAAGTATAATAGATTATACATTTTGATGGTGTGAATTAATGCCCTTTCTTGGCTTTGTCTTTTGCACTGTAACTTTGTAGTCTCTACTGATTCTGATTCTGGGCTGGTTTTTGTGACTTGTTTCATCCAATAGAATGAAGTGGAAGTGATAGTGTGCCAGTGAGGGGTAGAGCTCTGGGAGTGAGCTCTCAAGATTAGCAGAGGCTGGCTTAGATCAGCAGAATCACCTAGCCAATGCATAAGTTCATAAGATGTAGTAAATGCTTATTATTTTAGCCATTGACTTTTGGGGCATACAAAAGATGAGAATAAAATAAAGAGTGATTTTTATTTTATAAAATAAAGTCATGGTAGAATAATGGCTAATATTTCTTCTTTATGCTTTTCTGTACTTTCCTAATTTTCTCTGATGATCAGGTATTATTTTCATAAACGGGAAAAAATCAAGGAAAAGTGGTTTTTTTGTGATTTCTAAAGGAAAAAAAATCTTATTTTAAAAATAGAATCAAGCTGATAGTCCTAGAGATGCTGTCTTAAAATAACTTTGTTCTGGTCTCATTCAACAGTCTTAGCTTGCCTACATACAGGAAACATCATAAAAAAGAAATACAGAACTGCTTTTTCATGGTCTGATATTGCATGTAGTATAATTGAGTTTTAATATGATGCAATTCTGGTTCTAACAGATTGGGTGCAAGATTGCTGTTGTGATGTTCATTTACTTCTTGGCTACAAATTACTATTGGATCTTGGTGGAAGGTCTCTACCTGCATAGTCTAATCTTTGTGGCATTCTTTTCGGACACCAAATACCTGTGGGGCTTCATCTTGATAGGCTGGGGTAAGGTATTTATGTCTCTTTTCCATTTAAACAGTGTTCCGGATTTATCTTAAACCTATTGATGTGGGAAACAA
>CM053605.1:22282596-22307964 GCA_028646535.1 Procyon lotor
GTGGCTCAGTGGGTTAAAGCCTCTGCCTTCAGCTCAGGTCATGATCTCAGGGTCCTGGGATCGAGCCCCGCATCAGGCTCTCTGCTCATTGGGGAGCCTGCTTCCCTCTCTCTCTCTCTGCCTGCCTCTCTGCCTATTTGTGATTTCTCTCTCTGTCAAATAAATAAAATAAAATCTTAAAAAAAAAAAAAAAAAGAAAGGATGCTGTCAAATACTTTCTTTGTCAAATGCTTTTCCTGCATCTATTGAGAGGATCATGTGGTACTTGTCCTTTCTTTTATTTATGTATATCACATTGATTGATTTACAGATGTTGAACCACTCTTGCATCTTAGGAATAAATCCCACTTGGTCATAGTGTTCTGTTGGATTGTATTGGCTAGTATCTTGTTGAGTATTTTGGCATCCATATTCATCAGGGATATTGGTCTGTAATTTTCCTTTTTGATGGGATTTTTGCCTGGTTTTAGGATTAGGGTAATGCTGGCCTCACAGAAGGAGTTTGGAACTTTTCCTTCTGTTTCTATTTTTTGAAACAGCTTCAGAAGAATAGGCATTATTTCTTCCTTAAATGTTTGGTAGAATTCCCCTCAGAAGCCATCTGGGCCTGGACTTTTGTTTTTGGGATGTTTTTGGTTGCTGCTTCAATTTTGTTACTGGTTATTGGTCTATTCAGATTGTCTATTTCTTCCTGTTTCTGTCTTGGTAGTTTATAAGTTTCTAGGAAGGCATCCTTTTCTTCCAGTTGTTTAATTTGTTGGCATATAGTTGCTGGTAATAATTTCTAATAATTGTTTCTATTCATTCGTGCTTGTCCTGATCTCTCCTCTTTCATCCATGATTTTATTAGTTTGAGTCCTTTCTCTTTTCTTTTGGATAAGTCTGGCCAGTGGTTTATTGATCTTATTAATTCTTTCAAAGAACCAGCTTCTAGTTTCGTTGATATGTTCTACTGTTTTTCTGGTTTCTATTTCATTGATCTCTGCTCTAATCTTTATTATTTTTATTTTCCTCCTTGGTTTAGGTTTTATTTGCTATTCTTTCTCCAGCTCCTTTAGGTGTAAGGTTAGCTTGTGCATTTGGGATTTTTCTAATTTTCTGAGAGAGGCTTGGATGGGTATATATTTCCCTCTTAGGACCCCTTTGTGGTATCCCATAGGTTTTGGACTGAGGTGTTTTCATTCTCATTAGTTTCCATGAATTAAGTTCTTCTTTAATTTCCTGGTTGACTCAATCATTCTTTAGCAGGATGCTTTTTAATTTCCAAGTGTTTGAATGCCTTCTAAATTTTTTCTTGTGATTGTGTTCCAGTTTCAAGGCATTGTGGTCTAATAACATGTAGGGAATAATCTCAATCTTTTGATTGGCTGAGACCTGACTTGTGACACAGTATGTGGTCAGTTTTGGGGAAAGTTCCATGTGTATTTGAGAAGAATGAGTATTCTGTTGTTTTAGAGTGGAATGTTCTATATATAACTACAAAGTCCATCTGGTCCAATGTGTCACTCAAACCTTTTGTTTTGTTGTTGATCTGCTTAGATGATCTGTCCAATGCTGAGAATGGAGTGTTAAGATCTCCTACTATTAATGTATTATTGTTGATATGATTCTTTATCTTGGTTAACAGCTGGCCTATGTAGTTGGCTGCTCCCATGTTGGGGGCATAGATATTTACAATTGTTAGATTTTCTTGTTGGATAGGCCCTTTAAGTATGATATAGTGTCCCTCTGCATCTCTTAATACAGTCTTTGGTTTAAATTCTAATTTGTCTGATACGAGATTTGCTACCCCAGCTTTCTTTTGAGGTCTGTTGGCATGAAAAATCATTCTCCATCCCCTCACTCTCAGTCTGGATGTATCTTTAGGTTCAAAATGAGTCACTTATAGACAGTATGGCCAAGTCCTGTCGTTTTATCCAATCTGCAACCCTGTGCCATTTTATGGGAGCATTTAGGCTATTCATGTTGAGTGATTATTGAAAGATGTATTTATTGTCATACTATTGTCTATATAGTCCTTGTTTCTATGGATTGTCTCTGTAAATTTCTGGTCTATATTACTCATGGGGTCCTTCTTCTTTTATAGAATCCCCCTTAGTATTTCTTGAAGGGCTGGCTTGGTGGTCACATATTTTTTCAGTTTCTGCCAGTCCTGGAAGCTCTTTATTTCTCCATCTGTTCTGAATGGCAGCCTTTGGATAAAGTATTCTTGGCTACGTATTCTTCTCATTAAGTACCCTGACTATGTCTTGCCAGGCCTTTCCGACTTGCTAGGCCTCTTCGACAGGTCTGACATTATTCTGATGTTCCTCCTTCTGTATGCAAGGAATTTCTTCCCTCTAACTGCCCTTAAGAAGGTTCCCTTGGTTCTAAGATTTGCAAGTTTTACTAATACATGTCAGGGCATTGGTCTGGACTCTTTGATCTTGGGAGGGATCCTCTCTGCCTCTTGGCCATGAATGCTTGTTTCCTTCCCCCGATTAGGGAAGTTCTCAGTTACAATTTGCTCAAATATAACTTCTAGTCCTCTCTCTCTTTCCACATCCTCAGGGATCCCAATAATTCTGACATTGGAACATTTCATGGTGTCATTAATCTCTCTAAGTCTGTTCTCATGGGCTTTTAGCTGTTTATTCCAGCCTCCAGCTTCCTTTCTATCTGCTTATCTTCTGGATCACTAATTCATTCTTCTGCCTCATTTACCCTAGCTGTTAGAGTATCCAATTTAGACTGCATTTCATTCATAGCATTTTTAAGTTCAGCCTGATTGACTTTCATTTCTGCCCTTAGAGATTCTAAATTGCCACTAATGGTTTTTCTCAAGCCTAGCTATTGACTTCATAATTGCTACTCTGAAGTCTATCTCTGACATCTTGCTTATATCCATATCCATTAGGTCTGTGGGAGAGGACATTGTCTTTGGTTCTTTTCTTTGTTGGGAGTTCCTCCTCCTATTCATTGTGTAGAGGAGTGGTTGAGGGAATGTACAGAGTCCAAAATATCAACCACAACCCGGGCAAGATGCACCATAGGAAAATCTGGAGTGGTCGGAAGCCACCACTGAAAAAATAAAGCCAAAATGAAACTCAAGAATAAAATTTATAAAATTAAAAAATTTAAAAAAATTAAAAATTAAAAGAGAAGGAAAAAAGGAGGGTGAGGGAAGTGGGATTATAATCTCTCAGTGTGTTCAAAGTGGGTGTTTCAGTTCTTCCTGGGTGTATTTTGTTTTGTTTGTTAGAGGACACTATTCCCAGAGTTACAGGGAAGATAAAGCTGGCATAAATACACACACACACACACACACACACACACACACACACACTACATTGAACTACATCGAGGCATATATCTGTGTAAAAAAATATAAGTGTGGAAAAGTACATGTTAAAAAGCTACTATGAAATATATTAAACATCTAGTTGAAATGAGAAAAAGGTAAAAATAAAAAACAGAGAAGAAACATAGGAGAAAGGATAGAAAGAACAGAAGATTTGTATCTGAAAAATACACAAGCTCTGAGGCAACACCTGAAGCTCACTATACTATTTTCCCCTGGTGTTGGGGTTTTACAGTTTTATGGACACCCTAGGGTTGTTGTCCTCTTGTTCTTCCAGCTTGTCTTCTCGGGAGGGACCTGCTATGCTGTTTCTTTGGCAACCCTGCTTGGGTGGAGTTGCTCTGCCCCCTGTCAAAGGTTGGGCTCTGTGGAAACTATTTTCTTTAGCTTTAGTTCTCTGGTGGCTTTCTGCGCCTTTTCTGAGGGTCAGAGCAAAAAAAGAAGAAATGGCTGTACCCAGACCTCTGTCCTAGAGCAGAGAAATCACAGACTGGTCTTTTCCAAACCCTCCAGAACACACAATCTCCATTTCTGTAAGTGCTGCTAACAACCTCAGCCTCCCCAGGGGAGGTGTGCACCCACAGCTACCTTCTCAGGGGTCAACCCAGGAGCCCTGTTTGTCTCTGCCCTTTGTGCTTGTAAAATTGTGAATGGTCCTGGGTTCATGTGTGTGCCCCACAGCTCCTGGATCCTGTTTCAGTGCTGTTATAAAATCCTTCCTGGCTGCTACTGCTCTATGAGTTATCACCCTGTCTGCGGGGGCAGGGCGCTTTTGCACTCTGGTGTTATATCCCTTTTCAGGGGTCAGCTTATGGTTGCTCTCTCCCCCTTCTGCTTATCTTCCAATATCTGCCCAAAGATTCATGACTCCTCCCTTCCTACCCAGGACAGGTGGTGTTTTTCTGCTTATAGAGATCCAGATATATATTCTTACATCTCAGGCTGATTTCCTCAGTGTTCAGAATGGTTTGGTAGATACCCAGCTAAGTTCATGGGACTGGTTGAAATGGAGTCCCCTACTCCTCCACCATCTTGCCCCCCTCTGTTAAGCTACAAATTACTGAGTATTTTATAAGACTTTGCATATTAACAGTTATAACTTGAATGTGCTAGTTGTAGGAAAGTGTCCTGTAAGTACTGGCTCAGTGTTCTTTGTGGAATTTTATACAGCTGATAACTTTCTTTGAAGTCATTGCCTCACTTACTCCTCACACAAGCATTGGAAATGAGTTATTAATAATAACAAACATCTCAGAATAAATAGATAACCACTGCATACGAGCCACTGCACATCAGTTTGGGACAGCCCTCTCCATGCAAAACACATTTTCCCTTCTGAGTAACTGACCTACATCTGTGTATAAATGGCCAGGCTTGGGGCACCTGGGTGGCTCAGTTGTTAAGCATCAGACTTCAGCTCAGGTCACGATCCCAGGATCCTAGGATTGAGCCCCACATTGGGCTCCCTGTTCAGTGGATAGTCTGCTTCTCCCTCTGCTTCCCACTACCCCACTCATGCTTGCTCTCTCTCTCAAATAAATAAATCAAATCTTAATAAATAAAAAAATAAATAAATGGCCAGGATTTTCTCTGCTGCTAGCTGCCTACTTTCAGAGTTCCAGCCAGAAAGCCTTCAGATCCAAACCTCAGAGGCTTCGTTTCTTCCAACTTTTGAAATCTTAACAGTTATACACTCAGGAAACCCTGCCAACAGCTTGACAGGGGCCTCTGACATGGGATTTGAGGAATGGGATTTGAGGAATGGGATTCTACCCTGGGTAAAATGGAGAGAGGCTCTAGGAAACCCTCTGCAAACTCTGCTTTATTCTAAGCCCCTTCCAGCAGAACAGCCTCATGTCGAGCTGAAATGGTGATTTTAGAGCCATCAGCAAACTTAACATCCCCTGTCTCCCTTCAAAGCATCTTTCCTATTAAGAAGATGGATTCTTTTACACTTCATGTTGTGTTAACTGGTTAGGTACTTGGGAAAACTGTTAAATCACCATTGAACACATATGATGCTTTAAAATGTTATGTGTAAAATTATGAAATAGTAGAAAAGAACTAGAAAAAAATCTGATGAAAAGCTACTTCAATTTTTAGGGTGTGGTTCCCTTCTTGGTGTAGAAACTAAGGAAGAAACTGTTCAATAAAACATTGATAGATTCAGATATATAAAAGTTTTGGAAAAATTTCTGTACTGATTAAGCACGACAAGTGTTTAATTGTACAAATTAGTCTGAAAATAGTGTTGGAGCAACATTTTGGTGTTGATACCAGAGAAAGATTTAATATTCTAAATATAGACAGTGCTTTTCTACACAGGTAGAAAACATTCAAACTCACCATAGTTCTTTGCCTATTTAGAGACTGTGGTCATAAGACTAAAATCATTGATAATAGTAATGGTAATAATCATGCAAATATGACACTATTCACAATAACTAACACTTATTGAGTATTTTCCCTGTACCAGACATTGCTCTTCATATTTTGCTAATGCATTTAACTTTTCCAACAAACTTTTGCCCAGGGCTACACAGCTAGGGTTTGAAACCTAGGCTATTCGCTTTAGACTATGTGTCACTTCACTTCTTCCATCAAAAGGAAAGAATGGAAAATTTTAATTAATTGATTAATTGATTGATTTTTAATTTAAATTCAGTTAGCCAACATATAATGCATCATTAGTTTCATATGTAGAGTTCAGTAATTTATCAGTTGCGTATAACATCCAGTGCTCAGCACATCACGTGCTGTCCTTGATGCCCATCACCCAGTTACCCATCCCTCCACCCATCTTCTCTCTAGCAACCCTCAGTTTGTTTCCTAGTGTTAAGGGTCTCATGGTTTTCTCCCTCTCTGATGACTTCCCATTTGCTTCTCCTTCCCTTCCCCTCTGATCCTCTGAACTGTTTCTTATATTCCACATATGAGTGAAACCATATGATAATTGTCTTTCTCTGATTGACTTACTTTGTTCATCTTAATACCCTCCGGTTCCATCCACATCGATGTAAATGGTAAATATTCATCCTTTCTTATGACTGAGTAATATTCAAGAATGGAAGATTTTAAAAAGAAGTCATGCAATTATCCAATAAATCTACATAATAGTTAACCTTCTTAACAGACTAAAAATTTAAATTAAAGCAATAATGATGTGTCATCTTTGTTAAATGAACAGGATTCTAAATATAATGCCAATGAAAGCAAGTGTGTAGGAAAATGCTTTGCTGAGACTATAAATAGGTTCACTTAGTAAATATCCATAATAAGCTTTAAATTTGAGCTTGACAAAAACTTTGGTTTAAAAAATTTAAGATAATATTCAATGATTCACATAAAAATAGACGTTCAAGGAAAGTTATCATAGTGATATTTTTGTTTCTAGAATATTTTTATGACTTTTTTGTTTCCAGAATGTTATCATATAATAAATATTTAGAAAGTATAGAAAACTAAATAATGAAACCTATCCAGCCCAACATTCTTATTGAGTCTGTTTGTTTTTCCTCCATTAAAAAATGTTATGTACACTGTAAGGCCAGTTTTACTTAAATAATTATGAGTAGACATAAGATTAGATAAAGGAAGGTTGGTTGACATTTGTTCTCTTTGTGATTTTCTGTATTCTCAAAATTCGCTTTTGGAGCATGAATTATGAAAAAAAGTGTGACTAAGCATTTTTAAATGTGTACTTTACCTGAGGTTTCTAGAAAAATATGGTGGGCTGGGAATATACTCTACTTTCTATTGAAAGCTTCATTGGAATGAGAGAAAATGTATATATAGTTGGCTTTGAACATCATGGTTTGAACTGCAAAGGTCCATTTATATGTGGATGGTTTTTGGTAAATATAGCACTGGAAATGCATTTTCTCTTCCTTATGATTTTCTTAATAGCATTTTCTTTTTTCTATTTTACTTTATTGCAAGAATACAGTATTTAATACATATAACATACAAAATATGTGTTAATTGTCTATTTATGTTATTGGTAAGATTCTGGCCAACAGGAAGCTATTTGTAGTTAAGTTTTTGGGGAGTCGAAAGTTACATACAGATTTTTGACTGAATGGGGTCAGTGCCCCTAACCCCTGCATTGTTTAGAGGTCACCTCTGTATTTTTTTTTTTTAAAGATTTTTTATTTATTCGACAGAGAGAAACACAGCGAGAGAGGGAACACAAGCAGAGGGAGTGGTAGCGGGAGAAGCAGGCTTCCTGCCCAGCAGGGAGCCCGATGCGGGGCTCCATCCCAGGACCCTGGGATCATGACCTGAGCCGAAGGCAGACGCTTAACGACTGAGCCACCCAGGCGCCCCTCACCTCTGTATTTTTAAAGAATCAAACTTCATCATATTGGAAAACATCAAAGAATGAGATTGGTACACAAAATTTTATTTTTTTTTAAAGACAGAGACATCGCACGAGAGGAAACACGAGCAGGGGGAGCCGAGCAGGAGAGGGAGAAGCAGGCTTCCAGCAGAGCAGGGAACCTGATGCAGGGCTTGATCCCACGACCCTGGGATCATGACCTGAGCCTAAAGCAGATGCTTAACGACTGAACCACCCAGGTGTCCCTGTACACTAAAATTCTTGAGAAATTCCTGGAATGGTAAAAGCACAAATAATTGCAAACACACACACAGTCACAGACTCACAAACACTCACACTAACAGACACATACATACAGATACACACACAAAGACACATTCACAGATACACACAGAGAGACATAATCACAGACACATACAGCAACAGCAGCAAAAACCACACACACGCTTGGGATCCAAAGATCACAACAAAGACCTTAGTGAAGTCATTAAGGCAATTAAATTACATTGATTGATTAATTAATTTAGCATTTTAGTTGCCCTTTCCCCGAATACAGAGCAGCTGATAACAGGGATTTTTGCTCCCAGAATAAAGCTTTTCAAATTAGTCCTTAGAAATGGTGAGTGAGGGTCTGCTTAAGAGAAGCTCAGCAAAGAGGACTAGAGCCTGAGAAAGCAATGCGGGGCTTCAGATCCTTTGGTTCTCCTCACCAAATACAAAGACAGAAGCACAGCATGAAAACACGGAAAGATACCTCTATTCAGAAATGGGAAAACAAGAACAAAAACAAAACAGGCCTCTTCACAATAAGGTTGTTCTTGTGCAGTGGTGGGGAAGTTGGGCTAACAGGCTACTTTCCCCAAATCTCCACCTTACAAAGTAGGCTGTTGACCCACGACCTCTGCCCCTTCACTGCAGAGGACAGTGAGTGCACTTTTCACGGAAGAGAAGTATTAGGCTATCAGACCTCACCAGGCCTGTGAAGGCCACACCAGCTGCGTGTATTAATCAGTCTAGACAGTGGTGCTGAAACTTTAGTTTGCATGAGAATCACCCAGGAGCTTGTAAAAATGTAGATTTGCAAACTCCAGACCTGGAGATTGGGGTTCAGCAGGTCTTAGGTAAAGCTCACGAATGTGCATTTTTAACAAGCAGGCCAACTAATCCTGATACAGGTCTCTATGTGACATAGTGGAACGATAAGACAGCAATGAACAAATAAATGAACAATAGAAAAAAGCCAAAATAAAGCTGCTATAAATCACATAATTTCCTTGGGGCTAGAATTTTCTTGGGGTTGAATCCCTTAATGATCAAGATCCCGTTTTTCATTTGCGAATGGGGGTAATCAGAACTGTCATTGGCTTTCATTGATTTTTAGGATTAATAAAATGTCATTTGCAAAAAGATTTGTTGGGTAAGCTACTCTATCAACTTTGCATAAGTGTTTTACTTTTTTTTTAAGATTTGTTTGAGAGAGTGAGAATAAGCAGGGGGAGGGGCAGAGAGGAGGAAGAGAATCTCGAGCAGACTCCCTGCTAAGCACGGAGCCCCATGCTGGACTTGATCTCATGACCCTGAGATCATGACCTGATCAGAAATCAAGAGTCAGACACTTAACGACTTAGCCACCCAGGCTCCCCTAAAGGTTTTCTTTTTCTTTTTTTTTTTTTTTTTATCAGTTTACCACTAATCTTATCATTCCAAGTTTACCCATAATATCAGCAATTATATATTTTATGACAAGAGTCACAAATATCCTGATGATATCACAGCAGTTTGTGTAATTATTTTTTATTTTACAAAACTTTTTTATTTGGCATAATTTAATATCTTCAAAACTTTGAATATTCTAGTCGAGATCCTATTGATTTTTACCCTTTTTATGAGTGAACATTTTGAATAGCATAAGTTTCACACAAATTGATCGTAAGTTCCAATGTATGGGCCTATCTTATTTTATTGACTAGTTAATCAACAGCTAACAATTTGGGGTACCCTTTTTGCTGTAATGCAGGGTTTCTCAACCTTGTCAGTACTGACATTTTGGGAACAGATATTTCTGTCACGAGAAACCCCCTATATGCTCGTAATGTGTACTGTGACACACCAAAAATAAGGCATAACACGAATAAACGAATATTAGGTGTCTTTCTACGAAGCTTGGATCCAAAACTCACAAAATGATACGAAGAAATTTCGACCCAGAGCTTTCAGCTGAAGGAGAACGTCCGTCCCTCCTTCCTTCTCCCAATCTCTCGCTCACACATACAGGTGCGCACACACTAGGAGGAAGGGAAGAGAACTGGAGAGGCTGCGGAGACTGCTCCCCACACAGCCGCAGGGGCAGCACCCGCCTGGCCTCGGAAGCCTTCGGCCCACTATCCGGTGCCCCCCGTGACTGGGGGTCAGCGCGCGACCCGACAGCAGGGAACTTTCAGGCCACTCCCAGAGGACTCGTGAGCGGACGGAAGTAGAGAGGCGCGAGCTGGGGGGGACTGGCGGCAGCGGCGCTCGGGATCCGCTGTCCCCGGGTCCCCTGGGCTGCGGGACGCAGTGACTCTGAGCAGGAGCACGAGCTCTTCCCGCGCCCCCGCCCCCCGCAACCACGCGAGGCGCGCGGGGATCCGCGGGGTCCGCCGGCCCCCTCCTCCCACGCGGGCCCGGAGGGGCAGCTCTCCCCCGCGCTGGCGTCGGAGCGCAGTACCGAGATCCGACGCGCGCTCCGAGCCGCCCGCGCTGCGCGGAGCTCCGGGCCACAAGTTTGCCCCGCACCGGCCAAGTGGCGAGGAGGGAGCCTCTCCGGGCTCCGGGAGAGCGTGTGTGCTTCTCGCTCGGGCTGGTCCGGGCATGGCCGGGTCGGGAGCATCCCTCCACGTCTGGGGGTGGCTGCTGTGGGGCGGCTGCCTTCTCGCCGGAGCCCAGGTAAGAGCAGGTGCCCCGCGACACCTGCTTCCCGGAGCCTCCGGACTCGGGGCGTTAGGGAGACGGGGACCAAGGCGTGCGCGGGCTCATGCTAGCACATCCAGGTGTGTACACACACACACACACGCATCCCTTAGGGTCTGACAGGCATTTACTGGAGCCGCAAAGATATATTTGGGAGCAGCGTTTTGGCATCAGCAAAGTAAGGGGTTATTTAATTTACAACCCGTTCTGGATCAGGAGGGCGAGACTGGGAGGTGAGCGAACTTTTCTTGCCCTGAAGACTCCTTGGTTCCCGATTAATTAACCCAAATTATTTTTGTCTGCTGGCAATTTACTCTCACTTTTGAGAGCTTAAACTCCTGGGACCGATAGTAACTACTGACTAAAAGGATAACTGGCTCTCCCGGATAGTCATAGACCATTAAAGTGAAGAGACTTGACAGAACAAAATTACAGTGTTAAGTAAGGCTCAGGTTGTAAATGTTGAGTGTTAGTTGTCATTTCATGCTGCTAATACTGCTTAAAGATTTTTCTGGGTGATCTTATAGAATAGGACATTTCTAATGTGCAAGTCACAATTCAACCTAACATTTTTTTGAGTCAATAAAATGTGGGGTTTACGCTCAGCTTTTCAGATAAGGTGTATGGAGATGCATGTAGTAATGCTCTGTGAATTTAAACTGTCAGCGTTATTTCTCTTCCTTGTTCAGCAGGGGGCGCACCTTGACCATCAAATGGAGCCCCAAGGTTTTTTGGTTTTTGTTTAATTCTTTAACCACCAGAAAATTAAGGCATTGATTTATGTTCTATATAAAGTTAATAGTATGTTCTTGGCTCTCAGATGATCAGTTCAAATGTCAATTATCCTAAAAGCGCAATTTAAAGAAATTTGTTGTTATTATTATTTACCACATAGCCATATGTGTTAAAAGAAAAAGTGCCCTTCTCTGCTAAATACTGGGCTTTGCCTGGCATGAATGGCATATTTAATGCAAACTTGCTATGTTAAAAAATCAAATAATATGTGTATTATATGTTAACCAATAATATTAACAATGGGTACGTGAAGGTAGGGTATAGTCAAACCTGAAAAATTTCACCAAGGTAACAGAAGGAACATGAGGAAATGGAAAAAAAAGAAACCCTAACGATTTGGTGACAGTTATGGAACTCTGGTCATCTCTAATGTACGTCCTGCATTTCTAGCTCATTAAGATATTTGAATAATTTGCTTAAAAGTATTGCTTCTTGGATAAGGGGCAAATGAACTGTAATCATTTATTTTATTCAGTGTTCCAGATTACTTTTTTTTAAGGGAATGGGGGATATTGATTAGCACAACAACAAAATATCACTATGAGATTGTGGGTAGAATATTTCTTTTACTTTTAGCTTTCAGTAAAACACTCAGGACGTTGGACACTTTTTCTGTAATTTTAAACCAAGGTTTCTCAACCTTGGCACTATTGACATTTTGGGCCATATAGTTCTTTGTTGTAGGGACTGTCTTGTACATTGTAGGATATTAGGCAACATTCCTATCCTCTCGACTAGATGCTAGTAACGTCACCCATCCTTCCCTCCCCCCCAAGTTTTGACAACCAAAAAAGGTCTCTAGATGTTGCCAAATGTCTCTTGGGAGGCAAAATCAGCCCGTTTAGATACATTGCTTTAAATTGACTTCAATTTATGTTTATAAATTAAGAATATATGAAATGATGGTTTGTAGTATCACATTACATTTTTGGCCCTTTAAACAAAATCTGAAGTTTAAAGTGATTTACGTTGACAACTTCTCTGATCATCAGTCTGTTCATCTTCATTCCCAGCTAATATGTATATTAAATTTAGAAAATATAGTGATAGAACATCAAAGCAGAATAGCTTGTGTAGAACAAATGTTTACTATTTAATAAATATTGGATCACATCACAAAATAGATAATATAGACTAGGACCTATCAATTGTTTTTAAAGATCCCTGTCGTTTTTGGTTGGTGAACATGCACAGTTCAAAACTCATGAATTCACGTATCAAGTGTCATTACAGTGCCCAATAATACATTTCTTGATGTCAGATTATCCCACGGAAATCAGGAGCACTGTATAAATGTGTGTAGTATTTTGTTTGCTGTGTCAGTGGGTCCTTCTGGATGCAGACTCTGAGATAGGATTAGTGGTACAGTAGGTTTACTGGAGAGGAATGCCTGTGAAAGAGAAAAGAGTGAGAAAGTAGAATTGGACAGGGAGAGCTTCAAACCAGGGTGGGAATCTGGCAAAGTCTCGGCCAAACCTCGTGGAGAGCTCGGGAATAAAGGTTGCCCATCAGAGGAGTCCCATGTGGTAATAAAATGGCCAGGTCCTAGTACTCTGACTGCGGTTTACCCATGAGCTTGGGATTGTTTATATAATTGTGCACTTGGCTCCAAATCTGAGATAGATATTTGAAAGTACCACAGCTAGAGGCTGTCGGGCAGCCACAGTCCTTACAGACAAGTAGTTGGTAGTTTCTTGAAGGACTATGTCAGTGGTGCACCTCTGTCCGCCTTCCTTTCAAAATTATCAAGGGACAACACTGTTTTGTTTTATTTTTATTTTTTTTATTTTTTTATTTATTTATTTGACAGAGAGAGGGAGATCACAACTAGGCAAAGAGCCAGGCAGAGGGAAAGGGGGAAGCAGGCTCCCGGCCAAGCAGAGAGCCGGATGCGGGGCTCGATCCCAGGACCCTGAGATCATGACCTGAGCCGAAGGCAGAGGCTTTAACCCACTGAGCCACCCAGGCGCCCCGACAACACTGGTTTTGCTGGGCTCGAGAATGGGCTGGCCCCATGTGATTCAGTCACCTTCTGCAGGCTCCGTGGCAGCAGATGAATGTGGTTCTGACAGTATATGTGCCTGGAAATAAGTACAAATCCATCACCACGACTGGAGAAAATTCTCAGAAGATCATGACATATTCAGTGGAAGCGTGTAACTTCCGTACAGTACTAGGTGTGAGGAGATACTCATGGCTAGGTTTTGTTTTTCAGTAATCATTCTTTTTTTTTTTTTTTTTTTTTTTTTTTTGCTAAGTGGAATATCAACAGTGTCATGGACATTCTGATGTGGAGAAAGGAGCAGTAGCTTGGGAACCCAAAAGCCACATTCAGTTTCCTCCTCTGAAAACACGCAACCTCCTTGGGCATGAAACTTGATACCTCTACTCTTATTCTGTTCAGTGAGAAAGATTAGTTCTACTGACCTTCCAGTATGAAGATTCAGAGTCTATTGGAGAATCAGAAATTTCATACTTGGGGGGAAGGGGTGACAATCAGTGATAATATTTATTTACCTGCCAAGTACCAAATAATGTGCTAAGCACTTTATTCTGTTATTATCTCATTTAATTCTCATAGTAACTTTATGAGATAGGCATTGTAATTATTCATTTCATAAGAGAGAAAATGGGGCTAAGAGATGTTAGGTAATTTTCTCAGGTCACACAGCTAACAAGTAGAGTAGTCATGATTCACCCCCTGGCCTCTACCCTGGAACCCGCCCCTCAGATTGGTGTCCTCATTGTGGAGATCACTTGGGCATTGCTTAGCTAAATAATGTCTATTCAGCCCTCTGTCCCAACAATATCCACCCCTGTGGATATATCTCAAGTAATTTCTTAGACAAGTTCATAATGGTTATTGCGATAATTCTGTGTGTTGGGGTCAACCTGAGTGTTCATCATGGGGTACACTAGGCAGTAATAAGAAACCATAGATGCAATGAACATAAAACAGCATGTATGAGATCTTTCAAACAGGATAAGCTATAGCCTAAAAACAATGAGATACATGACATAATCCTATTTACATACATTTAAATACATGCACACAAAGCAGCAATACATATTGTATAAATATCTAGATAAGAGGTATATGTGTTTATAAATTTCACATAAGTGGTTGCATATGGAGAGGTAGAGAAGTGAAAGGGGGTATAGAGAGAGAAGGGGAGATAGATAAATAAGTAAATGAATAATTAATTAATTAAGCCTACAGCCATATCTCAATATGTCAGCTGGAGATCATGGTGATGGCAGATGGAACTAGCAGCAAGCCATCACTGGTAGATTTAAGAATAAGGACATAACGAGGATGCAGGCAGCTTCTCCAGGGTGGTAAGCTAAGGGACCACTCTTAGCAAAATCAAACTGAAACTTGCTTACTGATTATGTCTGCATCATGCCTATTTCCATAAACTACAGTAGTGTAGTTTAGTGTAGTGTAGGAATGGTTGGTTGGTTCCCCTTCTTTCCTGTTGACAGCCGGGACAGTTTTCATTTGTTTTCCAGGCATGGGGGAGCCTTGTCTTCTTTGGCTGCACTGATTGCAAGTAGAATCCTCAGCCTTGGCAGCCCAGAAGCTGCAAGATGGAAGGGAGCTAGGTGTGGCCTCTTCCTGGCCATGCACAGAGAGGTTTCATTTCCTCAGTTCCTTGGAACTTCCTCAACTCTTCATGAATATAAATAGAACATTTTCAACTAACATTCACACATTCCACTTATTTTCCTGTCTTGAGCTTCAGTGGGTTTTGCCATCCACTAGTCGAATCCATATTCCTTCTTTCTCCTCTGGGTTTTGCCTTCTCCCTGAGTTATTCTTTAAATCTTTCAATGGCAATGTGATTTTAGGCGCCCAAGGTACCTTCTGAGCCTCCATTTCCTCCAGTCTAAAGTGATGGTGATGATGGAGTTTATCTCATGGGATGTGGGAATATTGAATTGAAAACTATGCAAACACACAAAAGCCTTAAGGTGTTGGATAATGAAAGTGCCAGCTCTTTTCTATTAGTAGATTAGTTAAGTGCTTTTTAATGGAATGATTATTAGATTGAGATTCCTTCTAAACATGATTGGGAGCCACTGAAGGCTTTTAAAGTGTGTGTGTGTGTGTGTGTGTTTGTATTTTGTAAGGCTTTCCCTCTGTATCCAACACTGTTCCTTCTATTCCTTACAGTTTCTCCTTCAGGACCCAATTGCATTCTGACAGCAATTGGACATTTTATTCATAGTACTGATAGATGTTATGCTTTTACATTTATTGATCTGAGTACTTGGTTAATATCTGTCTCCCCCTTTGAAGAAGTCATTCTGAAGACAGAGCAACTAATCAGAAGGCAGTTGCAGCTGTTCTGACTGGTGTGTCCTTGTAGAATTGGAGATGCCAGAGGGCAGATGGACTCAAGGAATAGAAGGTACATTCCGCTGAAGGAAGAGTGAATTGGGGCAGATATGAAGAGTGAAATTTTTAGATAAGCTCAGCATGAGATGCTTGAGATATTTAGGAGCTGGTTGGATATTGGATTATAATGCTTAAGAAAATTCTAGATTTAGCATCAGCACTTTATAGGAAGTACCGAATCCACATGTGTGGATGATATTCTCAATGAAGGTATAATGGAAGTAAAGGAAGTAAAAGCTAACTTGCTTAAAAGAGGGTATTCAGATAGGTTTTCTTTAAGAATTACCCCTAGATTATAAATTCACAGGGAAAAAGGGACAAGTAAACAATTTGAAACACCATGTGACAATTAGCGTGGTATCTTTGGGTAGTAGGTTCTGCATAAATGTTTGAATAAGCTCATTTGTATTTTTTCATTTTAAGAAAATTCATCCTCTTGATCCCACTTGGAACTGAAGTCTCTAATCATTTACTCCAGTTTTAGTATTAAAAAGGTCATTCTATTCTAGATCGGAGAGATCTAGGAGTGGAGATCACGGAACCTGCATCTAGTCATGGAGATGGAGAGAAAAGTGCTGTTGGTGTCTCTAAGAGAGTTGAGTGTTGCCAGAGCTCTCTTGTCCTAGTAACTGATAAAGAGTATAGATGCTTTATAGATAAAGCATCTAGATGCTCAAAGAACGTAAATCATAGCTTTCTGGAAGGGGAAGGAAGTATATTAAATGGTTAAGCTTATGGATTTTGATATCAGAACTGAATTTGGAATCTGCATTTCCTACTCTCTCTTACTCACATCTCAAAAACTCAGTTTCTTCATTTGAAAAATGAGGATGACCTAATGCCAGATTCAATGAGTTGGTGTGTGGGTTGCAGAGCATGAAAATCTCAGGAGAAGCACTGAATGCAACACCTGTCACTGAGTTTGCTCTAAGTGTTAGCCATCACTGTTGTTGCTAGCATTTTCCTCATCGTCATCATCACTTCTATTATATTTTCTATCTAGCTATTGCTGCTATGGAGAATTGATTATTTTTATTTACTGATTCATATCTACCAAGTTTATTCCGAAACAGTAACAATTTTCTCCAATAACTCTGTTATTTCTTTTTATTTCTTGTCTTATCTTACTGCATTAACTAGAGCTCCGAATGTAATGTTGGATGGTAGTAATTATTACGGGGATATTATCTCGTTTATTACTTTGATGGGACTGCTTCTAAGGATTTATCAAGTATGGTATTTGCTCATGTTCATGTTAATTTTATTAAGTTGTTAAATGGAGGGCGAGTGTAGAAAGTTCTGAATTATATCATGTATAATTTTTGAAGTCATAAACGATAGGCCATTTCTTTTTTTTTTAAGATTTTATCTATTTATTTTAGAGTGAGAGAGACGGTATGAGAGGGAGGGACAGGGGGAGATGGAGAAAGAGAATCTCAAGCAGATGCCACACTGAATGTGGAGCCTGACACAGGGCTTGATCCCAGGACACTGATCATGGCCTGAGCTGAAACCAAGACTTGGATACTTAACTAACTATGCCACCCAGGCGCCCTGATATGCTATTTCTTTAAAAATATGTCATAGTAATTATTATGATGTTCTGCCACAGGTAGGACTACTTGAGGGCAAGGAATGATTCTTAATAACTTTTCTACAGTATAGGGTACCTAGTAGATACTCGTTAAATATTGGTAAGTTCATCATGGGTTTCATGATCATGGGTAGAAGACCTATTATATATTGCTGCTTGAGTTAACAAATAAGTCAAATACTCTTGTTAATAACAAGATACACATCGCTAACTTACTTAAAAACCTAGCAAACAAACAAAAGTGTTGCTTAATCCTATTTGGCTAAGTATTTATGTGACTAGATTGGAACAGACTTCTGTGTGTAATTAAGGTAAAGTTCTTCCTTTTCTTTGTGAAACCATTTACATCAAATTGCAAACTGGCTACAATTTCTTAAATGAGAAAAATTTATACTTCTTGTCACTTTCCTTATATAATCAGGCTAGCTCTGTTTTTTTTGAGAAAAAATTTTCAGTTATTTTTTAAATATGCTTTATGGGAGCGAAGATTATGCTTAACAATGCATTTAAACCAATTTTGTGGGCATGAGATGTGTCTACGCTTGCATATTCTTCAGCCTACGCCACGGGAGACTCTGCCTTCAGAAAGGCGTTCGTGCATATAATGAGTACCAAGGTGGAACTTCTCTCAATATATATTCTGGCATCTTATTTCCTAGATGAATAAAGTTTGTGAGACACAACACCCAGAAGCTTTTGGGTAGTCATGTAAGCGAAACTTAAGCACAATTTTCGTATTGATTAGTTGAACTTAGAGATACCTAAAAAACTAGAAGAAACCATAAGTAGACATGTGGGGCTTTCCTGCGGCCTTAAAAATGCCTTTTAAAATCAATCTGAAAGACACAGTGTGCTTCTGTTTCCCACCAGATTGGTAACATATTAGGAATGGCATTTTGTTTGTGAGGTTATCACATTTTTTGCCACTCATGCTAATTGTCTAGCAAGTGTCCAAGAGCCATACTGTCGTTCCTGACCTACCTGAGGAAGTTGTTGACTGCATCTGTTACCTTGATTTTGGTGATGGTATCATAAGGGTTTGCATGTGTCTGAATCCATCAAATTGTACCCATTAAATATATATAGTTCTTTGTATTTCTTTTTTTTTTTTCTTAAGATTTTATTTATTTATTGGAGAGAAGAGAGTGTGTTTATACACACTTGTGACCTGGGGGGAGGGGGAGGAGGAGAGGGAGAGGGACAAGCAGACTGCACTGAGCATGGAGCCCGATGCAGGGTTTAATCCCATGACCCTAAAATCATGACCTGAGTGGAAACCAAGAGCTGGACACTTTAGCTGACTGAGCCATTCAGGAGCCCCTAGTTCTTTGTATTTCAATAAAGCTGTTAAAAAAAAATAGAACACTTTATTTGATAAACAACAACAAAAAATTATCTCCAAACAGGGCAAACTGGGTAAGGTGGTCAATGGTAAAAAACTTCCAGTTTTAAAATAAGTAAGTCATAAGGGTGTAATGTACAGCATGCATACCATAGTTGTCACACCGTATTGCATTATTTGAAAGTTGGTAGATTTTAAAATTTCTCATCATGAGAAAAAAATTTTGTAGATACATGGTAACAGATGTTAAATGGACTTATTGTGGTTATCGTTTCATGATATATACAAATATCAAGTCAGTATGCCTGGAAATAATACAACATGTTACACAGCAACTATATATCAATTAAAACATAACAATAAAAAACCCATAACTTTCTATTCATGACAATTCAGTTCAGCAAGTTCTTTGAGGGTCTCACATGGGCTAGACACTGTGATAATCACTGGAAATAGAAATACAGTCAAACACATGCCCACATTTTAAACAGATCATGTTCAGTATTCTTAGAAAGGTTTCTACATTTGAATTAATGTTTAATACAACCTTTGAGTGATGATGATGCCATTGGGAGGGAATTCAGCCTAAGAGACTGTATTGATGGACGGCTGCCTCTTGTGTCTCTCCCCTCATCTGTCTAAAGGTTTGTGTCCCAGACTCCACTGATCTCACACAGTCTTGTCAAATGTAGCTCTTTACCGCTCCCCGCACCCCTGGTCCTCCGGGTTGTTTGATTTTACCTCCAGTAACACCATCTGGACTCCCACTTCTTACTGATTTAAAACCCTTTATTAATCCCAAATCTGTTGACTAAATTCCTCATTATACGTTACCTTTTCCTACTCCTTGCACACCATTATTCATTCATTCAACTATCTAAAAACACTCACACCTCAACCTCCTCTCTTTCATCCATAAAGCTATCTGTTGGGTGGTAGGTGGTCACATCTTTATGTCAGAAATTAGGGAAACCAAACTTTCATTTCAACATTCTTCCTTTTTTTGCGGGGTCATAGAAAATGGTTTAATTTACAAGTTTTCGTAGTAATTTTCCTTTATTCTCTTAATATACGTGCATAATTGTTAAAGCTAATTGCTTTAATTATGTGACAGATGTGTGGCCCGGGGTGGTGACACTATAGATACAAATGGTAGATACAAATGGATGGAATATTTTCACTGCAATTTGGCCATCAGCCTGATTTTCTGTATCTCAAATTCTGGTTGCCAACTGCCTGAAGGAAGCAATCATCTTCTTGATGATCTGTTATATCCCCAAACAGGCCAACACTGTTTGTTAGAGTGGGGGTAGATTTTTAACTTTGTATTGCATTTCATTTTTTTTTTTTTTGGTTGTGTAATGTGATTCTTTTAAAGGTGTGTAACATGATAATTTAACATATATATTTGTGTGTGTGTATATATATATATAAACATTGTGAAATGATTATCATTATAAGTTAATTAACACATCCATTACCTCTCTTTGTGTGTGTGTGTGTGTGTGTGTGTGTGTGTGTGTGTGTGTGGTGAGAACACTTAAGATCCACAGGATTACCCTGGAGATACTGCAGGTTTGGTTTCAGACCACTGCAATAAGATGAATATTGAAAGAAAATGAGTCAAATAAATTATTCAGTTTCCCAGTGAATATAAAAATTTTATTTATACTATATCAAGTGTGTAATAGCATCATGTCTAAAAATGTACATATCTTAATTAAAAATACTTTTTTGCTGAACAAATGCTAACCATCACTTGAGATTTCAGTGTATCATGATCACTGATCACAGATCACCATAAGAAATATGATAATACGTGAAAGAGTTTGAAATAGTGTGAGAATTACCAAAATGTGACAGAGACATGAAATAAGTGAATGCTGTTGGAAAAATGGCGTTGATAGCCTCATTCCATGCAGCATTGCCATAACCCTTCAATTTGAAAAAATCACAGCATCTGAGAAGGGCAGTAAAGCCAAATGCAGTAAAACCAGGTATGCCTGTTTTTTGTTTTTTTTTTTAAAGATTTTATTTATTTGACAGAGAAACACAGCAAGAGAGGGAATGGTAGCGGGAGAAGCAGGCTTCCCGCAGAGCACAGAGCCCGATGCGGGGCTCGATCCCAGGCCCCTGGGATCTGACCTGGGCCCAAGGCAGATGCTTAACGACTGAGCCACCCAGGCACCCCTAGGTATGCCTGTTTTTGAAAATATTTTGAAAATCCTGTATTTCCCCGTAATTATAGGGACCCCATTTGAAGCAAAGTTTCAGCTTTTCTTTGTTCATAGAAAACTTCCCAAATTCTTAGTGTGGAATGATTTCAAAAGCCATTTTAGATGTACTAGCTAGTTAGGTTTTTAAGTAACTAAAGCTCTAGGGCCAATTTTGCTGAGATTTGAAAATGGAGCTTTTGACTTGAGGATTGAATGTTGCACATACCTGCTTGACCCTGTATGCTTAGTTCTTAACTTGGCTAATTCTGAATTTGTGTTTTGATGGCAACTTCCATAAAATATGTAAATTACTTTTGGGGAAGATATACACAGTTACTTCACTTAGAATTGCCAAAGGAGATATTTTAAATTAGTTGATTAATAGTTGACAATTAATCTCTTGCTTGGGAGATACGGTAATGGGTGGGAATTTAAAAATTGTCAGTTTTAATTGGTTTTCTTTGAGAAAATAGGGAATCTTTCATATTTATAGAAGCCTATAAATTATGGGAAGCTATCTAATGCATGGTTTCTTTTGCCCTCAAATTCTTTGCCAAATAGTCTTAATATATTTGAACTTAATTTAGCTTAAATTAATAGATTTTATTACATTTAATTTAAAACTTAGTTGGTCTTTCTCTATCATGGTTATCATCATTAAACTAAATACAACTCACTAAAAATTCTTTATTACATGAATAAAGAAAATATTTTGAGAAAATTATAGATTCACATTTACTGTAAGAAATAATACAGGGATTCTGTATACCTTTTACCCAATTTCTCCCTTGGTGACATCTTTCATAATTATAATACAACAGCCCAAGTAGGAAATTGATATTGATATAATCCACCTACTTAATTCAGTCACTGGTCTTAAACGTATTCGTTGATGTGTGTGTGCATTTAGTTTTTTCACATGCACAAATGCCCTTGACCACCACCATAGTCACCGTAGTCACCATGTTCTGTGTTGAAACAAAACAGTTTCAACACAGGAATCCCTCCTGCTACATTTCTATAGCCACAGCCTCTTCCTTCTACCTTGGCCCTTGCTTTCTCTAGTACCTGGCAACCACTAATCTGTTCTCCATCTCTATAATCATTAGATGACTTCAAAAATTAACTCTGCTGGTTTCTAAGTAGTAATTGGAGCTCTACAAATACCTAATAAATTTGTGTGGTTAAAATGAAAGAGAAAAGGTGGATGATAGGTGTAAAGGATGATGGTTCTATGTGATCACTTTCCTAATGCTGAAATCCTGACTGATTTTGAATGAGGCCATGAATAGATCCATTGAAATTATAAAGTGTTTTCAGTTTGCTTCCTGCATGAACAGGGTCACGGAAGTTTTATGGCTTACTGCCTAATGTGCAAAATGGACTGGTCTTTAGATTTAGTTTTGAGTTGGAGGTCAGTTTGTGAAAGGATTAAAAAACTTGAGAAGTATGGACACTTGTGTTTGGGTTGTGTGTATGTGTGCGTTTATGCTGTATGTTTTATCAATATAATTTGTTTTACTTTGAATTAAAAAAGGACAAATGGGGAAACACCTTCATAGTTGGAGTTTTAATTAAAGGTGGGTGGTTCAATATTTTCCCCAAAGCTATCAGTTTATTATAACAGAATCCTTTTCTCTATTCGAACCCAATATTACAGACAGTAAATTCTAAATAATTAAAAACATGTTTCATTCTCAAATTCACTTCACAATATAAAATATTTGGCTATTCTCAGGGACTCCTACTCTTGAGAATGAAATCAGTATTTAAGTAAAGTAAAATAAAATATTAATAGGTCTGTATGAATTCTTTTGAGGCCTGTGTAAAAACATGGAGTAGAAAGTTAATAAAATTGATTTGTTATTTGGCTCATTAATACTAGACTGTATGACCAATCCTGAATTCCAAACAAAATTCCTTATTGTAGAACAGCTCACCATTCTCTTAGACTATGGAAAGTAGAATGTCCAAAGAAATTCATTCTCTTTAAACATAGTCTTTCAGTCCTTTCCTAATTAGAGTCAGAGTTGGTATATGAATATTAAAATTTCTAAGAAGGCATTATATGCATTAAGGAAATGCCACTTTATAAAGGAGATATTTTTGCAAAATTAAAATAGTCATATTTTAACATTTCTTATTTAAAGCATTTATTTTTTACAACCACCTTGTGACAAGTCATCATGTACTAAAATGAGGTAATATTTTTATATATATTGTATTTTTTCAAGTTAGGACAGATTGATTCTTTTGAAAAAAATTAACTTAGATAATTGCAGATTCATATGCAGTTGTAAGAAATAATGCAGAGAGAGCTCTGTACCCTCTACCCAGCTTCTCCCAGTGGTAATATCTTAAAAAAGTATAGTACAATATGGGACCAGTTTATTGACATTGATACAGTCAAGATACAGAACTTTACCATCTCCAAAATATTCCCCTTCTGTTGCCATTCTGTAGACACACTCACATCTCCTCCTCCTCAACCCCGGGGCAACTACTAATCTGTTCTCCATTTCTATAATTCACTGTGTGTCTTCTCTTCTTTTTCCCCTTTGTTCACTTGCTAGAAGTTTGTCAATTTTATTGTCTTTTCAAAGACCTCTTTGTTTCATTGATATTCTCTATTTTTTTTTTTAAAGATTTTATTTATTTGACAGAGAGAAACACAGCGAGAGAGGGAACACAAGCAGAGGGAATGGTAGCAGGAGAAGCAGGCTTCCCGCCGAGCAGGGAGCCCGATGTGGGGCTCGATCCCAGGACCCTGGGATCATGACCTGAGCCGAAGGCAGATGCTTAATGACTGAGCCACCCAGGCGCCCCGATATTCTCTATTTTTAAAAAAAATTTATTGATTTCCATTTTTATCTTTCTATTTGCTTTGGATTTAGTTTGCTCTTCTTTTTCCAGGTTTTTGAGGTGAGATATTAAGTTATTGATATGAGACTTTTCTTCTTTTCCAATGTAGTTATTTAGTGCTGTAAATTTCTCACAGCATTGCTTTAGCTGTGCCTTACACATTTTGATATCTTGTATTTTCATTTTCATTCAGTTTAGTGTATTGTTTTGATTTCCCCTGAGACTTTCTTTTTGCCCCCTGGGTTATTTAGAACTATGTTGTTTAGTTTCCAAGAGTGTGAAAATTTTCCAGTTATCTTTCTGTTTTTGATTTCTAGTTTGAGCCCATTGTATCTGAGAACCTAGTCGTATGATTTCAGTTCTAAACGTGTTGAGATCTGTTTTATGGGCCAGGACATGGTCTGCCTTGGTATATATTCTGTGAGAATGTGTACTCTGCCTTGCTGAGTGAAGTGTTCTGTAAATGCCTATTAGATCCTCTTGGTTGATGGCGAGTCCCATATCTTTATTGCTTTTCTGTCTTGTTCTATCAATTGAGCAAGGAGTATCGAACTTTCCAACTATAATTGTGGACCTGTTTATTTCCTCTTTCAATTCTATCAATGTTTGCTTCACATATTTTTCTGTTTTTTCTTTTTTAAAGATTTATTTATTTATTTTAGAGAGAGAATGAGAGTGGGCGGGCCAGAGGGAAAAGAAGATGGAGAATCTCAAGCGGACTCCCACTGAGTGCAGAGCCCTACGTGGGGCTCCATCTCATGACTCTGGGATCCAACCTGAGCTGAAACCAAGAGTCAGTTGCTTCACTGGCTGAGCCACCCAGGCACCCCTATTTTTGTTTTTTGTTGCATACACTTTAAAGAGAGGTAGTTTTTTTGGGTGGAATGACATGTTTATCTTTCTATAATGTCCCTCTTGGTCTCTGGTAGTTTTGTTTTCTCTGAAGTCTACTTTGTCTGATATGAATATAATTGGGGAAGTAAGGGTGTCAGTCGAAGTAGAAGTTTGGGTTCCCAAGGCAGCTGCTGTTGACACCCAAGGTGGGGAGCTCCTTGTTGCTGATGGGTGGGGATATGAGTTCTACTCCCCATGTGGTCTCCAGTGACACCACAGTGGGGTGGCCTCATTGCTAGGCTGACTCCCTACTTGATCTTTTCTGACAGCACCCCAAGGAGGGGGACCTTTTAACTGCCAGCAAGGGGTGGAAGTCCAGGCTCTCCACATGGTCTCCACTGACACCTGAGGGTTGATTGGGCACGTTACAGACTAGTGTGGGTGAACATCCCGGCTCTCTACTTCCCCCTGAAACTGCTCTAGAGAGAAGGTAGTGTTACCTCCTGTCAACCTACTAAGGGCGGATCTCCACTTGGCCTTTGCTGGTGTCAGTTGGGGTAGAACTGCAGTGTTTTTTCTGTGGTGTTCAGCTTAGGTCAAGCTGTTATTGTGTAAAAGTTTTCTGTCCAGTCAGGCTGTCCCTTTCCTTCCTTGCTGTAGAGAGCATGGTTTTCTTGAGGCTTTTTTTTTTTTTT
>CM053605.1:22308464-22411562 GCA_028646535.1 Procyon lotor
CCTTGAAGTACCACCCTGATAAGAATCCAAATGAAGGAGAGAAGTTTAAACAGATTTCTCAAGCTTACGAAGTACTCTCTGATGCTAAGAAAAGGGAATTATATGACAAAGGAGGTGAACAGGCAATTAAAGAAGGTGGAGCTGGTGGTGGTTTTGGCTCCCCCATGGATATCTTTGATATGTTTTTTGGAGGAGGAGGAAGGATGCAGAGAGAAAGGAGAGGTAAAAATGTTGTGCATCAGCTCTCTGTAACCTTAGAAGATTTATATAATGGTGCAACAAGAAAACTAGCACTGCAAAAGAATGTGATTTGTGATAAATGTGAAGGCCGAGGTGGTAAGAAAGGAGCAGTTGAATGTTGTCCCAATTGCCGAGGTACTGGAATGCAAATAAGAATTCATCAGATAGGACCTGGAATGGTTCAGCAAATTCAATCTGTGTGCATGGAGTGCCAGGGCCATGGGGAACGGATCAGTCCTAAAGATAGATGTAAAAGCTGCAATGGAAGGAAGATAGTTCGAGGGAAGAAGGTTCTAGAAGTTCATATTGACAAAGGCATGAAAGATGGCCAGAAGATAATATTCCATGGTGAAGGAGACCAAGAACCAGGACTGGAGCCAGGAGATATTATCATTGTTTTAGATCAGAAGGACCATGCTGTTTTTACTCGGCGAGGAGAAGACCTTTTCATGTGTATGGACATACAGCTGGTTGAAGCACTGTGCGGTTTTCAAAAGCCAATATCTACTCTTGACAACCGAACCATTGTCATCACCTCTCATCCAGGTCAAATTGTCAAGCATGGAGATATCAAGTGTGTGCTAAATGAAGGCATGCCAATTTATCGTAGAGCATATGAGAAGGGTCGCCTCATCATCGAATTTAAGGTAAACTTTCCTGAGAATGGCTTTCTCTCTCCTGATAAACTCTCTTTGCTGGAAAAACTCCTACCTGAGAGGAAGGAAGTAGAAGAGACTGATGAAATGGACCAGGTAGAACTGGTGGACTTTGATCCACATCAGGAAAGATGGCGCCATTACAATGGGGAAGGATATGAGGATGATGAACATCATCCCAGGGGTGGTGTTCAGTTCAGACCTCTTAATGGGGCCAGTGAATAACACTGCTGGCATTTTATATGCAGTAGTGAATGAGTGAAGAACTATAATCATAGCTCACTACTTGCTTTTGTTTTTGTTTTAATATTCAACTATAGTAGTGTTTTAAAAGTTAAATGAAGAATAAACTCAAATATAAAAGCTCAAAAAAAACTGTTTTTAATAATATAAAGCTCTATCTCTGCAAATATAAGATTATTAGATGATCATGATTATAATACTGCAAATAATCCAGATCTCAAAAAGCAGAAATATTTAGTCAAATTGTTGTTTCTTTGCATATGGAAGTTCAAGAACTGAAAAGTAAAAGACTTTTTTTAAAAGGGGGAATATAGACTACAAATTGCCATTTAAACTTAAAATTCTGTCATTGGGACACCTGCGTGGCTCAGTCAATTAAGCCTCTGCCTTCAGCTTTGCCTTCAGCCCTGCCTTCAGGGTCCTGGGATCGAGCCCCACATCGGGCTCCCTGCTCAGCGGGGTGTCTGGTTCTCCCTTCCCCTCTGCCATCCCTTCTGTTCATTCTCTCTCTCTCTCTCTCTCTCTCTGTCTCAAATAAAATCTTTAAAAAGACATCCTGTCATTAATGACAGATTCTTACATAAAGAATATAAATTCTTGAGATAGCACAACTTATCTGTTGAATATTTGGTTTCCCCAAAATTTATAAGTAAGCCCCAATGTGATGGTATTTGGAGGTGAAGCCTTTGGGAGGTAAGGAGCTCAGGAGGGTGTAGCCCTGTGATGGGATTAGCCCTTCGCAGATCTCTCTCTATCTCTACCTCTTTGCCATGCGAAGCTACAGCAAGAAGATGGCCGTCTGCAAACCAGGAAGAAGGCCTTCATGGGCATCGAATCTTCCAGCACCCTGATCTTGGACCTCCCAGCCTCCAGAACTGAGGGGTATCTGTTGCATAAGCCATCCATTCTGTGATGTTTTATTGTAACCGCCCAAATTAAGATATTACCAAATAAATTACATTTATTAGCAGGTTCTCTCTGTGTCTCTCCCTGCCTATCTCTCTGTGTCTGGCTCTCTGTCTCTTGCCCTCTCTGTAATTATTATTGATTGCAATGTGCCAAGGGCTGCACTAAGAGCTTCACATATATCCACTATTTATGCCTCACAAATCAATAAGGTATTTGAGTAGATACAGTCTAGATGGGACTATACAACTGTGCTGTATCCATCTCAATACTACGCCTCCATCCACCTATATCATCATCCATGTGTACTTGCATCTAAATACACTGCAACATAGGGGCACCTAGGTGGCTCAGTCAGTAAAGCATCCGACTCCTGATTTTGGCTCAGGTCATGATCTCAGGGCGGTGAGATTGAGCCCCAGCTCCAAGCTCAGCACTGAGTCTGCTTCCTCCCTCTCCCTCTGCCCCTCCCCCTGTTCACACACTCTCTCTCTCTCCCCCTCCTCTCTCAAATAAATTAAATTTATATATATATATATATATATATATATATATATATATATATATACACACACACACACACACACACAAATACATCACAACACAAACACGATGTGATATATGTATACACATGTCAACGTGAGTTATGTGAGTACAACTCGGCAGGTCTTAATCGGTGAGATGTCCAGAAGATGAATACGATGAAGAACATAAGTCTCACTTTCTCTGGCTTAAGGTAAGGAGGACACCCCCTGTGCCAGATAAACGAAACAAATCAAAGATTTGATGATTTAGAGTTCTCTGGGAATTTCTGTATCTGAAGAGATGCAGGAAAATCGACCGTGGGGGCTGCTGAAGGTTAATTACTCACAGACTACGGTGAAAATAAAAAATATGGGAGAATAAAAAAGCAATATCACCTAAACATTATTTTGCCTCAGTGATTTTCAGACTTGGGGGGTCTCTGCGTCAGGGTAGAGGTGGGCAGTTGCTTCACAGGTGTTTCAGGTGGGTAGCACTATTCTGTTTAATAAGAAAGAAATTCTTTACAGTTTTCCTCACTGTAGCTCTATCGACCTAGTAGTCAGTAATTGCAGATATAAGTTATTTGTCAAGGATTTCTTTCTGTATCTAGCTCTTCAGAGGCCTTTTACCACGAAGCTGGGAGAAGGTATAGCATGTCCAAAAGGCTGATTCCACTTCAAAACCAGAGTCCCACAAATAAATTGGACTCAGGAGCTTGACTTGCAGTAATACCAAAAATCGGAGCATGAACTACTGCAACAAAGACTGCAGCCCCAGAGAGGATCGCATTGCTCTGAGGTCTCTGGACCTCATCAGGCTCCCCCTAGATGACCACATAGATGGTCATAGAGACCATACATGACCAGAGCTCTATGCACCAAAGTCTAGAAGTGGAAATGCTGGGTCAAAGCATACGGGCTTTTTTATGTGTATCAATTGCCAAAAAAAGGTGTGTTGATTTGCAATCCTATCCATAAAACTTATGCAACAATTTTCAAAGTATTAATTTGAGAGGCAAAATGGTATCTCATTATTTTAATTTGCATTTCTTTGAATATTAGTGAGGGAACATTTTTTTAACGTGTTTTTTAACCACGCTTACTGCTGTTTTGTTTTTTTTTTAAGTGACCTGTTCGTGTCCTTTCCTCAATAGGCCATTTTAAAAATAATCAGAGCACACACAATTAAGTCAAAGGACACAGTTTCTTGGAACAGGTTGTGTCCCTGTATTTTTTTTTTTCAAGAAATGTACTAAATAAAAGCATTAACACTATCAGGAGTTGTAACAAGGAGAATGCCAAGCACAAATAACATTTCTCTAGCCCCTATTTTAAAACACAAGGCTTTTCCGTCCATTCTAAGAAGGGAGTGCTGGAAGGGAGATGTTTTTCAAATGTTCCTGCTGTTTTTGCTTATGCCCTTTTATTTCCATCCAAAACACTGAGCCAGAATCAGTTTGCTATATATACTTAACAATAATCTCTCCTTTTGGGGGTTAGCAACTAAATAGTTTGTTGTTTTACAGAACTAGAAACTTTTTAGTTTAAAACACATTTCATCTATCTACTAGAAAAATTCTCAAAAGTGTGTGTGTGTGTGTGTGTGTGTGTGTGTGTGTATAAAGAAATTGGCACGAGCAGTAGCATGGAATCAGTGATCTTTTTTTATCGGGGGCACTATTCCCTGCAAAAGAGGTAACAGAATGGTCAGAGGTTTGGGTTTTACTCATTCTGCTGACCAAGTTCAAATGTTAAGAAAGCTTTCATAGGTCTCTCTTCAAATCTCCAGAGCCCCCCGTCGGCATGCCTCAAATTAGACTGCCCGAGCCTCCGTACTTCCAAGGATTCCTCCTTATCATCAAGCCCTACTTCTCCTGGGTTTTCTGACACAAACACTCACGTGTCCTCAAATCCGCCGGCACGGCCGTGAGACACCCACCCTCTCTTCCACTAACCCAACCCCTGAGGGCCTGGTGAAGCCCCACCTTCACCAGGAACCCGGCTCGCACCCGTGTGGCCCACACAGAGCTTTTCCTGTGACCACATGTGCACTTGCGTCTCGGCACCACACACACTACTGCTGGGTCACGGGCTCTCTTGTTCGGACAATGATTTTTCACAAGGCTATCTCCTCTTCCAAAGTAATGGTAGGTGGAAACATACGTCCCCCATGCCTGGCTTACACAGAGGGTCCTAATTAGAGGGAACAGCTGGCTCTTTCCCCGCGTCCCACCTTCCATTTGCTGCAGATTATTATCTTCATCATGGCAAACAGTCATTCACGTGGAGATCTGTCTTGCCCAGAGCATGTAGATCCCAGAGATGCTCAGCATGGGGCTAGGATGTGCCTCTGGTTTCGGGGAGGGCTGGCAACAAAACTGTTTCCATGGGGGGCCCTCAACACCAGTTCTCACACTCATACATCATGTTTAAGGTTGGCTGTTGGCAATCTGTATGCTCCCCTTTCATTACTTCAGTGAACTGTATTGCTAGATTGTTTTCCTGGGATCATTTATATAGGTCAGAAAAAATTTAGGTCAAGAGGCTAAAAATAGCCACGTCTTTCTATGCCACACAAGGCGGCCAGAATACATCAAGTTTTAGAGTTGTTAGAGTCGTTGCCGCATGTTGTATATGAGTTTCACAAGAATCTTAAATATTTAAGCATTTCTACCTTTTGCAGTAATTCTACCAGAAAACTGAAGGAATTCCTTACATCTTCTAAAGTGCCTTGGGGTCTCTGACAGTATTATTTCTCCTCGGCTGTGTATGCTACTCCCCTACATCTCCGCTGGGAGCCACCTGTGAGCAGTTCGGCAGACACCAGACTGTTGGAGGAGGTCATCGAGAGGACGTGAGCACCGGTTGGTTACCATGCAAGCTGGACCCAGCAAATCAGAGGCTCTTCACCCACTCTCTTACCCTTGGAACCTACATTCTGCCCCCCATCCCGAGCTGGCGCCATTTCAAGGATGCAGCCTTGAGGGGATGATGTGTTGTTGAGACCATCTGGATGGCATAAACATCTGAACCCAGTGAAGGCCTCTATACAGACCCCTAAGATTCTCCTGGGGGTGGTGGGAGTCAGGTGTAGGGGTCGGGGGGTAGAGTTCCACTCATCTTGCCCAAGAGAAGCCTCCTGTGTTATTCACTTGCTTATTCAAACTGCCACCTACCAACGTGAAGTGGTCTGCCTCTTTCTCCGCTCTCTCCCCGTATCCCCCTGGGACCGGTTTGGACTCATCCAGGGCTGCAAACCCACCAATATAGGTCTTTATTTCACATCCATGCTCCTTCACACATTTCTGCCCAAGACTTAAAAATCAATGGTACACGCTGTGCACATAATAAAAGGAAAATCATCCTTGCTTGAGATCCAAATTACACTTAAAAGAAAGAAAAATATTCAGCACCTTACAGCTTCGACCTACTTCCCTGCAAGTATTTTTCTCACTGATGAGTTTCTAGACAACATGACAGTTTTAGCATAAAAAGCCTCGGTATAGCCCTCAATCTGCCCATAAGGATGAAATAGAGAGGCCTGAGTGCATAGGGGCAGTTCTCAGGCAGAATAGACTAAATAATAATGAGAAGCCAGAGCCCCAGGTCTCCCAAGGGAACAGCAATGGGAAGTTGGGGCAAGGGGTTTGGCCTAGACTCAATGCCGAAAACCCGGCTGTACGAGCCAGGGCACACGGTGGGCCACTCAGCACTGGGCTAACAACTGAGCTGGCCACTGGGTGACCTATATAGCCAACCAGGGATCCATTAAGTACAGAATAATATCAAAATTTCCCTGAAATAGCTTAGGTACTTCCTGTCTCTGTGCGATGGTTCAGTAACTAGAGCAAAAAAGGGCCTGAAGGCTGAAGACTCCATCTCCTTGCAAGTAGAGATCAGACTCTGGAATGTGGTGGGACGAGCAAGCTAAGGCAGAGCTTTCCGGCTTTCCTGCATCCCTGTTCCATCTCTCCACACTCTCCATGTGTTAACCTGCACAATTCCTGCACTGACTGGGAAGCTCTTTGATTCTCTAAGGTTATGGATATACAGCATCAAAGTAACTAATCTGTCTTCTTTTAAAACTTAAGTACGGTAAAACCATTGGAGAAAACTGTTTGGTAATTTCTTATCACTATAAACATATATTTGCCTTAGGACCCAGCAATTCTACTCCTATGCATTTACTTAATAAGGTAGCTATGGTTATCTCCGTTTTACCAACAAGTAAACCAAGGCTCTATGAAGGTAAGTGACCTGCCAAGGCTACAGAGTTCATGCATGATGGGAGCTGAGATAGGAATTCAGGGGCACTGTCCCTGCTTCCCTACCAAACCCGGCATTTCATAACGGTATGGTTTTTTTCTTTCCTTAAAGGAAAAAAAAAAAAAGAGGGGCACCTGGGTGGCTCAGTGGGTTCAAGCCTCTGCCTTCGCTCAGGTCATGATCTCAGGGTCCTGGGATCGAGCCCCGTGTCGGGCTCTCTGCTCAGTGGGGAGCCTGCTTCCCCTTCTCCCTCTGCCTGGCTCTCTGCCTACTTGTGATCTCTCTCTGTGTCAAATAAATAAATAAAATCTTAAAAAAAAAAAAAAAAAGAAAAGAAAAAGAACCAAAGATTTCCACCCAAGTTTAGCTTAAAAAGGAAACAGAAAAATGAAACATCTTTCTCAGCGCCTCATTATTAAGTAAACCGTATGTTTCAGAATATTTTCATTGTACTGATTTTAACACCATTCCTGCATTTCTTGTTCTGTTAAAGTATTTGAATATTTAATACAGCTAATCAATTTTATATGGTGCTGAATTCATGAAAATGGCGGTTGCACCATTATTACTGAAAATATTTTACTTGAGCTTTATGGAAACCAAATTCTCCTTTCAAGACTGGTTTGGGAACAAATAAAACACGGTCACTTGGGTGATGTCATAAGTTAAACAAGACTTTTTTTCCCCCCGGAAAACAATTTTACTTTCATTTGCAACTTGTTTGCCAGCATACTATTGTAGACCTGTAGAACCCACCTTCAGTAATTTCTCTGTTTTCTAGATAGGTTTATGTTTATGTCTACGGAATAGAGAGATTACTGCAGGTAGAGTCTCCAGATCTATAATATTGGGCTAGCAAACGAATTGCAATGAATGTAAAACTGTTTTCCAGGAAAACAACAACACAATTATGTACTCTGATTAATAAAAATAGGCCAGGATTTTACCTCTAATTTAAGACGGAAACTGCACATGACGCATACGGCTGATGGCCTATCGGGACAAAAATCTTGATTGCACCAAAAGAATGTTTTACATCCTTTGTAGTAAAAACTGGTTAGAATCCAAAGAGAATACCTGAAAACAGGTATCTCTGTGATATACTACTGGCATTACTCCTGTTTGAGAGGAAATGGCTATTATTGAATTTTACTGAAACAGAAATAACTTTTCACTGCCAAAGAGGGTCTTCCTTATATATGAGTCATTTTTTTCAGTAAGTAAAGATCTTCCAACTACATGAATCAAAAACATGATAACAAACAAAAAGAAAAGAAAAGAAAAATGCCAAAATCTACACAGTGATGGATCAGGCTCTGTTGAGAACTTCCATAATCTTGACCTAGCAATAAATGCTTGCCTGTGATTTCAGGATTGAAATTAACTTAGTAGGAGCCTCATACAAATCTAGCAACAAATAATTTGGCTACTTTTTTGCCTTCTTGTATTTTTCCATGTCCTTATGAAATTCTTGAACTTTCATGAAAAGGCCATTTTATTTCCAATATATATACTTATCTTTTTAATCCTTATAATGTTTGCATGTGAAAGGCCTGGGTTGATTTTTTTTTTTTTTTAAGATTTTTATTTATTTGACAGAAACACAGCAAGAGAGGGAACACAAGCAGAGGGAATGGTAGTGGGAGAAGCAGGCTCCCTGCTGAGCGGAGAGCCAGATGTGGGGCTCGATCCCAGGTCCCTGGGATCTGACCTGGGCCAAAGGCAGACGCTTAACAACTGAGCCACCCAGGCGCCCTGATTATTTTTAAATATCTGCTAAATGCTTTTAAATCTAGGGAGTAGTAGGAACTAGGGAAAGCATACCCATTGTCAGATGCCTTGCAAGGTCAATTCTACCTGGAAACCCTTGAATGTCATGGCCACTGAGTTGGCTCTATATTTAAATTAAATTAAAACAGGGGCACCTGGGTGGCTCAGTGGGTTAAAGCCTCTGCCTGGGTGGCTCAGTGGATCAAAGCCTCTGCCTTCGGCTCAGGTCATGATCTCAGGGTCCTGGGATGGAGCCCCAGATCGGGCTCTCTGCTCAGCAGGGAGCCTGCCTCCCCCTCTCTCTCTGCCTGCCTCTCTGACTACTTGTGATCTCTCTCTGTCAAATAAATAAATAAAATCTTTTTAAAATAATTAAATTAAAACAGACCTGAATTCTGTTAGAGTTCAAGTCAGTCTTCAGCACTAAGGATACCAGCTCTATCTAGGAGACCAAATATACCTGAGTAATTGAATTTTCCCTCATTTCAATCTGAATTCCTGGTTTTATGTTCATGGATAGCACATTAAAACAAACAAACAAACACATTTTCTCAAGTCCCTGAAGGAAGGGGGTAAGTATTAGGTGCTGAAGGCAGCTGTCAATCAAATGTAACTTACATGTTTGAAAGAGGCATTTTTCTTTAAAAGGGTGGAATTTTTCTTTAAAAGAGGCATTTTTCCTTAAAAGGCACACACTAAGGAAAGATGGAAGGGGAAATGGACTATTGCAGAAAATAGAGCCCATCCATGTGAATATAACCAATGTATATGCTAAATATGAGACTAGGAAATAAAATCCTGTGCCTTACAGCGGAACCTAGATTGTAAACGATGATTCAGATCAGTGTTTCCTTTTTTCTGACTCTTATTTAATTGCCTGTGTGGGTTGGGGAGCAAGTCCAAAAATATTAGCTAAAACCCTGTGGGTACTCTTATAAATCAATTTACCAATTGTAAATGAGCTTCTGCCAATCATTCTTGTGGTAACATGAAATTTCAACTTCAAACAAGGAAAGTCTTACAAAAGCATTTAATCTTCAATCAAACAAAGTGTATCTGATGAAAATCATGTATTTGCCTATCCTGAGTTTATTTATATGTACAAAACACATTAAAATAGAATAGCAAGGCATTTTGATTTAAATAAGAACTGTTCTAAAATAACATGGAAAATAAAATTCCTTCTCAGGCTTACCTGGTTAGCTTTGTTTGTAACACTTTTTAAAGTGCTAGCTTACGTTAAAATCACAGTATTTCAAGCAATACAGTTTAACATTATGTTATCTTGGCAAAAATGCAAGCATACTGATTGGCAAACACAGAAGCAACATAAGGCTAAATGTGAATAGTATGGTGCAGTGGGCACGCTGTCACAATGTGTGATATGGCAATGGAAGCATTAGTGTATCCTTTTAGAATTATCTGCCTAAATATTGTATGACACTTTTAGAGGCTGTGAGGAGCAGTGATGCCCACCTGATGGGCATTTATTGTGCACATGAGAGAAAGGAAGGAAGCCCTAGGACTTCTGTGGGCTTCGTGGAGAGCTGGAAAAGTCCTTGCTATTCCATGGGCAACCAACCAACCCCTCAGCTTTGTCTCACTCCCTCCTCCACTGAGCCTACTATTAGTACTCAAAACTCAGCTGCCTTCTCAGTTTCTCCCTCTGCTGCCTCAACTTACAAAACACAGCCCCTGCTTCTACTGCCTTCTCTGAAAATCCAAATGGCCAAAAAAGAGGATTTGACTAAATCCATTAGGCACATCCAATATGGAGTCTTTCTATGGGACACAGTCCTCAAACCAGATCATCCCACAGGCTGGTGGGCTCTGTACATCTAGCCTATTTGGAGAGTTGCTTTGGACATAAAGAAGGGTTGGGTCAACCAGAGAGGGTCGTGGTAATAACCAAGTCACATGGCAAGAGTCATGGGAGCTTATCCAGAAGAAACTGTGGTTGTGTATGTAGTGTTCTGTTCCCAGAGTTCCATGGGCTTATCTCCAGTTCAACTATGCAAAGGACTATTATGGGGAACATAGAAATGAGTAAAGAAAGGTCCCTGCCTTCACGGAGCAGCTTCAGACTATGAATAGTACGTTTTTTAGGTGGAATTTCACTTAGGTCTCCTCACAGGGGTTTGGAGTTACCCTCCTGCCTTAGCTTAGAGAACCTCCCTCACTGAGCAATAATTCAGGTTGTTCCGTGAGAGATGCTTAAAATTAGCTGTTCACATCAAGCTGTCTTCTCCCTGACATTCACAGAGGAGATGTGACACTTTACGAAACAGAGAGCATCAAGTTCACGTCGTAAAGAACAAATAAAAGATAAGTCTCTTCTAAAGTCACTGAAATAAAGCATTCTTCAAATCAGATAATCTGTCATGTAGCTAATCGAATAAATATTCTCAGAGAATAAAGCTTACCTCCATTCACAAAATAAACATACATCGGTCTTTACCTCACATCTTCTGGTTATTTGTTGTATATCCATTTCCACCACCGAACTGTAAGCTTCTTGAGACTGTGAGCGGGGTCGTCCATCTCTGCAGCTGCAGGACCTAGTCAAGAGCACATCTTCCATATGTGTTTCTGGACTGAATGAGTGAAGGTATTTATTTCCACCAGTAGGCAACAGAAAAGCGTAGCTGACACAATACAGAGAAATAGCACACACCATGTTCATGGGAAGGAGCAGATAAAAATCTCACTCTGGCGGCAGATAGAACATACCAGATAGCAGCTTCCAGGCTTGGACTAAGGCAGTGCGTATCCACCTCCCAACATAATCGAAGAGGCTGGATTTCTCCGAGCCATCACACCCATTTTCTGTAGTGTCACTTACATTGCATTCACTTCTAATGGACAGAAGGGAAAAGCTATACCGCTGACATTAAGAGCTATCTCTGCAACTTCCACCTACGGGTATTAAGAAATGAGCACAGAAAAGCTACAATAGGCCCCTACACCCTGGTGGTGTGACCAGTCCAAACAGATGTTACTAGAGAAATCATTCCTAGAACATCAGGGCATGCTCTTCTGCTAGCAGCTTGAGCTGGACTCTCCTGAAGGAGTACTTCGTTAATGATATCATGTTGTGGTTTGGCACCTTATGTGGTATCACTGGAAGGAATGATGATGATCAGAGTCTGATAGGGTTGGCTGGAGCTGCCAGATGGGCTTCTCCCAGATCCATCAGCGCATTAGCAATAGAAATACCCATCAAATTCCATGTGGAAAAATCTAGAAGTACCTACCAAGCTCTGCTACAATAAGCTATAGGGCAATTAGTTATGCCCTATGTTCAAGGCATTCTTGAACAACCTTGAAGTTCAGCAGCATTTTCAAGATGAGAAGCTAAACGACAAATATGGCGGCAACACCAGAAGCCTGGTTCAGAGTTCTTTGCTCCCCAGAACATACTCTGCCAGATGATAATGTATATACAAAGTATATACAAAGATGTATATCTTTGTAGAGGATCACAATTATCTGCTGGTATCTCAAGGCATATTTTTGCATATTGAATTAAAATTTTCTTTCCTAGGGGCATCTAGGTGGCTCAGTTTGTTAAGCGTCCAACTCTTGATTTTGGCTCATCATGATCTCAGGGTTAGGAGATCAAGCCCCATCCATATCAGGCTCCACACTGGGTGTGATTCTCTCTCCCTCTCCCCCTCAAAATAGATACAATTTTTTTCCTAGTTATGTTGTTTAGTTTTTTGCAGAAAACAGGACTTCAACTAGAAAGGATTGGATTTTTACAATAGTCATGAACAGAGTATTAGTTTTTACTTTGACAGAGAAAACATTGTATCTATAATTCAACATATCATTTAGATATAAGCTTTATAAATTCCATCTGATTTGGGCTTCTGCTTCTGGCCAAAATGAGGTAATAGGATCCAGATTTACTGAAACAATCATGAAAACTGGGCAAAATTCATAGAACAACAGTTTTCAAAATTGGGTATCAGCCAGTAAAGAACAGCAGATCCGTGAGAGGTGGGAAACAAAGGAGGTGAGCCCAGTTTGTCCCAGATTATGATGGGAAAGTTTCAAGGCCAAAGCGGAGAGAGGGACAACTGAGGAGGATCCTGTTCTACTCCTTGGGGAAGACCCAAGGCAGCTGGGTTCGTGGGACAGGGTACCAGAGAGGAGAGGGCCTCAGAGAGTGAGCCCCGGGGATCTGTGGCTGACAGGTGCCCAGCAGCACTGCTCTCACCTGCGTCAGGAAGTCGCCCACAGCCAGATGGCAGGGAAGGGCCATCAGAAATGCAAGGCTATCCCCTTTTCACCTGCCTATCTTCTTCTAAAGAGCAGTTGGTTCTTTGAATAGGGGAAGGAAGAAAGTATTTTAATAGGATTATAACAATAGATGACAAAACGACCCTCTAGTTTAATTTCATTAAATTCAACATCTCTAGAGTGACGCTCTTCCTATCTACAATATAATCACTTGTTTGTTTTGTTTTTTGTTTCAGAAAAAAATACAAAGATAGTACAGTTTCCATACACCCAACTTCTCCTACCATTGATATCTTACATTTAATAAGGTGCAACTGTCACAATTAACGAAATAATATTGACGCTTTCTTCTTAAAGTCCACACGTTGAGATTTTCCTAGTTTTTCCTAATGTCCTTTTTCTGATAGTCACCCATTTGTATTTATGATTCTATTTCAGTGGTATGGACAGCAAATTTATCAAAAATGTGTTCTTTCAAATGAAAAGCTTTTAGTGCTACCTTCATTTGAAAAAAAAAGAATTACAAATCCGAGTAGAAAATACTAAACTAGGGACGCCTGGGTAGCTCAGTCAGTTAAGCATCTGCCTTCGGCTCAGGTCATGATCCCAGGGTCCAGGGATGAGTCCCACATCAGGCTCCCTGCTCATCTGGGAGTCTTCTTCTCCCTCTGCCTCGGTCCCTCTCCACGCTCGTGCTCTAGAGCTCTCTTTCTCTCTCTCTCTCCTCTATCTCTATCTCCCTATTAATATATAAATAAAATCTTTAGGGGAAAAAAAAGAAAATACTAAACTATTTTTAACTTACACCTCTATCTGAAAACTATATATTCTAAGAGATAACAGACTTTTGTCAAAAAATAGCTTAAAAGGCACCTAATACTCCAGTAAAAATTTTGGGGACTTGGGTCCCTTCGTCTCAGGGGTCCCTCTAAGGGCTTCCTATAGCTCTGAAGAGCCAGGTCAGAAATCTTAGAATATAGTACTTAGAATATAGTACTTTAGAGCCCTCTACTGGCCACTTCTCACTACTGCAACCTCATTTTGGTCCATTCTTTTTTTTTTTTAACAACTTATTTTTATTTTTTTCAGTGTTCCAAGATTCATCGTTTATGCACCACATCCAGTGCTCCATGCAATATGTGCCCTCCTTAATACCCACCGCCAGGCTCTCCCATCCCCCTACCCCTCTCCCCTCCAAAACCCTCAGTTCTGAACAGACATTTCTCCGAAGAAGACATTCAAATGGCTAACAGACACATGAAAAAATGTTCATCATCACTAGCCATCAGGGAAATTCATATCAAAACCACACTGAGATACCACCTTACACAAGTTAGAATGGCCAAAATCAACAGGACGGGAAACAACAAGTGTTGGAGAGGGTGTGGAGAAAGGGGAACCTCTTACACTGTTGGTGGGATTGCGAGTTGGTGCAGCCACTTTGGAAAACAGTGTGGAGATTCCTCAAAAAATTAAAAATGGAGCTACCCTATGACCCTGCAATTGCACTACCCCAAAGATACAGATGTAGTGAAAAGAAGGGCCACATGTACCCCAATGTTCATAGAAGCAATGTTCATAATCGCCGAACTGTAAAAAGAGTCAAGATGCCCTTCAACAGATGAATAGACAAAGAAGATATGGTCCATATATACAATGGAATATTATGCCTCCATCAGAAAGGATGAATACCCAACTTTTGTATAAATATGGACGGGACTGGAAGAGATTATGCTGAGTGAAATAAGTCAAGCAGAGAAAGTCAATTATCATATGGTTTCACTTACTTGTGGAACATAAGGAATAACATGGAGGGCATTAGTGGAAGGAAAGGAAAAGTGAACTGGGGGAAATCGGAGGGGGAGACAAAGCATGAGAGACTCGGACTTTGAGAAACAAACTGAGGGATTTGGTCCATTCTTGACTCTAACAAACTCCCTGAAAGTACCTCCCTCCCTGAACCGTAGGAGCAGGGGCAGCTTTTATGATATGGTGCTGAGGCCCATATAAGTGCAATCAATGTCTTAAAGGTGAGAATTTATAAGGTTAAAAGTTTCCTCCACCTTGTTACACATATTCTGACAAATCTGAAAATTTTAAATATAATAAGCACCAAACAACAACCGGTCAAAGCCAAATTTAAGACTGCTAACTCCGAGGATGCTTTAAAGGACATTTACTACAGTAAAATGACAATTTCATAGCTTTTACTTTCAGTTTTAAAAATCAGGGATAGAGATTTTAGGGGGGACAAAAAACCTTCTTTTAATAGGTAAAGACATTGGGAAAAATTCCTAGGGCAGCAACTGGTCACGTTTCATTCATTACATTCAACTTTAAAACACTTACTTGGAACTCTCCCTTCTCTTTTGTTTCAACCTAATACATCAGAATACATGTTCTAGAACAGAAGATTTCTTTTGGGCAGGAATTGTTAAGAAGATTGGAATCATACCAAGTATCTTCACCAACCACAATGGAATAAAACTACACATCAAAAGCCATAGGAGAACTGGAAAATTCATAAATACGTGAGAATTACACAATAGACACTCGCACAACCAAAAGTTCAAGGAAGAAATCACAAGAGAGATTAGAAAATATCTTGAGACAAATGAAAAGTTAGACAAAACATACCAAAACTTACGGGACAGGGTCAAAGAAAGAATGAGGAGGGAAGCTGACCGGTGTGAACATGTATACTGAAAAAGAAAAATCTCACATCAACAACATAGCTTTACACCTCAAGGAACTAGAAAAAAAAGAACAATCTTAAACGCCAAGGTGGCAGGTAGAAGGGTACAATGAAGATTACAGTGGAGAAAAAGTAGAGAATAGAAAAAGCCAACAAAAGAGTTGAGTTTTTGGAAAAATCCATAAAATTGACTGTCTCTTAGCTAGATTAAGAAAATAAGACAGAAAACTCAAATAAGTAAAATCACAAATGAAAGAGAGGACATCACAACTAATGCTACAGAAATAAAAAAGGATCATAGGAGAATACTGTGAACAACTAAGTGTAGGCCAACAAACTGGATAACCTACAAGAAATGGATAATTTCCTAGAAGATACAATCTACCAAGACTGAATCATAATGTCTGCACAGACCTATAACTAGTAAAGAGATTGAATCAATAATCCAAAACCTCCCAATGAAGAAAATTCAGGACCAGATGGCTTCACTAGTGAATTCTACCATTTAAAGAAGAATTAATGTCAATCCTTTGCAAACTCTCCCTAAAAACTGAAGAAATGGAAAAATTCTTAAAATAATTTTATAAGGCCAGCATTACCCCGATATCAAAGCCAGAGAAAGACATTGGAAGAAAACTACAGGCCACCATCTGTGATAAATAGAGATGCAAAGGTCCTTAACAAAATACTACAAACTGAATTCAATAGTGCATTTGAAGGATCAGACACCAGGATCAGATGGGATTTATCTCCAAGAGGCAAGGAAGCTTCAACATATGAAAATCAGTCAATATAATATACCACATTAACAGAATGAAGGATAAAAACCACTTAACCATTTCAATCAATGCAGAAAAAGCATCTGACAATACCAAACACACTTTCCTGATACAAACACTCAACAAACTAAAAACAGACCACTACACACCAACATAATACAGGTAATATATGGAAAGTCCACAGCTAGCATCACCGAAAGCTTTTCCTCTAAGGTCAAGAACAAACAAGGTAAGGATGCCCACATTCGACATTTACATCCAAAATAACATTGAAGCCCCAGCCAGAGCAATTAGGCAAGAAAGCAAAACAAAAGGCATGGAAATTAAAAAGGAAGAATAAAAAGATCTGTTTGTGAATGACATCATCTTACATGTAAAAACCTTAAAGAGTATATACACCAAATAATAATAATAATAATAAATCAAAATAAACCAGAATTGCAGGATAGGAAATGAACACAAAAATCAGTTGTGTTTCTACATACTAACAATGAATAATCTGAAAAGGCAATTAAGAAAACAAGTCCATTTACAATAGCATCAAAAAGAATAAAATATTAGGAATAAACCTGATGAAAAGGTGAAAGACTTGTACTCTGAAAACTACAAAACATTGGTCAAAAAAATTAAAGGCAGCACAAAAGTGGAAAGATATCCTGTGATCACAGACTGGAAGATTTACTCTGAGCAATCAGCACAATCCCTATCAAAACGTTGATGGTATTTTTTTTTTTTTTTGCAGAAATAGAAAAATTCATCCTAAAACATATTTTGAATCTCAAGAGACCTCAAACAGGCAAAACAATTTTGAAAAAGAAAAATAAACGTGGAGACCTCACACTTCCTTATTTCAAAACATACTTTGTAGCTACAGGAATCAAACACTGTGGTATTAGCACAGAGATAGACCCATAAATAAATGGAACTCAGAAATAAACCTTTGCTTAAATGCTCAAAAGATCTTTAATAAGGGTGCCAAGATCACTCATGGGGAAAAGACGGTCTCTTCTACAAATGGTCTTAGCAAACTGGATAGCCACATACAAAAGAGTAAAGTTAGACCCTTATTTTATGCCATATAAAAAAGTTAGCTCAAAATGGGATAAAGCCCTAATACTGTAAAACTAGAAGAAAAGAGGAGGAAAGCTTCAAGACACTGGGTTTGGCAATGATTTATTGCTTATGACATCAAAAAGTACAAGCAAAAGGAGACAAACGGGATTAGGTCAAACTTAAAAACTTTTGTGCATCAAAGGACACAATCAACAGAATGAAAAGGCAGGCTATGGAATGAGAGAAAACACCACCAAATCATACATCTGATAAGGGGTTAACATCCAGAATATATAAGAACTCCTTACAATGCAACAACAACAAAAAAATCAAGAAATCAAATTTCAAAATGGCCAAAGGACTTGAACAGACATTTCTCCGAATGTCTATTGATATTGAATATCACACATATAATTCAATGATAATTATGCATGTCAATGATAAACATGCATATGAAAATATGCTCAACATCACTAATCATGAGAGAAATGCAAATCAAAACCACAATGAGGTATTACCTCACACTCACTAGAACGGCCACCATCAAAATGAGTAACCAAGTGTTGCAAAGGACATGGAGAAACTGGTGCCCTGTGTACTGCTGGTGGGATTATGAAATGGTACAGCTGCCAGAGAAAACAGTATGAAGGTTCCTCAAAACATTAAAAAAAAATAGAACTGCCATAGGATCCAGCAATCCCCCTTCTCTGTATTTATCCAGAAGAATTTTTTAAAGGATCTTGAAAGTACATTTGCACTTCCATGTTCATTATTCACAGTAGCCAAGAGGTGGAAGCAATTCAAATATCCCGACAATGAATAAAGAAAATGTGGTACACACAATGGGGTTATCATTCCACCTAGAAAATCATTTTTTTTAAGACTTTATTTGTCAGAGAGGGAGGGAGGAGAGAGCACAAGTAGGGGGAACGGCAGGCAGGGGGAGAAGCAGGCTCCCTCCTGAGCAGGGAGCCCGAAGCAGGACTCAATCCCAGGACTCTGGGATCATGACCTGAGCTGAAGGCAGACAGACGCTTAACCAACTGAGCCACCCAGGCGTCCCTCATCTAACTTAAAAAAGGGAGGAAATGCTACAACATGGATGAATGAGGATATCACACTAAGTAACATAAGTCATCCACAGACAAATCCTAAATGATTTCGCTTACAGTAAAGAACCTAAAGTAGTCAAATTAATGAAAGCAGTAAGTAGAATGGTTACCAGGGAGCAGGGTGAACAGGAAGAGGTGCTCAATGGGTATAATAGTTTCAAGTTTGCAAGATGAAAACTTTCTGGGGGTATAATGTGCAACATGAATATAGTTGACAGTACTAAATTATATACTTAAAAATGGTTAAGATGATGATACATTTGGGATGGTTTTAACCACAGTTTTTAAACTTAGGTTATAAATCTCAGTTTTGTTGAGCACTGACCCAGGAAGTGTATAAGAAAAGAATTTCTATACCGCAGGACACTTCCAGGTAGGGGGAGTAGAGAACTGGGTGCCTGGCCCTGGTGCAAGCACCTTCCCACCAGAGCAGCGGCTCTCGTGGCCCCGGGGGAGCCCAGGTTCCCTGACGGGGAGCAGCCTCACCGAGGGGAGCAGCTGCAGGTTACAGCACAGCTGGGTCCACTTCAGGGAGACTCCTCTGAACAGGCTGGGGACCAACGAATAGCTTAGAGAGCCTGCCGTCAAGGCGAATCAGCCATTCCTGGCTGAGAACGGGCAGTACTTTCTCGAGTGTCCCACCAGGAAAGCAGAAACACATGAAGAAAAGGTGGGCAGAAAAGGTGAGGCCGTGATCGACAGAAGCAAACACACACACTTAAGACCCCCTTTTCTGGGACTTAAGAAGGCCATTTATTGGTGAAAGACAAATCCCCTTGTGGGGAAGGGCAAGAGAACAAACAGAAGGCAACACTTGGAGGCCAGGGATGAGGGGCAAGGGCAAGGCTGGGCACCAAACGCCATCTCCCCTCACTAATTTCCTCAGGCTGATTCAAAATGAAGTGAAGCTGATTCTCAGTTTATTTTAAGTCTTCTTTATTTACAGTATAAGTCTCCAAAAGGTCAAGGCAGTTTTATCTCTTAAATAACATGTCAATCATATAAAACAGCTAGAACCAAAGTAGAGAAATATATACAATATAATACATTAAGTATTTTCAATATTGTTAATTGAATTTTTCGTATTAAATTAAAAGGGGATATTATGATTTACAATGTCATTTCTCTGGTTAAAGTTAAACCTGTCAAAAGACATAATGTACATTTTTTTACAAAAACCAGCACAGCAGCATTAATAAAACTGCTCATGATTGTAATTTTTGTTTTTCTATAATACACTGCACCTATGTTACAAAAACAAACAAACAAAAAAGCATTGCACTAAATGGTTTGAATACTGCCTAAGTCAGTATGTTAATACTTGAGGAACAATGAATGGCCTGACCTGTTTCACCACCAGGCTCATTCACAAGTTTCCATTCTCCTGGCTAAACAAACTTTCTACGGGTAGATGACTTCCCTTGGCAGTTTTATACAAGCCAAATGCTAACAGGTAAAATGCCAAGGAGACACTGTGCCACCAAAACCAACACAAACCTATTTACAATACCTAATAAAAGCCAAAGCTAGAAAACCACTCAGGGCTGGATCAAGAAAAAAATTATAAGCAGCATTTTGTAGGAAATTTTGAATGCTATAAAATTAAATTATTCAACAGACTACAAAAGGGCTTGCAATAGCCGAGTCCCCTTATTTTTCTCAGACTTGGGTAAGAAAAAGTAAATCTTTTTAATTTTTCCATAAAGTTTTGATGGCATCAAAAACCTTCATATTTATAAATAAGATTTTTTATACAATGCAACACGTTCACAGAGTTTTCTTGTGCTACTATCAATGTTCTCAGGATTCGTATTTTATTCTAAGGAAGAAAGTGGTAAGATTTCTTCTTCAGTCTTAACTTTTCAACATCAATATTCTCCAAGCCTCAGAAGGGAATTCAAGAGAGGTGAGTGGTCGTTCAACGCTTACCACCAAGAAGCACAACGTTGGAAACCCCTTATATACACATATGGTGGCGGCCTCAACAAAAGCTGCCAGGGCTAAGGATGCACAGTCCCACCACTCACAACAAATTAACTTCCCTTTCATTAAGACAGTTTTAAAAAGAGAGATTACCCTTGAAAGGCAGCAAGTACTGCTTCGGATCATATTATACTGGAATTTATCTAAGAGATAGCAGTGCTTTAAAAAATAGGTCTTTAAGTCATGGACAAGGAAAACGAAATCAACATGACACACACTATTGTCAGGAGTTATTCCGGCAGAGGATCCCAACTCTACATACCCAGGGTACTGAGACTAAAACAGAGAAACCACCTGATGAAAGCAAAGGAAAGCTACCTTCTCCTGGGGTGTGCTTGACTGAGGGTGCAGGAAATGGACCGATAACCCTTTTTTTCAGTATCCTGACTGAAAAAAAGAACAGAGAGGAATCCGTGTTTGCATTCAAAAGAAGATGCAAAATCCACTGTTCTGGACTCAAAAAGTGATGTTCCATCCACCTGTTTTCACTTCTGCAGGAGCCCATCCTTTTCTAGTCTGTAATATCAAAATTAAACCACTAGTGTTCTGTGCATTTTCAAAAGGCACACCATGTTTATTTAAAAAGTGCTTAAAATTAGTCCCAAGTCCTTGGTCAACTTGTTCCTAGTTCAAAACAAACCACGTATCCAATAAGCACCAAACACCAAACCAATGCTTTCCTTATCGAAAGCACACTTTCCAAACGTTCCTATTTCACATACTCAAAAGTCTCTGTAACTGGAATGTACCCAGATTTCTTTCTTATTTTGTGAAAGTTACAATAGAAATGTGCTATTATAGGAAGCCTGAAAAGAGAACTTTATAAAACTTTATAAATCCCCAAATTACCCTTATTAGGAAGAGCAGCCACGAGGAAATTGTCATTCTCTTATTTCCTCAAAGTCAATTTTAATACTGTATCTGATCACTTTTAAACACTTTTAAACAAACAAAAACTCTATTAAACAAGAAATTCCTTACTACAAATATCTCTTTCCCTTTTTTTTTACCACATATATATTTACTACAAATATCTTTTTATCTCTTAACATTTCTCAATAATCAGAACTGGCCTAGAAACTAGTGCAGAAAGTTAAGAAACAGATCCACACTAGAAACCTCTTAGTTTTACAGATGTCACTTAAATTGCTATTTATATTGAAAAAGACACTTTACAGAAAACAAGCAAGTATTTACCTCTCACCCAATTTCTTGGATAAGGTCTAATTTACTTTTCACATTAAAAAAAAAAATTCTCAGTAATTCTCCCTTTAGGAAGTTTGTCATGACAGACTCATTTACTTACTGTTTCCCTGAAAGTGGAGGAAAACTTACAGTATGAGCATGTATGGATAAGTGCAGTTTAACGTATTAACTGTATAAAAGTTATAAACAAGCTTAAAAAATAGCTCCAAAAGAAGGCTTACAGTTAATGGCTAGTCTCCTGTCACCCACAGAGAAGACAGAACTTAAACAGCAAGCACACTCAAAAACAAGGCAAGGTAAGAACATGACAGGATTCCTAATCAAGTCAAATGCCCCAATAAAACAAGAACAGACTGGGTCCATCTGTTTCACTGGCCATTAAGAGAATGAATTTTTGAAAGGTTTCAGAGAATCTGATAATAGGCAACATCACATTTTCACATAGGAAACACAAAACAAACTCACCAGCTCTACAAATGCTAAGTAAAGAATATGTCAGATGGGATGCCGGGAAAGCCACAATCTAGGAAGCAGTATTTTCTTAACAGGACTGTTAACAAATCTGACACTCCATTTTTTTCACCCTATCTTCTCACCTCTGACCCAACATTCGTCTTTAGCCCTTTGAAATGTGTCTGTATTTTAGCTTAAGTGGAAAAACGTTCATGCAACTTCCTCACATAAGACGGCTAACTTGTAGGTATCAAAAACCCAAAGTGCAAATCCATGGTGTTTTAACCCTTCGGCTGCACACAGCCCAGGAAGGCCTTGGCGTCCAGTGGTGAATGTGATGAAGACATAAAACATGTAGCTTATTTTTGGTCCTTTGTTCCAGGCCCCTTTCATTCACGGTCCATTTCAAAATCATGTGCTCCCTTTCAGCAGTTCAGACCTAAACCTGTCCAGTGGTCTGGCACCATCAGGAAATACTTGTCCATTGCTTCACAAAATCTAGTCCTGTACAACTCCGGGGAGACCACAGTTGGCATTTTACCTAAGAGGATGAAAGAGCAAAGGGAAAGCTGTTACACAGCTGATCAGCAGCTGACTTGAACGGCTATGTTCTCGCAGGACAACTGCCTCTCCCAACACACACACACCAGTCTCAGAAAGGAGGCAGGGGTGTCCACTGTGCCACATAACATGGGACAGGGCCTTCCTGGTAGGGGTTTCCGTTTTAAAAGACTAGCTCTCGGGGCGCCTGGGTGGCATAGTCGGTTAGTCAGTTAAGTTGTCCAACTCTTGATTTTGGCTCAGGTCACGATCTCAGGGTCGTGACAGCTGAGCCCAGGGTCAGCTTCTGCTCTGAGCACGGAGCCTGCTCGAGATTCTCTCCCCATTTCCCTCTGCCCCTTCCCCCTTCGCTGCCCCCTACCTGACAAAGAAAAGACTGGCTCTTGCCTAGAGAGGAGAGATGTGTGAAAGCACAGATGGAGCCAGCAGTGCTCACAGAACTTAGGAGAATTTCAAGTGTTAATTAAAAACAACCCCTTATTCAGAACATCTGGCTTTTTGGGGGTAACTTTTCATTCTGGCATTTTAACACAACTTTAAAACCAATTATTTCCCCGCCTGTGTAATTCCCTTTATTATTTGATCATTTTGGAAATGATAAAATCAGAGATAACCACTTATTTTTTTTAGCATTTAAAAAAGTACCCATTTCTTAAATGTTAACTGATAAGGAAGACATGAGAACAGTTTGAAGAATAAACAAAACTTCTGCTCACCTTGTCCTCCTAAAATTCCTGTTGATTTCACAACCATCTCAAGCTTCTTGTCCCATGTAAATGTTCGAATATAATCTGTTATAGGAGGCAAGATTAGCAGTACAGCTATGTTAGTAAATATAAGAGGATAACAACAGAATTACTATTACTTCTACAATGTTTACTGAATGCTAACAATATTGCCAGGCACTGTCCCAAGGGTTTTTTCCATATTAATTCTTTTAATCCTCCTAACAACTTCACAGGACTTCATTTATGAGTAACTCTTGAATACAGATATTTTTGGTAAAGATAATGAAATGAACATGAGGATACTGAATAGAAGGTAACTAGAATTTAAAGTGTATTATTGAATTTTCAAATGAAAGTTGGTGAAAATATTTAATAAGCTATGACTAACCCATTCAGTATAATCCTCAAATGTACTCTGGCTTCAATCATGAGCTGTAAGTAACGTATGCTTACTGACTTACCTATAATTCCGACTACCAGTTCATTGCTAGTATCATCTCGTCCAACCAGCAAAGAATAATCTATAATGAGGTGGCTAGAAAGAAAGTGGGAGTCACTACGGATTGAAGCTCTCAGCACGGCTTTGGAATGAGAACGGATATACAGAGGGTTGTCTCGAACCATCTTTAAGAGATTTTCATCCAGCAGGACCACATCACAACTCTCTTTCCCGGTATCGGTTTTAACATTTCTATTCCTAAGTGAACCCTTCAAATCAAAGACCTAGAAGAAAGAAAAGTTTGTCATTTATGCATGAATTAATTAATTAATGTAATTAACGGAATGCAAAAAGATTCCTTGAAGCCCATACCATTATATTTTTAAAATTTAATTTTTAAACTTAATCATAACTTATATAATTATATTAAACATAATATTTATATATTAAATATATATAAAACCACATATAATGCATCCACTGTAATTGTGCAATACAGAAAACAGATGGTAATACAATTCATCATTGAGAATTAATACCCAGGTACTCAGTTACTCAAACACTTCAGGAATACACTAACCCATTTAATCAACTTTTTTTTTTCCATTTAATCAACTTTAAGAAACATTAACAAATAACTCCAAAACTTTATCAACAGATCATAAAGCAGTTTAAAAACCAGATGCAAATAGTCTTAGGAAACTTGTAGTTTTGATATCAAAACTCCATGCAACACTATGGCAATGCTGAAGTTAAATTTGGCCTACCAAGTGAGATTTAATGCCATCAAATAAGATGCTATTCTCTGATTCATTATATTCAGGAACCAGAAGTGCAAAAGGTTCCAGTAGCTAAATGGTTTGCATAGTTCAATATCCTTACCTGTGCCATCTTTCTCCCATAGAAAAGATTTTCCATGACGAGGAGATCTAACTTCTTCTCAGTGTTGTTTTGAGAATTCTTATAACCAATTCTGTAAACTCCAAGAATTTTGGCTAATGCAGTGGGCCTCTAAATAAGAAAATGTATAATTTAATACCCATATCTGATCTGCATTACCCATGTAATATCCAAATACGATTTTTTTTTTTTAACAAACAGAACAAAGAAGGCAATTTTATTTTGATAAATAGTACAAATCACAATAAAGACATACTGATGTGAGCCTTTTGGTGATAGACAATTACGCCCTAAAATATATAATGCAAAAATGTAGAAATGTAAGGGCAGAAACCCACCAAGGCTCAGCATCTCTTCCCCATATTTGGAACCCCCAAAGCTCTGAAAGGCAAAAAAGTTCATCAGCCTGATGATTAGGCAGCAAAGTGGATCTGAATTTATGGGAGGGTATTACAGTCCCATGTCACTTAGCGCTAAATTTGTACATTTCAATGAAAAAGAGCTATATTCTGTGGGAGTTTTATGTAAAATTCCATAAACACGATTTTCTATTAATATGACCAAAGAACTCTGAAAGAAACTTAAACCCTTAAATCTCAAGAGTAAGTAAAAATGGCAATGCTAACAAAAACTTAGAACTTTCATGTTCTCCCAAACGATAATGCTTTATAATTTCTCAAAATCACAAATTTTATTATGATATATAATTTCTCCCCCAAAACGCAATAAACTATAAATGGAAAAAAAAATCTCCATGACTCCTTTATACACTTCCTGGGAGGATCATTGCTAAACACCAAGTGGGCAAACCTGACAGGCACTGGCTTCCTTTCTACCTAAGGATCAACACACGCAGGTCTCAACAAATATTTCCAATTTCTGCCTCAACAAAATGACAAATTAGAATGCGTAGCTATTTTCATCTAATCTCTACACACACACACTAATTAAATGCACCCAGCTGGAAATCTCTTGGCTCCTCACTGGCAAAGGCAGGAAAGAGAGTTTGAAATGAGTGCATTCTATCATAGCTCAATAACATAACAGATTTGGTCATGTCCCATTCCTATCTTAGCATGGAAAAAACTGCCACCAGGACGCTCAGGATATGAAAAAGTCCAGAAAATTCCAATTACGGGCCAAGGTTTGGGATTTCTACCTTTTGTTGAACAGCATTTGTAATATAATTGAAGTAGTGCGGTGCAAAGTCGAGGAAAGACTGGACTTCCAGACGAGGCATCTGCTTCAAAATGAATCTATCATCTAAAAGGCAGAAGAGTCATAGGTGCTTATTCAGTCATAATACTTCCTGCGGTAATCTATACTACACCATTCCAAAGAGCCCAAGAGATGTGCTTGCTTCATAGCTTTAAGGGAGATTTCCTGATATCACAGAGAAATTTTCATCAGAACATAGTTCTCAAGTAATGGAGGCCTCAAAGGGTTCCTGAAGATTACACAGTCAAGAAGCCTCCACCTTTAACAGTAGCAGACCTGAATTCATAGATAGTCTTCTTTTTAAAACTACCAAGTAAAATTTTATAGACTCCTTCAACAATGTAGTAAGTCACAGTTATAAAAGCTCTTATCAAGCAGCATCCTTCCTACTGCTATTTTCTCAGATAATTTTGTTTTCAGGGTATGAAGAATAGAATGTGAAGTACAAATGGTCATCATCTTCACTAAACTTTTGCAGGTAAAGAACTTGGCCTTCCTATTTTCAGGTTAAATATTCATATTTTTATCTTTGTCTCATCAGCTCTGAGGAACCCTTCTGAGTCTTCTAGAAGTTCTCTGTTACTATTTACATTTGTAGAAGTCAGGACCAGAGAGAGTTTAGTAAGGACTGGATCAACGTCTGTCTCTAACTGCATGCCGCATACCTGTATATTCTTTTAAATATCGTTATTACATCCTCTCAAACAGGAAAATAGAAAACTTCATTTGCCATCTGACTATATAAGACCTCAGTTCATTATCTGAGGGGAAAAGATGGCTACTACTCAGTCAGTGAGTGACTAAAAAGACATACCCTCAGTTGCATAGAAGGCAGCTCCTGATTTGCCCCCGCGGGCCTGCCAGGGTGACGAGTGGGAAAGAGAGCGAATGAAATCATCTTCACTGCTGCCCAGAATCACTTCACGCATCTTATGAAACTCTCCCGCATAGTACAGGCGACAGTAAAACTTGGCATTTGCGTCAGAAAATTCTATAAACAGAAGTGTTTAAAAAAAAAAAGAAGAGGGGGAGGGCCTTTTATGAATCAGAAATCTCTCTTCCATCTTGCCCACTCCCCACGCCCGACAAATCTGACCATTTCATTTTCTCCAAGATAGCATTTCTCATGTTAAATTTACACCCCTATTTATCACAGGTCTATTAAAATGATTCTCAAGGAAGACGGAAGAGCATCTTATGACCTTACAGAAAAATCAAACATAAAATAAGACCCATTTCTAATTTTATAGTGGTTACTATACTTTCATCATCATACTTTTATAGTTTAAATTTTACTGTACTTATTATGCTGGATGATAAATTTTTGGCACCCACATACACACGCACAATTCTCGACACCTGGTCAAGGCTCTATGGCTCGAGGTTACACAATAATTATTTAAAAATTAGAAATTAAATCAAATTATACCTTATAAATTATAATTTAAGTTAATTTCTTTATACATTAAATGTTTATTCTATAAACTAAATCTAGATTAAATAAAGCTTATGTTAGCACACAGATGTATTATTAATTCTAAGAAACAGGATATTTATCTAGTATAAAGCTAGAAGATTTAAATAATAGTTTTCTCAATTACAGTCCCTTTCCACAAAGCAACAGTATTTTATCTCATACTTACGAAGCTCCACATGAGGATTTATGAGTTGTTTCTTCTGTGTATCTCCTCCATCCACCTCATCTAAAAAATTTAATATAATTAGTAAAGTCAAAGTTTTCAATGGGTTATCAGTTCATTTTGTCTTTTTTCCCCTGACCTAACAATAAAAACTAATAGGGCAATTCTTGTTTTCCTGGTCAAGTCACTCTCAAGCAAGCATTATGTGCACAAACTTTATAAACTATTACAAAAATATAAGCACCTTTTAAAAGAGCAATTTTCACATGAAAAATAGAGAATTCAGGTTGAAGAATAACTTTCCTCATATCTGATTCCTCTGATAACAATATACTCTCACTAAACTCTACCTCTGAAACTAATAATATACTACACACTAATTGATTTTAAATAAAAAGAAAAAAATACAGATGAAAAAACAAAACAATATACTAACTCAGCTCTTATGGCAAGTTTCCATTACTTCTTTATCAGTTTCTGATTGTTTTCCCTGTGTGCGGAATAATGCTTCTCCAATAGCTTGAGATTGCTTTCTTTGTCATATACTAAGATATACACATATAATATAAAAAATATACCAGTGTCTTCTTCAGAGCTATTTTTTTATTATTTGATTTGTGTGGCAAACCTACTGCTAGACGCACGCTAATTATTACAAATTTGGAATCTATTTCAATAGCTAGAAGAAGTGCTCCTCCACGTTTCACATTTCTAAATTATTTTTTTCAAAGCACCAATGTCTTCCAGGGATTATAGCCCAACAGAAAACTATAGAATACTAAACAGATTCTCAATTACTAATGTAAATTTATTATGCTAACTTTTAGACTACTAATTCATGATCTAACCCAGGGGTTGCCAAACTGTTTCTGCAAAGGGCCAGATGGTAAGTATTTTATTCAGTCACAACTATTCAACTTATCGATATGACACGAAAGCAGCCAATTAGTCAATGAATGGGCATGCTTACGTTCCAATACAACTTTATTTACAAAATCAGGTCAGCACAATTTGCCGATGCCTGATCTAACCCCATATTCAAACACAATCAAGTAGATATATTCCTAAGTAGAGAAATGAAGGCAGACATCAATGCCCTCAACCCTACAGGGACTGGGAAAGAAAGGAAATGTCTGAGGGTGTAGTGGAATGAAAACATCTGAGTATGTAAGGATGAGATCCAAGGTGAGATCAATGCTTTACATGTTAATGTCACTCAGTCCTCAGTGAAGGACACGTAAACCATGGAAGACACTGCTTTTGCCACTTCACAGGTATGAAAACTAAGAATTTCTGATCCTTAGTGATAGCAATAATGTCTAAAGCCAGCTGGACTCTATAAGCACCATGCTTTTTCCACTCGGCCATACTGAGAAAAGAGCAAAGGCCCTGGTTTCAGCAGGAAGAATTATCTACTCAAGGCCACAAAAAAACACAAGCAAGTAAAATAAGCATATTTGGTCTCCTTTAACACACCTTGAGGCTCAATGCCTTGACTCTCTGTCCCCTCCTTGCCCGTCTGCCCAACCTGGTAGTAAGCGCTATCGGCTCCACGTAAGGTCTCTCTCTTCTGGGAAGAGAGATCAGGGCTTTTCCCTGCTGTCCCTCGGAAGAAGGACAGCATTCCAGAAGCCTTTTTGGCTAAAAATAAAAGGTGACATGTTAAGTACAGGTCCCTACAGGTGGAAAAATAGATTTTCAACTCATTCTTTTGTTAGTAGTAACCATTATATGAGGGTAATAAATATGAGTCACACTGATACTTTGATTTGCACAGACTATCATTCCACAAGTTCTATATGGTCTGGAGATGGCTTATTAGTCAAGCACTTTTATTATCAGAAATATAAAAGAAAAAAGCAATGTTCAGATAGCTATATATCAAAAATGTAAGAAATTCTATAGAAAATCTCTCCAAAATATCTTTACATGGCAGTCATAATCTTTTTTTTTAAATATTCATTTATTTGGGAGAGTGCGTGTGTGCACCAATGGGGGAGGGACAGAGGGAGAGAATCTCAGGCAGACTCCCCACTGAGCATGGAGCCCAAAGCGGGGCTCAGTCCCACAACCTGTGAGATCATGACCTGAGCTGAAACCAAGAGTCGGATTCTTAACCAACAGAGCCACCCAGGCACCCTGGCAGTCATAGTATCTTAAGCAACAAAACTCAGGACTAAATTATTACATTATTACAATAGTTAATTACACTAATACAAAGCAATACTACCATCTACAAGAATTCAGAGTTAAAAGTAACATCTCTATATCATTTGTGTTCCTATATTTTAACACAGCAAAATCTAAGATGTTTTTAGCATTTTTCAGAAATTAGTATAAGATGGCCAAAAATATTACTAAAGCTTACTCTATAGCTTCATTCTTAGTTTTGAGGTTAGCATATTTATATCATCTATGTATGATCTATGAGCTTAGCATATATGATTCCAATCTTATACATTTACCACCCACAAAATCCACATAAAATATCACTCATAACGTGCTTAGTTAGGGTGGCAGACACCATTATGGCCTCCTTAATACCCAAGCCCATCTTGTTCCTTGCTGAAAGAACTGCAATTTTGTTTGGGGCAGCAATGTGGAGAGCCCCAGAAAATGGATCATGATTTATAAAAGCAACAAAGGCAGCGCTAGTCACTACAATCTCTGTGTCCCTTGCAGAGAGGGGTGACCATGAGACTCAGTTCTAGCCAACGAGACTAAAGGGGAAGCCTCTGTATTCCCAAATAAAGGAAAGAGTTGCAGCTTATAGTTACCTCCCTTCTTTCAGCTTCACGTGGAGACACGAAATGGAACACTCTGATCATGAGGAAAACTTAAGAGAATCATAAAGAAATCACCCCTCTCCCGTCATGACAATGCTGACTAGCTGAAACAATGCCAGCAACTGCCTGCCTCTGGACATTGCTAATTCACAAAAACACACTGTCATTTGTTTGACCCCTAACAGTCACTTGAGTTTTCTGTTATTTGTAGGGAATACATTCCTGACAAAGTCAGAGACCTGTGTTCAAATCCCAGCTTCCTGCTACCTCTGTAACCTTGAGCAGGTTATTTAAGTCTTAACTTTCTAAAAAATGGGGATATGTCAAATAACTCTTATGAGGTTATTGCGGGGACTAAAGGACAGGATCCGTGAAAAATTCTTTTCACAATACAATACTGTGTAAATTTTCTTAGAAGTCTCTCTCAGGGCACCTGGGTGGCTCAGTCAGTTAAGCATCTGCCTTCAGCTCAGGTCATGATCCTGGGGTCCTGGGATCGAGTCCCATATCGGGCTCCCTACTCAGCAGGGAGCCTGCTTCCCCCTCTCCTTCTACCCCTTTCCCTGCTCATGCTCTCTCTCTCTCAAATAAATAAATAAAATCTTTTTTTTTTTTTAAGTCTCTCTTAGCTTGTATACTTTAAACTGAATGGTCTAAAAAGGCAGATTCTGTTTCTTTTTGCATAGACCTATGAGTTTCTAGAAGTTTCAAATCCAATAATAAGGTAAAGATCAAAGAAAAGCAAAATATTTACAAAAGAGGACATATAAAAATGTTTTAATGCTTATTATACCGTAAAGACAGAAGTAATAAATTCTTGCCAGCTGGCATTGCTTACTTAATGCTTTCTTCTTCAAACCATAATTATAAATAACACTGATAATAAGTGCACCTCCATGTATAACCTTACTTGGCTGTGGTTCTGCTTCTGCCGGCCGGTTGGTCTGCCCTCCACTGACCTCAGGTAATCTAATAGGGCTGCTGCTCTTTGCTCTGCTATCTAAAGTACTAAACAGAAAAACAAAACGAAACATTAGCTTCATACAATTTGGACAGAAAATGATCCCTACATTAATCTACTCCCCACCTACTCCCACTCATGGTATCCGAAATCTGATTCATAATTTATGTAAACACAGGTTATAACACAGAAGAAAAAGTCTTGAAATGTCTACTGGACTTAAGAAAAAGGAAGGAAAACGTTATAAAAATAAAAGTGTATGGAAAATATATGAGAGCATAGGCTTTTATAGTATTTCCCCAAGTTCATTAGAGCTATCTTAGCACCTGTAAGTCAAACAATTACAGAAAATACCAATTTCATATTTCTCAGGCTAGTTACCATGATAATAAATAAGTCCAGATCAAATTTTGTCACATTAGTGAAAGTGGAAAACCTACTTCAATAAGAATCAAAATAATGAGCCTATGACAATTTCTGTCTAAATATCTAAAATATTGAATACACTAAAAGAACTGGTTGGGGGGTTTTGTTTTGTTTTTAAACTATCTGAGATCTTTTAAGCATTATGGAAAATTCACAAATACTTTAAATTACAAACAAAGTAAAGCAGTAAGTTACTAATTTCACAAGTTACTATTTTTTAAGTGAATACAAGGAGTTTTAAGTCTGCAATACACACTGCCCTTCTATGGCAAGTATCAGAAAACTGTACCCAAAGGCCCCGATTGAGGCCTTTTGCTATACTTGAATTTTGTTGTGTCAATTGTTGGCTGAAGTTTGAGTGCCACTGTCAGTATCCTTGCAACTTTCATACTGATAATATTCTATGAAATAAAATCGAAGTATCGAAGTATGAGCGTTTAAAAATGACACAGCCAAAGGAAGTAAATTCTATGTAAATTCACGGATCACCTATTTGTCGGAAGCCCTTCTTCGGCACTGCTCCGCTGAGTCGCTTTGGACAATTCCTCTAAGGCGTTTCGGTATTCTTTACAACTTAGGGTAGAAATAGGTTGAAAAATGTTAAACATTAAGCTTCTCTTCAAAACACATCAGATACTTTAGAATAAGTTCCGCATTACAGAAATATAATCATTTTATGTGTCCATAATTAAGCATATTTGGGTCAACTAACAAAAGTTATCAAGTAGAAGCTTCAAGAAGATCATCTTCATAGGTAATAACGCAAAATACAAACCAACATACCAACCAGTACCAACATCCTAAACAATGACTGTGAAAGCCTATGTTTTAACATTTAGAAGAAATATCTTCAGGGAGAGACCAGGTTATTTAAAGTATAAGACTTCAGATGTTAATAGAATATAACATCAAGAAAAGGAACTTGAGAATGCTTTTCTGTTTAAAAGTACGGAACTTTAAGAAAAAAATCCAACTCTTGGACTAGAAGTCTGAGAGCCCTCATTTAGATAAATCAGATGTCAAGGAACAAGAGAAGTATATATTATTTTTCAAGACATTAGAAGAAAGTGATTTCTACTGGAATACTCAATTCTTCACAGTACAAAAGAAATTTTTTATCTGGTTGGCTTTCCTACCTTTCTTATCTATTAATGTAGTGTGACTAAGCAATAAAGAAATAAATATTAATTTCCTAAAGGCCAAAAGGCAAAAAAAAAAAAAAAATCACATGGAATCTCCTAAAGAAATTCCTCATAATCCAAACAGACTCTACATTTAAATGCTAAGGCATATAAATCTATCCTGTTTATTCCTATAAATCTAATACCTACTATACCGCATATTGTAGATATTCAAATATGTGTTGAATAAAGAGCCTTACAACCAATATATAAAAAGAAAAATTTACATTTCAATGTCTTCCAATAGAAAAAGAATTTAATTAAACATCTTAGATTATACTTACACTAGGCTCTACCACTACCAAGATATTGTTGTAATTAAAAAGCACTGTCTTTTTAGACATAAGATATAAATATTTTTAAAGAGGATGCTTTTTTAAGACACATGATAACTGTTGGTATGTAAGTGGGTTAAGACAAAGGAACGGCAAAAACTCTAGTAAGAAAACCTTACCTGCTATGTGTGAGAAGCAGGAAAGAAATTAAGAGTACAAAAAGATATTCAAATAATATAAGACGTTTTATTATATCAATAAGTAAATGTAATAAGGAAGGGATACCATGGATACACAGTATAATAGAATGTTTAGAGGATATAAAGATGAGTAAATAACTTGCCCAGTCAATTTAGTCAGTAGAAGCTTGCTTAAGAATCATCCTATTATAATTCGGGCAAAGAATACACTTTAAGACACAAAGACAACAAGCTACTATGCCCAAAGAATATATATTTTTGCTTATATTTAATCATTCCACCCTCCTCTCTATAAAAGATCTAAAAATAAGGCAGTTAATACACATACATAAAATACAAAGATCTAATCATAAGTGAAAAAGTCCCATGAAAAATACCTGAGAGCAAAAGCGATGATGGAGCTGGGTTCCTTCTCACAAACTGCAATGGGCACCCGTTCATGTTCATACATTAAGTAGTGTTTATCTGGGTCACTGTTGAAAAGTTTTAAATAAGCCAATAAGAACAAAATTAGCAGAAAATGACATATCCAAACCACTAATACGTTATAAGTACATTCCAAGACAATGTCAAGCTAACTAAATATGGAGCAGTCACAAGACTATAAGTAAGCCAAAAGGTACGCAGAACCTGAACCAAACAGCCCAGGAAAATGTATCAACAGAAAGTTTTTAAAGGCGATTGAAAATCGTCAGAATTAGTCTTCAAGTTGGAGGGTTCTGGACTAGTTATTCCAAACAACACTTTCCATGCTGCCAAGACTCTGAGCCATGTTCATCTCAAAAAGTATTTATAATGAACAGCAGAAGTGTGAAGATTTTGTTCTACTCTAAGACTGAAAGATGACATTGTGGGAAACGTACCATTAGTCCAACAGGAAATAACGTAACATAGCCGCTCTCTTATCATCCTATGGAAACTCAAAGGTGTGACCATTTTAACCCCAATCTGGATTCCCGGCCTTCCACCCTCCAGCCCCTACAGAAGTATTCGTTCATCTGAGTAACAGCTGTGTACTGAGCACCCACTGTACCAGACACACAATATTAAGAAAAACTAATACTGAGCACCTAACTTGGAGATGTTAATGATACAGAGGTGGGCAAAAGTAGGCTTGGTAGAGTTTATAGTAGAGTGCGGGTGAGGAAACAAATAATCCTACAAATAAAAACCATCACCTTCTGTGGTAAGTAGGATGAGGGAAACATGAGAGCATGTAACAAAGAGACCTACTCCGGCTAGGGCAGGGAGCCAGGGGGAGGGTCTAACGTTCTCCCGAGAAGGAAGTCAAGGAGTTAATGACTAAAGAAGAAAATGAGGGTGTGGGCAAAGGCCATACAACATGTGGGACAACCACCCACTCAAGAAATTAGGATACTGGAGTATGAAGCAGAGAAAACAGGGACTCTTTACAGACTGCAGTGTGAACCGATACATGTCCCTCCCTGAGACTGGGAGCTCCCAGGAGCAATGATTTCCTTATTAATCATGCTCTACATCCTCGCGCACCAGAGCTGGCACTCGATAAATTTAAATACTGACTGAAGAAATAAATACAAAAGTCAGTTAAGAACAAAGGTCCTTATTAACAAATGTCCACCTTTTGGATATACTTGTACCACCGTCTAAGACCAGCATTTGACGGCTACACCGATCAACCAGTGGGGGAAAAAACAAACTCTTACAGTCAGCCTGTTTTCTTTCCTACCCAGCCCCATACAAACAAGATCTCATGAAAACTTGTATGGGTCACTGTAATACATCATCACTGATAGAAAAGTACCATGTCCCAGTAAGTTATTAGGTTAATAATGTCATCTTCATATAAACCAGGAGAATGTTTCTATGATTATGGGATCAATAGATGTAGCAGTATATCTTTAAAATACATACATATATGTGGATATAGATATAAATATAAAAATATATATGCATGTATAAAAATATATATACATGTATAAACAATTTTCAGAACCAGTAATCTTAAGCATTAACCAACATTATCATGCTTTTTTCACCCACTCATCTATGTAATGATTACTACACAATAATTCTACAAATTACATTATACCAAAAGACACCTCTTTTACTAAGACGAAGTGTAATTTAGAACTGAAAAGTACATATACAATTAAATATATTTAAATATGTAGAGAATAAATCTATGCAAAGAAGTTTTTAAAATTAAGTGAAAATAAAACCACTCAACAACAGCCACTGACTTTTATAATACTTACAAAGGAAATGGTATAGGGTTATAACTATTTCCTGGAAGCAAATTTGCAAAGATGGCTTTCATGGTTGATTTTTCCTTCACTTGGCTGTCTGTGGATCCCAGCAAATGTCCATCAAACACATCTAGAATAAAAAATATGCTACTTATATGTTAAAAGAAAGAGTAAAAAGAAAAAAAAGTATAAAGTATCAACATTATTTCTTGTCATTTGTGGAACACAGACATATGCACATCATAATTATCAATTAGGGTACAAAATTTCTGATCTAGGAATAAGGACTCTTTTGGGATGAAAGAAATAGCAATAGTGAAGCATACACAGCCCTGACTCTAAGGAGCACACTGCTCTACATTTGACCCTCTCTGAAAATGGCATCATCCTATTATCGATGGCTTCCCACTGCAGGCACCAGGCAGCAGCCATGATAGAATTACCGCCTGAGCATGCATGAACTTGGCCATAGCTCTTCTTGCCATCACTTCAACTCAGTATGTGCACCACGGTCGTTATATCATAGTTTAAATGCAATTTAAAAGGTTTTTTTATTTTTTTATTTTTTATTTATTTTTTTAAAGATTTTTTTATTTATTTGACAGAGAGAAACACAGAAAGAGAGGGAACACAAGCAGAGGGAATGGTAGCGGGAGAAGCAGGCTTCCTGCCAAGCAGGGAGCCCGATGCGGGGCTCGATCCCAGGTCCCTGAGATCATGACCTGAGCCAAAGGCAGACGCTTAACGACTGAGCCACCCAGGCGCACCTAAAAGTTATTTTTAATTGGGGAAAATTGGAGGGGGAGATGAACCATGAGAGACTGTGGACTCTGAGAGACAAACAGAGTTCTGGAGGGGAGAGAGGTGGGGGATTGGGGGAGTCTGGTGGTGGGTATTGAGGAGGGCACGTATTGCATGGAGCACTGGATGTGAATCCTGGAACACTGAAAAAATAAAACTAATTTAAAAAATAAACAAAAATAAAAGTTATTTTTAATGTTTACAGTACTTAAGTAGTTACTGCTTAAACAGAAAGCAAGGAAAGAGAGAAACAAGGCATAATTTGCTATTGGTGAAATAAATAGTTGTTGTTGGAGAAATTGCTACAATTTCTCTTATTTTCTTACAAGGAATTAACCGTGTGCTTTATGGGATTCAAGAAAGTAATATCCCCAGAAAACATGAAGCAGAATAACATTCTGTTACTGAGATATTTATATGTCAACTAGTGCAACTGAAGAAGTGATATAGTAAAAAGCTCTCTCTAAAATAACAGGGTTTTTTTTTAATTTTAGAGATAAAGATAGAGAAAAAGAGAGAGTGCACGTGCCTGAGAGGAAGGAGCAGTGGAAGGAAAGAAGAGAGAGAATCCACAAGCAGACTCCCCGGCTGAGCATGGAGCCCAATGTGGGGCTCAATCCCAGGATCCTGAGATCATGACCTGAGCCAAAACCAAGAGTCGGCCACTTAACCAACTGAGCCTCCCAGGCATCCCAATAGCACTTTTAATAAGCATAAAATTTACAGACTCTGAGAGATAAGAAAGCATTGTTTCAAAGCATTCGCAGTGCTCTCCTTTTCTCGACAGAGTACAGTAAAAGTGACTTCAACTGCACCTTCAGAGCTGCTGGCTGTGTCGAGGTCAGGGGGCCCTGCCCCCAGCTGTTCGGGCATGACCTCTGGTGGAGTAGGCAACTGGAGGTGGGTAGAACTGGTAGAGCTCTGACTGGACAGGGTTGTTAGGAAGCGATCCTCTAAAGAAAAACAGACTTAAGTGAATCATTTAAAAATGCTGAGCCTGTGTTTACCTAATATGAATGTTTTTTAAAAGCCTACTCGTATTTCTACTTCCTAAACCAAAGAATTTTAGCTTCCTAAAAATTATCTAGGCCTTTTCAGCTAAAATTCTTAAAAACTAAAGAATTTTAGCTTCCTAAAAATTATCTAGGCCCTTATCTTTTTAGAAACAGATACAAATATCCAAATAGGTTATAAGACTTGACCACAGTCAGGTCTTAGTGACAGCACTGACTGGCAACCCAAGTCTGATTCCTATCCAATATCCTTTTCCACTAGGCTGTAAAAGCTACTGAAACACTAGTTCATTCAGTTTAATAGGGGATAAAATCAGGACACCATTGAGAAAAAAATCACACACTAATTCTCAGGGGGAAAGTTCGCTTAATTATAATAGAAAATGCTAAGAATTATGAGTTGAGTTGTATTCCACAAAGACAATCTAAGGAAATTTCCCAACAGATTTTCTAGGATGGCACCAAGTTATTTAATGAAATACTATGAAAGACAGCTTAGATCTAGGGAAGATTTTAGTAACATAAAAACATAGAATTAAACTTTCTAATATTTTTGCAGTCAAACCTGCTGGAAGAGGCAAAACAAAAATTCAATTTCCTTCTTTTCTTTGCTCTTCCTCTAACAGCAGCCATCTCTATACATCATGTATTTCTATATCCTAATTTATTTTCTTGCAATATACTTTATGATAATCTTAAACTGACAGTGCTACAATACTCTACAAAAGGAAAACAAAGTCTAGAACAACTGCATCAGAAAAAATTCTCAAAATTAGCCACTGAAATAACTTATAGACTAAGAAATTTCTTTAAATTCAGTAGCAAATGATCACCAGACTTGCGGACCAACCTTTTTCTCCATTTTGAAGCCCTGGAGAAATATTTCTTGGGGCTGCATCCATTGCACTTATCTGTAGAGAAGTAAATACTTTATTCTTAAGGAAACATTAAAATCACATTTTTAAAATTTTCTTAAGAATTATTAAGACATTCAGCTTTTATGTGGGTTATAACTTTTGATTTTGCCCTATTAGAAATTAAAACTGAAAGTTTTAGAATATGCATTAACTCATTTTAAAACTAATAACCCTTACATGTAACATAAATTAACATTTTTAAATTAAAAAATACACATTTACCAAAAAAAAACAAAAACAAAAACAAAACAAAACACCAAAATGGAAAAAGTGGCATTGTTTTGCACTTTTGCAAATACTTTAAGGTCTAGAAGACAGCTAGATTCATCTCCGGCTTCTACATTTAATCTGTTGAGCTGCATTATTATGACTAAGGAGTATAAAGAAAATCTAGCCTCACACAAATATGAAATTGAAAAAGGGAAATCATGCAGAGCCCTTGAAAGGGACTTAAACCCCCAGGGGTCCTTGAACTACACTTGAAGAATGTGCTCTAAACAGTAGCTCACTTTCTAGCATTAAAGCATCTAAAACTACTTATGATTACGCATTAAACATAGTAACCTTTTATTATTCACTCCCATTATCCATCAGTAAGATATATTTCGAATCACTATAAACTCTGTATACAATTGGATTACAAAATCATTTCTTAGATGGCTACTTAGAACATTCTTAGATTTGCTCACCATACGTGAGAGACCTCCCTGGCCCTGGCCACCCTATACAGAATAACCTACCACCATCCACTCCCTTGGCAAGACTCTCCATTTCCATTATTTTCTTTCTTTCTTCATAGCCTTTTTCCCATTTGTTTTTTCAAGTTTATTGTTCACTGGTTTATTGTCCTCATTAGACTAATGTTCTACAAGGACAATAACTATGGCCATTGTTCAGAACTACATGCCTTAAACCTAGAATAGTGCCTAAAGTACTCAAAAACTAGCTACTAGGGGCACCTGGGTGGCTCAGTCGTTAAGCATCTGCCTTCGGCTCAGGTCATGATCCCAGGGTCGTGGGATCGAGCCCCGCATCGATCGGGCTCCTTGCTCGGCCAGAAGCCTGCTTCTCCCGCTACCATTCCCTCTGCTTGTGTTCCCTCTCTCGCTGTGTTTCTCTCTGTCAAATAAATAAAATCTTTAAAAAAAAAAAAAAAAAACTAGCTACTCAATGATTTTGTACTTTCAATTTTACAATGATTTTGTATTTTCAATTCTGTGTCTACGTATTACAATTAAAGGTCTTACACCACTAGCTTTGCAGTTTCTTCAGTGGGCAAATGGAAAAGCCACTAACTGTCTGTTAGCCATTGATAGCCCCAGATTACTTGGCAAATACTAGTATACAAATCATCTTCGGTAACCCTTACTCTTACTCTCATCTAAATTTTTTTTTTTTTAAGATTTTATTTGACAGAGAAAAACACAGCAAGAGAGGGAACATAAGCAGAGGGAATGGTAGCAGGAGAAGCAGGCTTCCCGCCGAGCAGGGAGCCCAATGAGGGGCTCGATCCCAGGACCCTGGGATCATGACCTGAGCTGAAGGCAGACACTTAACGACTGAGCCACCCAGGCGCCCCGACTCTCACCTAAATTTTAAGAAAAAGTGATTCGTACACAGTTGTTCCTAAGACAAATAAGAAGCATCAAGATCTAAACCACTTGAATTTATTATTTTATGGAAATACTTCTCTACAGATACTATACACTTGTATAAAAAAAAATTCTCAAAGTCCCTCATATCAGTATATTAAGTCCTTATAGGGTGCCTGGGTCGCACCGTTGGTTGAGTGTCCAACTCTTGGTTTCAGCTCAGGTTGTGATCTCAGGATCATGAGATCAAGCCCCACAATGGGGTCCACACTCAGCATAGAGTCTACATGAGACTGTCTCTCCCTCTCCCTCTGCCCTGGCTCCTGCACACACTCTCTCACTCTCTCTCCCTAAAAATTAAAAAAAAAAAAAAACTTTTTTTCAAAAAAAAAGAATATTAGGCCTTTATATTCTTTATAATTTATTTATCAGAAAATATAGTTCAGGTAATAGGCAGAATTCTAAGATGGCCCCCAAGAATCCTGCCCCCTGCCCCCTGGTATACACAACCTACTTCCCCAGTTATTCAATTAAACAGTAATCTAAATACTGCTGTGAAGGGATTCTGCAAATATATTTAAGGTCCCGAACTGGTTAATCTTAAAATGGGGAGAGATTATCCAGGTAGTGACCTAATCACATAAGTCCTTCACACCTGAGTCTAGAAGTCAGAGAAGAGGAATTAGGAAATCTGAAGTGTGCACTGTTGTAAACTTTGAAGATGAAAGGGGGCTCATGGCAAGGAATGCAGGCAGCCTCTAGGAGTTGAAAATGAGCTCTGGTCAACTGCCAGAAACAAAAGTGGGACCTCAGTCCTCCAACCACTAGGAATTAAATTCTGCCAACACTATGGATGAGCTTAGAAGATGACCCTGAGCCTCAGGTAAGATAAAGGCCCAGACTGAAATCATAATTTGAGCTATGTGAGACTGAGCAGAGATCCTAGCCACACTGTGCCAGATGCCTGGCCCCCGTAAAAGGATAAACTTGTGTGTTAGGTCACAAAGTCTGTGGTAATTCGTTATGCAATCAGACAAAATTAATACAGTTAGGAAAGGCTAATTAAATCAATGTGCAGAACTAACCCAATACAGATAGGTCCCTTAAGAAAAACTCCTCACTTAAGCAAGGAGATAAAGAACACACAAAACAACATAGTAAAATAAATTAGGACTCTATTATATACTCAGAGCATCCCTAACTTTTCCTTTATAGCACCTACTGCCACCATAATGCTGTTTCCAGTGATGTCTAAAGACAGTGGCTTCTGACAGAAGTTTGAAATGAATGAACAATTTTATTTCAAGCAAGATAAAAAATTAATCCAGGCCATGTCTCTTCGAAACCTCACAACTGCAAAATAAAAAACTCTATCTAATATTATTACCACTTTAAAGTGTCTTAAGTGAAATTAACTATAATATTTGTATCAATGAAAGACCAAAGATGAGACATTTCTTTACCTTGCTTTCTTCCCCCTGTCTCAGTCGTCCAGGACTTGGAGGAACTGAAGGTCGTTTTCTACCCTTTTCCTGCTGGAAAAGGTCTTGCAATCTATAATTAAAGAGTTGGAGGGAGAAAATAGTTTGTTTCTAATATCCTGAATAAGATACACAAATTTTCTTTACAATTAGGAAACCACAATAATTAGATTTTCCTATTCCGATTGCAATAGTTATGAAAATTATACGTAAGTTTCTTATTTCTAACCAACTAACCAAAAGCTGTGAGTGGTATGACTATAGTTATAAAAGAATAACAAGTTATTATAAGAGACAGCATAAAGTGGCAAAAAAAAAAAAAAAACAGGAGCTTTAGAGATAAACAGACCTGAGCTCAAAATCCAGCTCTGACAATTAATAACTATACAGCTTGGGGAAATGCCTTAGTCTCTTAGAGCTTCTGTAAAATGGAAATAGTATAGACACTGTGGGATTCACAAGACCAAATAAAAGACTGAATGTCCTTCTAAGCCCTACTCACTCCCTAGCATAATGCAGATGCTCTGTAAATAAATGCTATAATAATCTAACTGAACTTTTAAATGAGCATCAAAGGGAAATATTTCCCCCAATAGAAATTTACATAAAGGTCTAAGATACACATAATAATATATTTGAAAGTCCCAGCCTAAAAACCAATTATCACTCCATGGAATACTAATTTAGGTATAATATATTCAATAAGCACACACACTCTTAAGTATTTGAGACAGCACTGAACGCTGCTCTTACCTGTTTTTTTTATCTTTACTAACTACCTGAAGATTAGCGTATATATTTTAAATAATGTTTTAAATGAAGTTTTATGTTTTAATGATGTTTTAAATGATGTTTTTAAATGATGTTTTAAAACACCATTTGTTTTAAAACATGTTTTAAATGATGAAGGGGAGGTGGTGACAGAAAAACTAAAAAAATTCTACAACTTGAGAATTAAAACGCAATATCATAATAAAGGCCTTTAAATTAAAAACATCATGGCAGGGGCGCCTGAGTGGCTCAGTCGTTAAGCATCTGCCTTCAGCTCAGGTCATGATCCCAAAGTCCTGGGATCGAGCCCCGCATCAGGCTCCTTGCTCGGCAGGAAGCCTGCTTCTCCCGCTACCATTTTCTCTGCTTGTGTTCCCTCTCTCGCTGTGTTTCTCTCTGTCAAATGAATAAAATCTTTAAAAAAAAAAAAATCATGGCAGAACAAATTTCGCAAAAACATTCCAAAAAAACACCAGACTGCAAAGCATACCTGTTATTCCAAGCTTGTAGCACCTCGCAGAGGCTTTGCTTCTTGGCAATGAGGGACTCGAGGACGGACTGAAGTTGCTGAGGGGTGTCTACTGACGAAGACACCAGCCTCGCCTGCATCTTCTCGATCCAGTTCTTGAACTCGCCTTCTTCCATCTACAGGGAAAGAAACAATTCCAGCGGTCTGAGACACATCCCAAAAGAAACTTCTGATAAGTTAATAGTTAACTTTTGAGTTTCTGTCAAAGAAATGAATGACCTCTTTTTGTGCAAAGATATCTTCCATTTTTTCTTCTCTTGTTTTGCTAAATGTATCCGTTTTCAAAGATGCAAGTCTTTCATCAACAGCAAGATACACCTGTGAAACTCTAATAGAAACATAAACATTAAACACCTTAGAAAAGTGGGAATTTTCTAATCTCACATAGATAGAAAACTGACACATACAAAACTTTTTACTTTATTGAATTAAGAATCATACACAATTTTGCAACACGACAAAGATGTAAGAGGATATACATCAAAGTTTTAATAGCTATTATGTCTGAGGGGGGTTGATTTCTTTTTTATACTTTTATGCAGTCTACTTTTTTTTTACATCGGGCATATATATTTAGAAAAAATAACAAAAATTTAGAAAACACTTATGTTTTCAAAGAAAGCTACATGAAAAAACCTGATATTTTCAAATATGTGTACATTAGAGACAGATGTCTATATTCACAAAAACAGATGATCAAAAAAAGTAAAACTTACTTTTGAAAGAAGTCCTTCAGGTCCTGAAGAAGGGACACTTTTAACGGGGCCTGACGTTTAATGAATATTTTGGGGAGTGGAACACATACTTCAAGAAGTCGAATGGGAGAATAACTGAGAGTAAAAATATACAAGTAATAGTAGAAAAGTAAAATATTTTAGTATCTTGAGTAGAGGTAAACCTAGATCCTATGAGGTACAAAACAAAGTTTCTACAGTACAGCATTTTAAAATAATTATAAAAATACCGAAGACAATTTTCAACCATTATAAATATTCTCCCCAATTCTGGAAGGCTTTTGTCCTGTTTGTTTCTTCACTGTACTGTGACCTCATCATGTATCACTTAAGGCTGCATATAAAGCACAACAACAGGGATACAAACCTTTATGAAGGCAAGGAACTTCTTCCTACAGTTTGCTTAGAAGCATGTCACGCCTTCCCAGCTCCTAAGGACTCCTCATGAGTCTTCGATCCTCATGAGTCCCTTAGAAGCCTTTCTACCCGTAAGTTTCTGTTGTCTAATAAATCCATCACCCATCCAGGCGACAGATCCCTGTTTAAAGCTCGCGCTTCCAAAAGGAAATAAGCTCTTAGTATTTGGAGGGTGGGGGGCAGTTTTGTGTCAGATGTTGTTTAAGGTGCTGAGGATACAGCACTAAAAAAGGGCCAGAATAACTGCCCCGTGTTTCAGGAAGAAAGAGACTCAGGCAATAAACAAAACAAAGAGTTCAAATATCCATTATATGAGAGGATAAGTGCTCCAGAGAAAACTTAAATAAGCAAGGGAAATAAGTAAGGAGTGCTAAGAGTGAAGGTTAGGGCAGGGGCAATGTAAAAAAAGACCCATAGGGAGTCAGAAAAGCAGGCAGATAGCTGGGGAGCGCAAGGCGGATCAGGGAGGAAAAAGCAAGTACAAGGCTCCCAGGCAAAATCCTACCTGATATAAACAAGGCTGCAGTGAGGGGACAGGAGTAAGTGAGGGGATAGAAGCAGGAGGTGAGAACAGAGAGGTACTAAGCAGCCAGAGCATGCAGGAGCTCACAGGCCCATAAACAGGCTCACTGAAACAGACATCCATGGAAGGGTCTGCAGCAGAGAGGCCTGAGCCGATTTTCATTTAACAGAATCACTCTGACCACTGTGTTGAGATCAGACTGCAGGAGGCAAGCCAAAGGTAACTGTAACTAAGTAAGCCCACCACAATACTCCAGGGAAAGGCAACAACACTCTAGGGAGGGACACTCACAGACCAGAGTGGGAGTGGTGGAGATGGTCAGAAGTGTTCAGAGTCTGGATATATTCTGAAGGCAGACCCTGAGGGCTTTCTCAAATCATGTAGTATCACGGTGTACTCATTCTACGAACTCGTGGTTTTAGCTCTATCTGGAATATTCAATTAACTTTAAGCTTGTTAGTATCTTAACAAAAATTCTATCAAATGCTTACATGCAGAAAACAGTGGTTAAAATTAACACCTGTAACAGCAGATCAACTAGTTCATATCATGACTTCATTACTTGCTAGCTCTCTCAGTGACCTATAAGCTCGAAAGTGAGGGCAATAATCATACCTATTTCTTAAATTAAGGATGACGTAAAATGACAACACTGAAAGCTCTCAGCACAGAGTACGACCCTCCACATCTGCAACGGTAGGGGTGGGGAACACCACACACCACAAAGTAACCCAATCCAGTTACAGAAGAAATGTCACAAAGCCTTCCAGGGAGTATGTGACTGTGTGTTAGATCACTCTGACTTCTTACCTGAAAGATGCCACCATCTGATTATAGGAGAAATACTGGTGATAATCATGGTGGATGGAGTGACCACAAGGCTCAGCGTTGGCTCTGCGAGTGTACTGGTGCCCATAAAACCGGAGTTCAAGGTATTTTGCAAATGACATGGACCAGGACTCATTGGAAAGAGCAACAACTGGTGTTACCTGAAATTCATATAAATCATTCATTATATAATCACATACTGAGAATCTTTCTTAAAAAATAATTTATTTTCTAGTATAAATCTAATATATTCTGAATGAAGAGAACTAGAAAAAGAAAGAAATGTTTATAAGTGGCTAGAGTTAGGGATAGTTGGGGGAGAGTACCACTGGTGATCCCACCACCAAGATCAATATGCTATATATGTACATATATACGTAAAAGAATATAGGAGGTACCCAGTCAGTGTATTTGTAAATCAAAAGTCTTTCCTATAATTACTTTCATAGTCTTGTATTATTCTTACTTAGCAATGTATCATAAGTATTTTCCCACATAAAACATTCTTATACAACTTGATTTTTAATAGCCATAGAGTATCCCATGATATGGACATATCTAACCAATCCTTACTGATGTGCATTTAAGATATTAGAAGTTTTTCTCTATTCTACTGATGCTCTGAGTGTGTGTGTGTGTGTGTGTGTGTGTGTATTTATAAATATCCATAATTATTTCTTCAGAATAAATTAAGGAAAGTAGAATTGGTAGACCAAAGAGCATGAATATTTATGGACTCTTTGATTTGATACTTTTTGCCACATTGTCTTCTAAAACTGCCCACTGGGAAGTGCCTGGGTGGCTCAGTGGGTTAAGTGTCTGCCTTTGGCTCAGCCGATCCTGGGTTCAATCCTGTGATGGAGCCCCTCATCAGGATCCCTGCTTAGCTCGGAGTGTGCTTCTCCCTTTTCCTCTGCTCCAACCCCCATCCCACCACTTGCATTCTCTCTCTCAAGTAAATAAAATCTTAAAGGAAAAAAAAAAAACCTGATGTACTTACTGGTTTACACAATCTCAAACAATATTCTGAGAATATCAATTTCCCTACTTATCAATCTCAGGACTTATAAACCTTTGAAATGTAATTTCTTAAAAACAAAACAAAATAAAACTACACTTACTGGTTTTTATTTACATTTCTCTGACTACTGAGCAAAATTTATTTGCACGAGTCTACTGGCCATTTCTGTTAAATTGCTTTGTTATGCCTTTTGCCCTTTTTCTATTATCATGCCTTATAGAAATTTAATACTAGGTATATTACTATTTGGTCATATTATAACTTTTTTGACACATGGGAGTTTTTCCATTTTTGTGTTAACAAAAACCGTTTGCCTTTTCCTTTCTAACATAACCCCAAAGGCAAAAGTTTTTGTTTTAAAATAAAGTACAAACACCAAGGCATGTAAGATATATAAATCTAAGTTTTTCATTTAATTCACTGCTCAATCTACAGAAGTTCACATATTCCACAACAAAATATTACCCAAAAATAGGAACAAAAGGCTGATTAGAACAAGTATAAAAAGACAGATAATTACAAGAAATGATTTCATGGCTGTATGCTTGCTACTGCAGAATGAACAGACTTAGGTTTTATATTCCTCAACCACTGGCTTTGATACAGATCACACTATTATTTTATCTGTAATTCTCATATTTGCCTTCCAAAAGCACACTCCAAAATAAGCAAATGAAGTTATTAAACTTGGCATATGTTCACTGCAAACAATTTGGATAAAAAGTAAATATTAAAAGCATTATACTGTCAACCAAGTACTTCCTCCAGAGTGAAAAAAAGAAAAGCACACACAAGAAATAAAACACATAGTCTTTTCCTCAAGAGATCAATTTAAACATGGTCTCAGCTGTACCTCTTAAGATAGGAATATTGATATAGGCTCAAACAGACACAAACATCCTAGAGCACTATCATTATTGGGCTACAAGTCTGTCTCCCCTACTAAAAGGACAGGAGCACACCCAGGCCCTCGCATAGTCCCCAGCACACAGATGGTGCTAATAAGTGCTTGCTGAATAAATAAACATAATTGAAAATTGTCAAGATATAATCTCTGTAATTTTACTGAACAAGGCATCTGCATTTTACCTAATGACTGATAAATTCTAAAATGGAACCTTCAAGAAATAAACACTAAATGCAATACCCAGCCCTGGAGGATAAGATAAATAAGAGCCCAATGACAGATAAATCCAAGATAACACAGACCACCCCCTCCAAAAAGAACTATACAAATAAAGAAATAAATGATGTTGTATGAAATACTATAGTAATAGGGCACATTTACCTGTTTGCAGATTCTGCACCAGGAATAGGTAAGGATTGTGTGTTGATATCCAGGCACTGGAGAATCCAACTCTTTCAGGATTATCTGCACGCAGCCTTGGCCATGGACAAAGCGTCGAATATGATGCACCATGGGAGTATCACAGAACATGCTAGGACACTGATATGAAGGCCTTTGACCAAAAGAAAGTCCTCACATTAACCATGAAACCAGAAACAATGTAGAATGAATACTGGCTAATTAGAACCACTGTCCAGAAAGTGCAGTATTTTCTCTAAAGCAATATTTATCGAGCGGTGGACGATCAGTGCAGGGTACCACCCACATTGCTCGGAGCCTATAGCTGAGCATCCCGTCTTCTCCTACAGCTCACTGATAGTTTCCACTTACTAAGCACCTTCTATTTGCTTAGCATTTTGAAAACATCAATTCATTTTACCTATGGAAATCCATGATACTTCAGGAGATTCTTATTCTCAGTATAGGGGACTGGTAAAAACTACTTGTTCTTTGTAATTTGACAGGTGATAGCATTAAGACTTAAACCAAGGTGTAGCTAATTCTATGCTTCTCTTGCCTCTCACTTCAATCACAGCAAAGACAGACATCTTTAAAAAAAACTCTTAAGGATCGCAGCATAATTGGACACTCAAAGATCTGAGGAATGAACTAGATGAGACATTCCGGGGTTGAATATGAAATTACTTCTATGTATGGTATACTCTGACATGTGGTATTATAGAAGAGGCCACACAATACTCCAACTAATGCTCATGTTTTAGGTTGAAATTCTGGGCACCAGAAAAGCATACACGGAATATAAGGAGAAAATTTGTTCTTACCTGAAACAGTATCTCTCTAAAAATATTCCTAAGGTAAGATCATTCTTTCCATAAAATTCCATCGTTACAATCCTAGAGGAAGACAACACTTCTTAGGGACCTGTATGTCATAAGAACCACACAGCCAAGACACTTCATGAGACAACAAACTGACTACCTATTGAACATGCCTACAATGCAGTCAGTATATTAAAGGAGGTAATATTCTATTGTTCTTATAGAACAGAGTTAACCTCATCAGATAAAAGAGATTTGGACTAGCCACAATATATCTCCTTATCCACTCCCAGTCCATTAGTATCTTATCAGACTACATCAGGATGTAGAAACAATAATAATATATGAGTAAAGGAAGAAGTTTCCTTTACAAAGCCTTTATGTCCTATCACCATAAAATAGAACTTCTCTATCTCCTGTTCTCTGGTCCACACATTTACTGAGCATGGAGAACAGCAGCTCATATCCTTCCAGGAGAGCCAATTCCTGACATTATGCCTAACTTATGAATGCCCACAAATAAGAGCATTTGGCTGTTAAATTACTGTTAAATTACTCAAGCCCTGACCTAAGGAGTCCATAAACTCCCACAGAAAACTCCCATGGGTTCCTCAGCCCCAAGTCAGTCTGCTAGAGCTATATGGACACTAGAAGAATTATCTCACTGGTAGAAATAAAGTATTTCTGGAGTCCAAAATTAAAATATAGAACACATTTTGTCATAGAAACAGTGCTCCAAGAATAAGCTTTTAAAATTAAAGTACATAGTACTTTTAAAACTAAACTACATAATAAGTAGTCTTTTGTGACTATTATTTTAAACAAATAATTTATAACATTATAAATTTTTTTTCCAACAGTGTACTTATAATTAAGTTTTAGAATAAAACCTATTAATAACACCAAAGACTCACTACTTTTTTTTTTTTTTTTGACAGAGACAGCAAGAGAGGAAACACAAGCAGGGGGAGTGGGAGAGGGAAAAGCAGGCTTCCTACCAAACAGGGAGCCTGATGCGGGGCTCGATCCCAGTACCCTGGGATCATGATCTGAGTGGAAGGCAGATGCTTAATGACTGAGCCACGAAAGCATCCTAAGACTCACTACTTTTATGAAAATGATGCCTTATAGAGAACCTGCGTAAACTGTACATTATCATCAAAATGCTTAAAATTAGCTTTTATGGGGGCGCCTGGCTGGCTCAGTCGGAGGAGCATGCAACTCCTGATCTCCGGGGTTATAAGTTTGAGCCCCATATTGGGTGTTGAGATTACTTAAAAATAAAAAAATCTTTAAAAAAAAAAAAGCAAACTAGCTTTTATGTATCAACTTTCTCATTTTTTTAATAACAAATTTTCTTCCATCCCTCACATCCTTTTCACTCTTACTGAAGGTACTTCTCATTTACTCCTTACCCATGAACAAATACAAATTCCATATTTAGTTCATAAGTTTAAGAGTTCGATCAATTCTTATTGAATTGATCAGTACCCACCATGTACCTAAAAACAGATCCTAAAGGCTGAATTTTTTAAGTTGCTGGAATTCTGTTGTTAAATATAGTTCAACAGTGCAAGAGGAAAAGAATCCTACCAAGGGCTGACACAGGCACTGGGCGCATTGCTGGACTGGGCCGAAGAGCTGCTGAAGAGCACGCACAGTCTCTGGTGATTCACGGGGTTCAGACAGTCCACCTAAAGGAGAAGGAGCGGATGAGCACCCAGAAACCCAACCACACTCCAACCCCAACGCGTGCTCCTAATATCCAACACATGTCCCTTGATTTGTGAGGCCTCTCATCATTACCGTAAGGGTGCCAGGGAAGACTGACAACTGCCAGAAACTAAATATAAGGAAGAGAAGCAGTTCATTTTTGAGACAAAACAATCCAAAAAGTTTAAGTTAACTTTAAAATACAAACAGATGTCTAATTAGCATATTTCCTAAATACTCTTTATTACTTATAAAACCACATTAAATTACTTAGGAAGTAAATAGTTAATGAACTAGATCCATATGAAACAGTCTGCACTGATAGCTGGATATAACATCAATCTGAGAAATCTACATTCTCAGGTATTTATTTACTTGTACTTTATACCTGTTTTTAATCATTACAAAGGCAACATTTGCTCTCTGTTGAAAATCAAACAGTACAGAGGTAAATGAAGAGTTCAAGAAATACATAAAGCCTCTCCTCCTTTGATGCTACCCCACCTCCCAGAGTGATAACTTTGACCCTGTGGTTAAAAACCATGCATTCTCTTTGCGAGTTCCCATATACACAAAAACACCCACATAAGAATACACAGGTGACTTTTTATAAAAATGAAAGGATGCTACCTACAACACTACTTGCTTTTTAACACTTGGAAATATATCATGGACTCTATTTGGGTGACTCAATGAGATCTAACTCATCCTTTTTACTGCAAACAACTAGAAACATATATTCCTACAAAATGTAAGCATTCCTATGTAAAATGCTTATTACTTGTTTTGGAAGAATAAGTTATAAAAGATTGGAATCCTGGACCATAGGTATATACCTGTACATGGAAACTAAAATGGATCTCCTTATCACTTTCTATAAATTTACATAAATGTATATAAACACCAATTTACATACACTTTATTATAGGTATTTTCCACACCACATTAACCATGGCTCTTATCACTTTCCTTTTTTGCCAATCTCACAAACACTAGTGTACCACACAGAAAACAGTGTCCCATTATTATTTAGCACTTCCCCAACTCTTGGTGAAATCAGGCAACTTTTTATTTATTCTATTAAACAATTTCATATCCTCATTTAGAGACAGATTTTTTTCATTAGTTTTATTACAAACACTATTAATAATGTGTCCATGAACAAATCTTCCTTAATTCCCCCTCAATTTCTGTTTAAAAAGAATAAGGGCGCTATCATCATTAACTAATATGAAGTGTTTTAGGCTAAATAAATACACTGACATTTTCTAAAAACACATCCATTTTCTGTAGGAACCTTCTGTCTCGCAAAAGCTCTCACAAGCTTATTAAAAGGATCAAGGACATATCACACCACACCCAAGTCAGCCTGCCACAAATTTTACCTAGTTCCACCCCTCCCCCTAATGCAAAACTCTTCCTATACTTGACTGTGACCTCAGCGTGAAAAGTTCAGAACCCGGTTTCATTACTTGATACTTCTACTTCATATTTAAAGCAATACATAAGCTAATAGACTCAAGGCAAAAAAAGAAGAAAAAGTATAGCAAGAAATATTTACTAAATCTGCAATCTGTCATATTTGTGTTTTTTTAAACATGCCACAGCACAGTTTTTCAACACGTTCTAAATGTGCACCCAAAGTGGCCTCACCTTTGTTGACCACACCGTGTCATTCGCAATCAACCCTTTCTCTTCGTCACCCTCAATTTTGCTTCCTGATCTGCCACTTGCCGTACCAGGTGCTTCCTTTGAATAAGCAAAAGGGTCTGCATTTTTTTGCTGAATTCTTCCTCCTCTGGCCCGATAGTCAGCCAGCATTCTACCCAAGCTCTGGCTATCCCCAAGATGCTCAGCAATTCTCGTGCTCACTAGCTCATGTGAAGGCAGGACTTGAATAGACTTGGCCTGAATGCTTCCATTCATGCCCTGAAGGCCGGAGAGATCCCTAAGCAGCTGCTTCTTCCGTCTGCTCTCCATTTCTTTGAACTCTTTATTGAGGACAGGAGACCAGTAAACCTGCTCTGCAAAATAATCTCGGGTAGAGCATCTCATCCCCTTTTCAGTCAGAAGGAAGGGCTCCCGGAACGTGATTACTGGGGAGATACAGAGGATCACGTCTTTCAATTCCTGTTTAAAGGCCAAAGAATAAGTCTTCCGTTTATCTTCAGACGAGGTAACCTCCTCAGTAACGTACAATCCCGTGTCGTCCTGTAAAGGGTCTCTAAAGGCTCTCATCTGGCTTTTGGGATCCTGTAGCTCATCCGCGTGCTGCGAGGGCTCTGACTGGTCCATGCCCAGGGCATGCTGTGGGTCGTCCACATGGAGCGGCAACAATGACTCCGGGACCGATGGGAAGAGAGCACAGGGGATACCTGCCGCGCAAGCTGCCGTGGCATACTCCTGGTGCTTCAGAGAGGCAACATCCTGGGTCATGCTTTGGTTTTCCTGCTCACCCTTCTCAAACACAGTCCTCGATTCTAGCAAACTGCCATCCTCGGAGGGCAGAAGCTCTGGAGGGAAGTCAGGTTCCTGGGGGAGGGGACTTCCGCTGAATGGCTCCTGTGCAGTCCCTTCATCCTCCTGCCCCTCGATCAGAGAATGGAAGGAAGGGTTCTGTGTTAACGTAGGCGGCATAGCAAACTCATCCATGAGGAAGGAGATTTCTAGTTGAGAATGATAAGCTACACAGATCATAAATATCAGGATTTCCTTAACTCGAGCCAGCTCATAATCAGAGCCTCCTCTAAGCTTGATTGTGCAACCCAGGTGCTGTGGACAGCCTTCAAAAAACATCAGTGTTTTGGTTTGTTCTATAAATAAACATAAAAAGTTTAAGAAGACTTAAGTGGCAATCCGTAAGAGCAGACAGAATTAATTCATTATCCTAACCTCTACAAGAGAAAAACCTTTATGTATAGACCACAGTTGCCAATCTTCATCTAACCACTGCTCACAGATACTCGCATTATAACTAGATATTATTAACAGACAGTAGATATAAGTAGAACAAAGAAAACATTGTAGTACTAATGAGTTTACTCATTTCCTCTTGCCCTCAATCTCAAGTGAATCTATGCTAAAGATAACTCACCACTAGGTAACTGAAACATCTGCATATAAAATTTGTGACAGGTGCCCAGGTGGGGTTTTGTAAGCAGCTGGTCCATCGACATTACTAAATCACCTTGGGTCATCCGACTGATTCGTTCTAAAACTTGCTAGAACACAGAAAAACATTATATTACAAAATTAGAGAAGAATAAAATTCTTAGTAAATTTTTTCTGGAAAATAAAAATTTAGAAATAAACCTCAAGATTTCCTTAATTTTAATTACATAATTAAATTATATAATTTCCTTAATTGTATAACAATTTTTTTGATTCTAGATTAGACTACAAGCAAGTAGTCTTTTTTGATTCTAGATTAGACTACATTGCTTGGTGATCAGTATGTGCCCATGAAAACAAACCAGATTCGTATTAATAACATTATAGAAGCTTTTTAAGCATCATGCATTGGCACAGGATACTGGGGGTGGGGAGGGGGAAAATTTCCTAGAATTGGCCTCTATTCTGAAGACGGTAACTTTTTAAGAGAGAACAGTTTTCTACTTGTACAATTTCCTGAAAAAAATGAAAGCTCAACAAGGACTACTTATTAACTAATGTCTGTTACACCTTTGGTCTTGTAAACAACTATAATGAGTGCTATATAATTAATTACACTTTCTTCCAGCCTGAGGTTCTCCAATCTTAAATAATGAAATGGCTGTCGTGTCTACTGTCCTACTTTCAATATACAGAACAGCAAATAGATAATCAAAGATCCCTGCATATCAATCATGCATACATATAAATTTAAAAACTGAGATTTAAAAAAATGATATAAAAATAGAAAAATACGAACACTCACTGATTTTACGTTAATGACCAAAGTAATGCCATGTTCAAGTAACATGTCTTGGGCTATCCGAGATACTGTTTTTTCAACTAGAACCAATGTGGGTCGAACATCAACTATTCGCTGAACGTAATTCTTCAAGAATTCCCTTTCCTGAGGGAAAAAAAAAATCAAAACTATTACACCTGGTATAATTCAAGATCTAGAGACATTAAAACATCAGGATAGTTTGACGATTAATATAAATCTAAGCCTAAATTATCTTCATCCATAAATAAGTCCATAAGCAAGTTACTTAAACAAAATCTAGAGTATTAATCAGAATTCTGAACTGTTGGTTATGCTAAAAAGAGTTTCAAAGAAACTTTATTTTCTGACTCACTAATCGTACTTTGAAGGGTTTTCAGTTCTTAATAACTTATAACTATGAAAGCCAAGAATCCAATTTGCTTGCTCTCAGATGTTAAAAAATAAAAAAATAAATCTAACTGCGTAACTCCCCAATGAAAGTAATTTCTACTTTTTTTAACTATAGATTCCCCATTACGTTCTGAAATTAACCAGAGTAGCTCTTCTTTGGCTATCTGAATAAATAACTCTAAAGATGCTATTTCAGCTTCTGCCTCATCTCAATCTCCCAGTGGATCATATTCTACCCAGAACAGCTAGTTAAAGATCTAAAACATAACGCTTAATACAATTGCTTGACAAAGGCTTATTTTCGAAGCAAATGAATACTGTTAAGTAACAACCAGAATTAAAACAATACGAATCACTAACTTTCATAAAATTTCTGGGCTACACACAGGAGACACATGAATGTGTGAGCACATCTGTCACTTCTGCCCCATACATTCAAAGTGTGTTCTGGGCAAGTCTGTATTATGGCGAGTGTCACCAGCGGTGGATGAGCCTATTCCTGGAGTGAACCTGCCATGATGATGTGTATTTCTACCTTTCTCTGTTTTACTGACAAAAACTGGCCATTTTCAAAATCTCCCATTATTAACAAAATAGATTTTTTTCTCCTTGAAATGCGTTAATCTCCTAATCTACTCAGTACATGGTAATTTAACAGCATTTTATTTTATTTTATTTTTAAAGATTTTATTTATTTGACAGAGATAGACAGCACAAGTAGGCAGAGTGGCAGGCACAGGGAGAGGAAGAAGCAGGCTCTCCACTGAGCAGGGAGCCCTATGTGGGACTCGATCCCAGGACCCTGGGATCATGACCTGAGCCGAAGGCAGCCACTCAACGGACTGAGCCACCCAGGTGCCCCTTAACAGCATTTAAAATGATATTATTTGTGCAGCTTTAAAAGTATACCTACAAGACATTGATTTTTTTTTTTTTAATTTCTGGGCTTTGGCATAGGAATGGCAAATACACTTCCTCTCAGTCACAACTATAAAAAACTGCCATGATTGTACACAAAGCACCCTGTTCCAAAGGAGGCCTGGACCAGGCCCAGCAACGAAAGAGTATCAGGGAGGAGGCCATGAGCACAGAGCAGAGCAGTGGCAGACCAACAGCGTGAGCAGTGTCAGCTTTGTGAAGATTCTGTGAAGCCATAGCCTGTTTATCTCCTTGGCCTTTATTCCTCCTCCTCCTTCTGATTCCAGGCAAACTTTGTTTATTGCGCTTTGCTTTACTGTGCTTTGCAGATACTGCATTTCTTAGAAACTGAAGGTTTGTGGCGACCCTGTGTCAAACAGGTCCACCGGCACCACTTTTCCAACAGCCTTTGCTCACTTCATATCTGTGTCACATTTTGGTAATTCTCATAGTTTTTTACACTTTTCCATTATTATTATTATATTTGTCATGGTAATTATAAGCAGTGATTATGAACAACCCCCTGAAAGCCTAGATGATGGCTAGCACTTCTTAGCAATAAATGTTTCTAAATTAAGGGGTGTGTGTGTGTGTGTGTGTGTGTGTGTGTGTGTGTACATATATATTTTAAGGTATAATTAAAATATATACCTTATATTTTATATTTTTTAATATACATACATATATTTTAAGGTATAATTCTATTTGCATACTTTAACTACAGTACAGTGAAAACATAACTTTTATATGCATCAGGAGACCAAACAGATCATTTGATGTGCTTTACTGCAATACTAGCTTTACTGCAGCGGTCTGGAACCAAACCTGCAATCTCTGCGTATGCCCGTATCTACCAAAATTTCTGCTGCTTCTGTGGTTATTCTACACTGAGTGGACAAAAAAAAAAAAAAAACAAACCTCAAATCAGCTGATACTTTCTATCAATTCAAACTACAAACTTTTATAGGGCAGGTGTTAAAGGTTTAATAAACTAAGTCTCAAAGCAATATGTTTTAGGTTATAGTAAATTAAATCATGTTTCTTAAACACATACTTGCCCATAGCACATTTTTTTTCTTTTTTTTTTTTAAAGAGTTTTTTTTATTTATTTGACAGAGAGAAACACAGCGAGAGAGGAAACACAAGCAGAAGGAATGGCGGCGGGAGAAGGAGGCTTCCTGCGGAGCAGGGAGTTGGATGCAGGGGCTCGATCCCAGGACGCTGGGATCATGACCTGAGCCGAAGGCAGACGCTCAAAGACTAAGCCACCCAGGTGCCCCCAGAGCACATTTTCTAACACGGAATTCAGTCCACTAACCTAATGGCAAGAATGGAGTTAAAACAGAGTGGATAAATTTAAATACACTTTTCTGTAAACACTAATCTGTGGATTTCAGTTACGCAGTTCATCCAAAACCTGCAATTTTATACATTTTAACAAATGCAATCAGGATAAGCCTTATAATCAACACAGTTGTGATCTAATCCTATACAAGTCTTCCGTTGACACCTTTGGTGAGATCAAGAAAACTCCCAGCATCAAAAAAATCTGAGACTCCAAAAACAATAATTGTGTTTTTCCTTATTCTTTATTTCAGTTCACCACTGAGAAGTCATGGTAAATCAGAACTAGCAGGGATGGTAATGATCTAGTCGAAAGCTTATTTTTATTATACATAGCTAAATTCCAAGAGGAAACAGCCCCAAGTAACAGAGCAGATTTCCAAAAAACCACAACCAAGTTTCTTCCGTTGGTTTTCTACGAATTCAGTACAAAAGTGACTGCTCCTACCACTCTCAGAAAAATGTACCTATCACCTATGGATATTCAAGCAATGCTTTTCCTAAATATTTCTGGTACTGAATATAAGTGTTTCCACTATAATATGATAGACACATTCCTGAAAACCTCCCATTTTTGAACAACTGCAAATGAAAATGAATAGTGTTCATGGGAGAAAAGGAGTTGGGGCAACTTTTTAAACCAATGCAACTTCATATCCAGCCCACTAACAAAAATGATAACCAGTACCCTGAGAGAGAACTCGGACAGCCCACCCAGGTAGCTCAGCACAGCTGGAGGCTGCCTCAAGGGAATTTAAAATGTACAAAAGCAACTACAACAGTACAACTGGAAAATGGAGCAATGAGAGCCATCCAGGCAGGGCTGGGGGTGCATCTCTCGGGGGGATAGAGCCCTCCAGCAGAAGAGCACTTTTAGTTTCTTAAAATACAGCCAAAAGGATTCCTGCCTATGTAGCAGCTGAGCTGAGGCTGAGGATTATAATCCTCTGCAGCTATTCTGGGTCCCTTTAGTTAAAAAAAAACCACACAGAAACAAACACAATTTCCATCTGATGTTATTCCCCTTTATGAACCGTGAGAAAGGTAACTGGCAGTCCAGAAACGTGTGTTTTAGGAGAGACTATATTAAAAACTAGGTATTGCCACCAGGAATCTGGTTAAGTTAAAAAAATCCTTAAAGTAAATCAATAACCCAAGTGGGCAGAGAGGCCAGAATTTAGAGTTTCATTTTTTTCTTCCATATATTCCCAAAAAGTCGTATGTTCCCTTTAACAACTTTGAAACTCTAAAATAAGGAATGACAGGTTTTGATAAGCTTCCAAAGTAATACATAAAAGATGTCTTTTTTAACAAATTTTTTAAATGAAACATAAGCGATCGAGTTTATTTGCCTGCCAAACGTAATCAGCTGAAATGAGTTATACGAGTCTGAAAGCACCATGGTACACAAAGATCCCTCCGGATCACGGTTTCAGTCAGAAGTCCTTACCTGAAGCACAATAGGATCAATGCAAGTAAATTTAGTTTCTTCTCTGTAGAGATACTCAATGGAACACTTCAACAGAAGAATTTTGGGATTTTTAATACAAGAATTCATCTACAAAACATGAAATTTGTTAAAAGCTTTTTAAAGCCTGCACTTTACAGACCTTTTCTAATCCTATCTTTAAAGTCATACTGTTTATAATTCTTCCTAAATAGACTATCTCCTTATATTTGTATCGAAATACTCTCATTTAGTTCTTTTGTGGTATTCTCTTACATATTTTTTCAGAACAAATTGCTAAGAGCAATGCAGACTTCCTCAAAAATTGGCTTTGTTTCACTAATTCTATCTTAACCTAATCCTCTACACTTAAAAGTTTTTTTGGTTTTGGTTTTTTTTTTCTAATATTGCAAGAAAAGATATCAAGCCCTGGATATGGAAGAGAAGGGCTTAAAGACAGGATTCTTCATAAACTCGTAGAGATCAGCAACTTTGAAAGCATAATTTACCCTTTCTAAAATTCAAGAAGGAGAAAGGAGGGAGAAAAGAAGGAAAACACTTCCTGAATAGATTCCAAGCAGTGATAAATTGGGAAGCCAAACTGGGTAACAAGTCAAAAAGGAAAACCTTAAAGTATATCCAGAAGGGCAGACTCAGGCAAAGACCCTAACCATGCAACTAAAGCCCCAGGCCCAACAGCCCGGGCCCCGCGATGGAGGTTCAGAATGACCGTGCTTATACACTCTGAACTGGCAAAACAGTGAATGCGTCAGTTGGGGAACTACAATTGGGGATTTTTGTTTTTAGCAACTACAAGTTAAAGACTATCTCTAAATATGGTCAGTGGAACAAGACAGTCATTCATGCATATGTTTCGACCACTCCCACACACAATTTTCAACTCTGGAGAAAAGCTCAACATACTTTCCTCTTAATTCAGTAGAGATCATCTAATTCAGCTTAAATTACTACCTTGATGGATAATGTGCCTGCTTTAATAAGACTCTACGTAGAAATACTGACATTGGATTAAATCCAAGCATAGTTTTACTTATCTATGGTCACTGACAATTTTGGGGAGGCTTCATGCCTTAAAAAAAAAAAAAAATGAATTAGTCTCAGCTTAGAGAAGAGTGAAAACAGGACTGTAGTTTGCCCATCGGGTTGCTCACACTAGATAGAAATCTACCTGAGCTCTCACTGTAACCAAATCACCATCTCCAGAGGTGGGGGGTCAGGGTATCTGTTTGCAGTGAGTTCCTGGAGTGATTCAGGAGCACAGCAAATTTGGGAGCACTGCTAGATCGATGGTTTTTCAAAATGTGAGGACCAACCAATGACATGGGAAACACGTGCAGTGCCTCCTTTAAAAGCAGCCCCATGTTTCCCACAGCCCCACACTCTTCACGCCCGTACACTGAATGAGAATTTCTAGGGGTTGGGCTTAGGAATCTACATATTTAACAAGGTCCACCGGGGAGCGTGATATACCATGCACTTTGAGAATCAGGGGACTTCAGAATAAAGTTCAAGCCCCTAAGTGGGATACAGAGCTCCCTGCCTGCTTCCTCCAGTCTCATCTCCTTTCTCATCTTGCACCTAAGGATCTCAGAGATTCCTTAATACACCAGGTTATTTCCCCCATTCCTTTGTGCTAGTGCTAAAAAGAGGCCTCAGGCCTGAAGGCAAAGATAGGTGAGAAGGATAATAGAACACCAGTGATTGTTCTGCAGCTCAGCTCTAGAAGAAAGAACAAAGTTTTAAAATGCTAGGCCTCTGGAAGGATTCCAGTCTGTTAGAACTTGTCTCCCCAAGATGTGGCAGGTCAAAGGAGAAATGATACCAGTACCCTATTATTCTGTTGGTCTAGAAGGCTGACCTACCCCCTCCCTTCCTTCTCTTGTCTCATGAATTCCTGTTATCCAAATCCTAATCATCATCAGCCCTGAAGACCTTACCCGAACCTCCAAAATTGCACCCCTACAGCAGACACTGCTAATTGCTCCTTGATATCCATTCTCCTTCTCTCCTATGATTAGGGTACCCCAACTTGTTGGCTTGGTGGTACACAGTCATAGTTTACTGAACTTCACTGTTGAACAGATCCCATTACCTTTTTATGTGCAATATTTTTGGTACAAACAAATCCATTGACAACCACAGAATCAAACTTCTTTCCACCTGGAATCTAATGAAACAAGAAAACAAAACTCAATGATATATTATTAGAATCCAGCCAGATGGGTTCTATTATTTATTTCCATTTTTAATTTTAAATATTATGTAATCAAATCAATAAAGAAAATCTCAGGATATAATTCTTCCTTTCAACCAATAATTAATGAGATCTAGCATGACTGTTTCTCTACCTCCCACTCTTTACAGTCTTATCTGGAACTCTAAAATACCCATATGACTGACCAAACTGGCAGTTAAAACCATTACTGAATCAAATGTCATAGGCAAAAAATACATATAGGACTCCACTATCTAAATAAGGCAATTACCCACTACTTTTCCTTAGAACAGTGACAGTAAGTAATCTTTAGGAAGAGGTCTTCTCATAGACGATATGTCAAGAAAAAGGAAGCAAAAAAGAAGAAACCACCTTTGTTTGGTTTCCCGATTCCATGCCCAACTCATCCCCTTCCTCTCACTTCCTATGGGTGGCTTCTATGACCTGTAAGTGCACTGCTAACAAACAGCAGACAGATAAGCCTCCCCTTCCTTACTTAGAACCCCTTTCAGATTACCATTAAGAGACAAAGTACCACCAGCCCACACCATCAGTTTCGGCACTAGAAAAGCACTAGCAGGGCTCACTTTTTTAATATGGACGAACTGACGGATATCCATGTCATCGTCCCGGTTCTTGACATCAGGTCGGACTGTCTGAACAACCTGGCAGACCAGTGATACGATGATGTCCCTCCAAGATGGTGACAATGACTCATTATGGAGCAACTGTTGGAGTAGTGCCATCATGTGGTTATGATTAGCTGAACTACAAAAAAGAAGTTTGCAGTTATTACTGCCAGAGACAGTAATTCTGAAGATGCAGTAAGCAGTCTACAAAGAAATACGCAGAGGAATTATGGCTCAAAGACAAGATCTTCTTAAGCCAATCTTATTTTACCTGTACCTTAATGATTTTATACGTGAATGAAATCTGTGAGTATCTTCAATTAAATTTTAACACATAAATTACAACTGGGACATACCATCACAGTTTAGGACTCTTGCTTTGTAAGAAATTTCATCAGAACAGGCTTTATTAACTAAGTAATCTCAGTATTTTTGACTTTATGAGGAAGAACAACTACGCATATGCCCATCAAGTCACTGAAAATTATAAAAATGGAAAATTAACATCAAAAAGCTCACTGCCTTACAGCAACCTCTCCATGGCTTGTTTCTCTCCATTCTCCTCCCTCAGCAGCTCCAGGTTGTTATGATGCCAGCCCAAAGGTGTGAAAGGCAGCTCTTTGGATTTCTCCTCAACTCGACGATTAAATAAGGATTCTACGTGTAAAATAAGAAATTGTATTTCACCGTTATGTTTTATGCCATGCTCTTAATAGATTTAGAAAGTGCCAATTTATCTTTTTATGTTTTAAACTCAGGCAATTCAAACTGTTGGTGTAAAAAAGCAAGGACATGTAAATACACAAAAAAATTAAGTGTGAGTTCGATCACCAATATTCACAACAGTCAAAATCAGAACAGTAAAAAGCAAATTTACATAGGGGACTAGAACTCTCAAGCCAATAATTATAAACACGGCTTCTGAAAAACAAGAGATTTTTACAGTCTTTTTATTTCACTGGGGACATTAAAAAATAAGGGGGCCACCTTTCCCTGTAAAATTACAAACTAAAAACTGCATATAACAGAACTCTGAGTGCTGGCAGAACAACATGTGATAGTGTGGGTGCTGAACTTTAACAAAGAGGAAAGCTCAGCCCTGATACGTATCAACCCATACACAATAGTGTTGACAGTCTATTTTGACAATTCTTTATAGTGTTTCTCAGTATTAGAACAAAGGCTTTTTTTAAGCAAAACCTTTACAAATCAGACCCAAAACGAACTATAAAGAAATATTAAAACATGATAACAATTTATGTAAAATTTTGTGAAATCTTTAAGTTTTTAAAAAGAATGAAAACGCATCTAGACAAAAAACAGATTATATTAAAAGCTTTGCAAAAAGGAGGGGGTGACTGGGTGGCTCAGTCGGCTGAGCATCTGCCTTTGGCTCTCAGGTCATGATCCCGGGGTCCTGCGATCGAGCCCCGCATCGGGCTCCCCGCTGGGTGGGGAATCTGCTTTTCTCTCTCCCCTCCCTCTGTGTGTGTGCTCTCGCTCTCTCTCTAGCTCTCCCTGTCAAATAAATAAAATCTTTAAAAAAAAAAGCTTTGCAAAAAGGATGCTCACTATATAATTACTGAAAAACATGACTGAATAAATGGAAGGATTGAATAAATGTAAGGGAAATGCTTACAAAAATTCTCTAATCCTTCCCCCTCTTAAAGCAAAAGCAAACCAAACAGAAAACTTTCAACCGAACAGTCCAGCACCACAAAGTAAAGCGTGTGTCCACAAATAAGGTACAAAAAAACTCTACATCTTAATTATGTAAACAGCTGGCCTATATAAACTTCTAGTTGAACCAGATGTTCAAAGATGAATTTAGAAACACTGCTAAGTTATGAGAACTTAACTGAGGTCTGAGCTGTGGAGTGTTATGAACTAATTAAGTATGTCCTTACTCCACAGTAAGCTAAGCAGGGAAGGTAAGAGAAGGCTGTCTTCTTCTATACTGTCTTTTGTCTCCAACAAATCAGTTCTTTTTCTCCCCATTTCTCTTTCCAATTCCACAGGGCAAGCAGCGTTCTCAAACGGATGAGATCTCCCTAAGGGCTTTTTGACAAGTTTGAGAATCCTTGATGATACGTATATCAATACTTAATTTTATATTCATGATTTGGAAAGCATTAAACTATGCCCTTCAAAGAATAAAATTTAAATTCTATAAAAGCTTTTATATAACTGCTTTTCAGATCAGATATTTTCTCTCAAACCAAGTCCAAATTTATATTCTTCATTCCCAACATTCTCAGAGTGACTATACATATAAAAACTGTGTTCCCAAAGTACTAAAATAATCAAATTTATTTTCAGTACCTACTCTGTGCCAATCAATGTGCTAGGCCCTAAGTACACCCTTACAAGTAAGACACACTAACCTATGTACAGCTTTTGATAAAATTACCTTTGATGAAGGCGTCACTTATTGAGAGTTGTTGTCCTCCATTGTCAGAAATCAAATACTCTGCATACCAAAGAGAGAGCAGAGGAGGAAGAAAAGGAGAGACTTATGACTGCAACATGCCGGCGTAATTATACAGAGAACACACCTACACACAAAGTATTACTCATACTAAACCCAACACTGCCCAGCCAATTGAAGAAAGCTTTAGGCTAAAATTCATCTTTATACTTATTCCATACACTTCAAACCAAACTTAATACACTTGAATAATAACTCAACAGAACCTTGAAGCAGTAATGTCAGATAATCTTTAACAGATTGCTTTTCTCTTAACAAAGCTGAACCTGTAATTTAGTAATTCAGTAACTTAGGTATGACCAAAAAAAGCTACACTATTTTTCTCATGTAAAACTGTATGATTTCACAAATAACTGTCTATATACAAAATAGTTTATAGAGAAGCCACCTGAAAAAATATATAAGGTTTTTGGTTTTTTTTCAAATTTCAGACTATATGCTATAAAGCAAATTAATACAGAAGTGCCATTGGCAGGGAATAAAGATTTAACTCATCAGGATTTTTATGTGTTTTTGAATTAGGGTTTGTTTTTCAAGATTCTAACCGAATACTGCCAAAGAGTTGCCATAACTGAATATACGCTGTGTTCTTTTAGAATTTTAGAATATTACGTTTCTCACAAGTGAAACTTAATTCTCTACTTCCCCATGAACTTTTTTCTTTGCATCCGTGACCAAAAGCATAGCTCAAATGAGGTTCTTTCTACTATGCAAATGAAACCACAATGTATTTTAAGCCTTTTAAAATAAAAGTTCTCCAAAAAATTCTTTCCAAGCAGATTTCACTTATAACAAATGAGCTTAGGAACTTGCTATGTTTATATGCCATTATGCTCATCCTTTGAACAAGAGAGCAGAGAAAAAGTTTTACGTTGGAAATTCAAAGTGTACCATGCCAAACACAATAAATCAAGTATGTGGACAAATAAAAACAGATGTTATACCTTATTTCTATACCTCCCGCACAGAAATGAATAATGCTGATCTGTTTGTTCAACTAACACATTGGCTTTACAAGCTTTATTTTTCATACTAAAGATTAAGTATATACATACATCACAGATGTATATGATGTATTTTATGATGATGATTTTCAAACATACAGAAAATCCTGTATCCTTCCCCTAGGTTTAACAATTGTTAATGTTCCATATCTGATTTCTCTCTACATATATGTATTGATTTCCCCCAACCATTTGAAGTTACACACATCATGACCCTTGACCACTAACACTTCAGCATACATCTCTTTAAAAAAAAGGAATTCTTCTATACAGCCACAATACCATTTACATACTTAAGAAAACAGACAGTGTCTTCAAAAAAAAAGAAAGGGAAACTGACAATATCTTAATATGATGAAATTAGTGCATGTTCTTCAAATTTATCTAACTGTCCCCAAAATGCTTTAATAAATTTTTTTGCCTCGAACCTGGATCCAATAAGGTTCATATGCTGCATTTCCTTTATTCTCTTTTAGTCCAAAGCAAACCTCCTACCTTTCTACTTTGTCATGATACTGAATTTTAAAAGAACCCAGGCCAAATGTCCTGTGGAATGTCCCATTTTCTGGATTCAACTGGATTGTTTCCGTATGATGCTCACTTGCTCCCATGGGTTTTCCTATACATGGGAAGTTAGATCTAGAAGCTTACAGAAGCTATGATTCTCACTTCTCTAGGTCCTATTCACTAACTTAATCAAGAATAGTTCAGAATCCTGCTTGCAACACACAACAAAATGTATTTTAATTGTACAACTCTCCAAGTTTTACCAATAGTGAAAATCTAATCAAGCAAGAAGATCTCAATGTTCCAGTTATACAAGTTTATGAAAATGTGGGGTTTGCCTGCATAAGATAAAAACAGATTTTTTTTTAAGTACAGATATGTCAATCAATTTTAGAAATCCAAATTTCCTCTGTCCTGGAAGATAAAGGATGATTCCTAAGAAAATATTTTATAAATATTACCTTTAACTTCAATGGAAAGATAAGAACCACCCATTCCCATTTACACTCTAAAAGGAAGGAAAACCGGAGGCAGAGGGTATATTATTACTCTTTCGCTTCACTACCAGTTGACTCTGACAATATTTACTTTCTGGTCATCAGTGTTAATGTTAACTACGATGCAGAAAAAAATACAAATACATTATTGTACTTCAACTTCACAAGAAAAACAGAAAAAGAACAATTCTTGTTAGTATGCTAAAAACTAATAGGAGAGAACTGTGAAAGCCAGAAACATTCATTAAGGGATTTCGAAAGGCCTTAAATTTTAGACTCTCGAGGTCGCATATGACCTATGTGCCCTACAGCATAACCCAGGAACATCCCTTTCCTGCTGCCATCAGGTTACTCCTCCAACATGTGGCACAACCATTACACAAAATACAAATCCACGTGTTATATTAATAGTGACATCACAAAGTTCTTACATTTGCCAAACACACTAATAACTTCTTTATGGGTGCTTTTTATAGAGAGACTCAGAGAGACTCCAGAACCTGTGCTTTTAAAAGGCTTTTAAAAGGCAGATATAACTATCGCCTGTAACTCCCTCTTTAACATATTTCAAGTGTGAAACTGTCCTCTTTGTCCACAAGGTTACTGAGACCATTAAATGTCTTCTTAACAAAGACAAGTCTCTACCAGTCCCCTGAGCTAACAATCTCATACCACCATAAAAGAAGGAAATGGGATTGTAGTGAAAAGATTTATTTTAGTTAACCAACACCAGTGCCCAGTCACCACCCATCCCTTTTCTAAATACCACAGGACATCCTCTTAATTTTTTTCTACAATTTTACCAACTTCCAAAGTCAAATCAACAACCTATTTTTTACAAAATTGTAATGCCTCTGTCACTGCAATCATCTGAACACCCTCCCTCCTTTTCTTCATTAATTCTCCAAAGATAACAAACTCTGGCCCCATGATCACAGCTCTAAATTCTTTCAATAATCTGGTATATATTTTGCCTGAACCTGGCAAAAGACTTATTGAAAATAATCAGGTATTCTCTAACTTCTCTTCATTATCTTGGACTTTACTTTCCTTTTAACCATATATATTTTTTCCTGATAAAATTATCTTGATGGGGCAAGGAGGAGACGCTTCAGTTAATATTATAATCATCTTCCCCATATTATTGCCCTGATTTTCTTTCTTTGTACCACAATTTTTAAAATCTTTTCTGAGATGTCCTTGGCATTTATTCCATCCATCAGTGCAATCTGGACTTCTGCTATCCTGTCATTTTTTTTTTAAAGTGCTGGCCCCCGATTCAGATTCATCCTCCTATAAACGTTACCTCTCACAACTTTGTAGACAATCTTTTTAAAGGGTTGAGAGCTGAGAGGTTGCAGCAGTCATGGTGATTTTTTCAACTGTGGATGCTTCCCCTTTAATACTCCTTAGGGCTACAATTTGAGGTTGTACTGTACAAATGTCACTATTGAAGCTCCCTGTTCCATTCCTCTCCCACTATTAGGGAGTCAGGCATCCTAAAGCAAATGGTCCCACTGTGCTCAGCAGTCCATCTTTTGCTATTAACTAACACTATGATGACATGTCACTTTCTTCACTGTTTTCATAATTTCCTAACCTTCCAAGGCATGAAATCATCATGTCAAAAAATGTATTTCACGATCTACTTTCACCAAAATGAAACTGCATTGCCAACATATGTGTCCAAAGGACAGATATCCTCCAACACAACAGATGCCACCTCTGACGCACATCTGTCATTTCTATTACAAACGCATCACCCAGTATGCTCCAAGGAACCAGACTACAGTTCATCACACCCAAGTGTCACATCTACTCCACTGTCCTTTCATACTCACCCAAATGTTCTCCACTATGCTTACAACTTGTCTTGAGGATTCCCATAAAGATACGTATCTTACTCATGTTCACTCATGTTGAATGCTAGGCAAGTCTCCTCTTTTACTGCATCCTCTCTAAATTAAAAATTCTTATTTTTTAATAAGATATACCTTTTTATTACAACTCTTTTTGTTGTTTCAATTTTTTATTTAAATTCAAATTAATTAATACATAGTATAATATTAGTTTCAGGAGTAGAATTTAGTGATTCATCATTTACATATAACACCCAGCGCTCATCACAAGTGCTCTGCCTAATACCCATCCCCCACTTAGGTCATCCCCTGCCCACCTCCCCTTCAGCACCCCTCAGGCTGTTCTCTATCCTGAAGTCTGTTTTATGGTTTGCCTCTCTTTCTTTTCCCCCCTGTTACTATAACTCTTAAAAACTTTTTTACCATATCTTGAGGATAGTGGTTACTACTGACCGTCATTAGAAATTTGTTATAAAAATGGGAGTTTGTTTCCAATTATTTTAGAATAGATGTTTAGCTTCTCTCTTCTGACCATATTTTTAGATTCAAAATAGGAAGTAGCAAAGAATCAAACAAGCATTTCTAATCTAAGGAAACAATTCAACTTTAGAGGGCTAAATGTTAAAAAATCCAAATTCCACGTGAAATCACAGGAAAAAAATGGTTTCATCTTTATAATGATTTTTTAGTTACTAGAACATAATGAAATCTCATAATTACTTATTTACTTATGTATTTTTTTATTTTCTTTTACATAATGCCTCGTTAGGGCTAAAATTTAATTTGGCTGTTAGTTATATTCAACAGAGTAAACCCTGACATCCATTTTTAAAAAGCATTTCATATATGACCTCACTAACATGTGGAATTTGATAAACAAGGCAGAGGATCACAGCTGAAGAGAGGAAAAAATGAAACAAGAAGAAACCAGAAAGGGAGACAAACCATAAGAGACTTATAATCTCAGGAAACAAACTTGAGGGTTGCTGGAGGGGAGGGGAGTGGAGGGATGGTGTGGCTGAGTGATGGACCCTGAAGAGGCTATGTGCTATGGGGAGCGCCGTGAATTGTGTAAGACTGATGATTCACAGACCTGTTCCTCTGAAACAAATAATACATTATACGTTAATTTAAAAAATGACATAAAATAAATAAAAACCAAAAAATAAAAAGCATCTCATTTTTTATATACTGCTATATTAGATTTTAGCAATGATTTCTTTTTTTTTCTTCTATACCAGATGTTTTCTGAATACGGTAATTATTATTTTTGAGTCAGTAGAATAAACCCTCAAATGAGACAACTAAAAATAACTTCACTTTGTATTACTCAGAGAAGAAACCCTTTTTTAAAGACGGCACATACATCACATTTTTTTTTTGAGGTGGACAAAAGAATAATATTTTATTTTTTAACAACAGAAAGTATAACTACTGCATGGCCTGGGAATACACGTGAGCATTTGATCGACATGATCCTTCCCTGCAGACAAACATCTGTGAGAAGCTTCATCATGGTTAGAAACCATGGAAAAAACACAATGATATCAAGAAAGAAATGTGTATCTTCAGTCTGTTCTTTCCATAGCAAACATTTTAAATCACAGTAGAAAGATGTTTTGGATTGTGTTTCCCCCTAATATAGATCAAGCACCTGAAAAGGTTTAGTAAAATACTACATTACTGGTTAATAGCATAAGCAAATAGGCTTTAAAATGTTATATAAAGAAAGAGAAATGAATAGAGCAGAACATCCATGTTATAAATGCAAAGAAATGCCACCTTGGAAGTTGCACATTATGCTAAGGGAAGAGCAGTAGTAGTAGATCCTTTTAAAGATGTAGTTCCTTTTAAAGACTACAAGCTTTAAATTGGGTGTGGTGGTACTGAGGGAGAAAACGAGAAATAAAAGGAACCAACCAAAAAAAGTGTGGGGAGGCGGTGTGGGGAAAATGAGAAAGGGAGAACAAAACCCACACCGAATCCCCTCCGCCATGTGGGACGGAGGAAGCCTGGAGGACAGGCTGGCATGAGATCGTGTGGCCCAGCTCTCCAGCCTGTGCCCGGATTCCAGATGGTGACTACCTCCTACCTTTTTGGTCGGCAGGGTGAGGGGGCACATGTGGGTACTTGGAGGGCTTCTTGATATGGAAGTTCACGTTGTCCAGCTCCACGTTCAGGCTGATGGAAGCGGCTGAGTCACTGTCCACTGTGGACTGGAAGCTGCTGACTGATGTGCGCTTGCTAGGACTGGCAGAATCTTTTAGTGTCGGGGAGGGGAAAGAAATACAGGGAGAGGAGGGGAGTAAAAATGGGTTTCATCAGGGTATTGGAGGAAAGGAGAAAAATGTTCTTTTAATAGACAAGCCCAATGTGCAATACCAAAATGGATACAGTATTTTCATGTACTTCTGTGGAGACTTAATAAAATTGGAACACATTAAATATAAGATGAATTTTAAGATGGAGAAATATATTGGAGGTTCTGCAGAGAGAAAGTCTGATATCATAGTCAAGAGGTGAGAAAGTTGTCTGCTGCGGTATTATTAGCTCAGAGTTATTTTTAAGCTGCTGCAAACTACAGACTATGGCAAAATCTGAAAACGCCAGTAGCCTAACAAGTTGGTTTCTTAAGAAAATACTGTATCTAGAACAAGGACTGCTATCAGATGTTTATGTTTAGTTGGTGCCATAAAACTCAACGTAGAATTGTTTCAACTAAACAAACAAGACCATTTTCTCATACATACACAGTAATGACTCATAAAAATTAAAACGTTAGAAAGCTTAAACTCACTAGTCAAATTATCGTCACCTTCTTCAGCTATCTGTTCTGTGTCACTGTCATCGAACTTTATGTCTTTAAACCAGGATGGCTCAGAGTGTCCTTCCACAGAGTTCACTGAGTCACTGTCTGGAGAAGGGGTCTCGGAAAATTCTGTACTCTGGAAAGATCAAGACAAGTTCAGTGGCAACTTTCAATGACGACACTATAAACACTAGCCCAACGCTAGATTATACTAGAATAAAATAATGAATAAAATGAACGAATAAAATGAATGGATAAAATTTATGAATAAATTTACACAAAAATAAGCAAATTAATAGAAACCAAGTAAACCGGTATTAATGCTGATAATTCCACTCTGATAATTATAATTGTCACTAATCAGTAGGTTTAGACAGCTTAATATGAGCAAAACATAATATACACAGATTTTGGTGTTTCATTTCATGCTTTTTAGTCCTCAGAGTAAACCTGGCTTAGAATTTATTCTAACCCTGTGCCAACGCTAGGACACATTCTGGAAAACAACTGTTAGATTTTAACAAATAACACCACACCAGTCTTTTTAGTCACTTGTCTTTTCTAACCTTTGAGTTTGCAATTTTAGTTCACAAAGGTATTCCTAAACATTATACACACACACACACACACACATCAAATTAATGTAAACCAAAAGTGAAAGCTTATCTTTTTAAAAAGTTCTATTTTAAATAATTCCTATTCCCTAATTAAAGGAAAAAGATATATATATATCATGTTTTACCACTGCTATACAATTTAGTACTGCTAATGTGTCAAAACCTACTGCATCGGTGATACTTTTTCAATCATTTTATAATGTATACTCTCTCTGAGTCCTGAAAACGCAGACATAGTGAAACTGAAAACCATTAAAGATAAATGACAAGCGACTATAACACCACTAGGCCCAGCTTAAGAAAAGTCAAACCAACTGGAAGGTGTCTGATTCCAATAGGTTCTTCATCACCCCTACCAACAAAGGAAAAATGTTTTTTAACTTTCAAACAGGGCAAATGTATCTCTAATTCAACGACTTTTTATTCCCACAGTGAAGAAAGACTTCACAACTCATCAGCGATGACACGGAAAACTACCTGCAGCGGTCTGTACAGCGCGTACTCATCCCTGAAAAGCTGGTCGTGATGACTGACACAATCCAGCCAACGTCCATCGACCATTGCTTGTCCGATGGCTATAGCTTGTGCCCTGAATTAAGACCAACAAAAATAAAAACTTTAAAAAGTGAGAGTAATTTCACGGGCACAAGATGAGACGCAAACTGAATTTTCTTCAATTTTAATCACCTGGAATTACAGATGGTTGGTCAACAGGTGAGGGATAAAACAAGTGAGACTTGAAGCTGAATTGAAAGATTTTCCCAGATACCAAGAGTAAAGAAGAAGATGCTGGTAAGGCAATCCTACCAAAACCTAATTTTACTTACAACAAAGTAAAACAAATTTTACTTACAGCACATGTAACAAGTGCTCAGTGCATGCATACCCCAAAACTACAGTAAAACTTGCATGGTTCCTGCCCTCAAGGAGCGTACAGTCTTGGTAAGAAGACAATACCAAATTGTCTTCTTATATGAAGACAATATATGAAATAGATACTTAACACATATACAATAATATATAGATACTTGAGGTGCACCCTGGTGCCCTGTTGGTTAAGCGTCTGCCATGATCACAGGGTCCTGGGATCGAGCCCCACATTGGGCTTCCTGCTCAGTGGAAAGTCTGCCTCTCCCTTTCTCTCTTTCTGTCTGCCTCTCCCCCTGCTCATGCTCACTCTCTCTCAAATAAATAAATAAAACTTTAAAAAATAACAATAATACACAGACAATACATGAAATAGACACTTAACACGCCGCACTTATATGGCATTTCACAATTTATAAAGCATTTTAGCCCATATTATTTCATTTCATCCTCACAGCTTCTTCACAGCACCATACTTTCTCCTCACATTGAAACCAAGAGGTCCAAGGTTCAAAGAGATTAAATAATGTGAGTAAAAGCATAAAACTAAAAAGAAATATAGTCAAAACTGGACCCCAGGGTTTCACTGCTAAAGCTTCTACTCTATCTTGTTACATACTTATTTCTTCCCAGGAAAGGAGTAGTTAATCTAATCAACTAGAATAGCTTAGGGACGTGTTGCCTTGAATGGCAATAGGACCTGTCCATCTCTTTCTCGCAAATGATTCCTGAGGCGAGCAAGACATTCCAGGTGTGACTTATGAACTCAATTCCATAGAAGAGATTGCAATGTCCAGATCAGAGAACAACAGCAGGAGAATCCACTGTGATCTTAATACCTAGCTACTTTCCCAAATCCTGCTTAATCAGAGAGCTTAGTGTTGGGGAATTACTGCATACTTCTGCTTATAATAAATAAGGTAAATTGTGATCCCATTTGCTCCTTGCATCTATTTACTACTGGTTAAAATGCAGAAGGGAGGAGGGGTGAGTCGTTAGCACCCTAAGCACCAAATGCAGGAAGCAAACAGCACCCTAGTCACAAAATTTGCTGCCTTTATATCTACAGTGTTATGGCCTTATTAAAAATAAAGTAATAAATAACATCAAAAAGTCTTTCTTAAGATCACACTACCTCGTAGCAATGTGTCCATTTCGGATTAACCAGTTGACCAATTCTTTTCCCACAATGCAGTTGGGATGCGTTCTCAGCCAGTAACGGTGATCCTGAAACTCCATTCCACTACTGTGATGGCAGATTTTCTTCCACAGGTCCTTTAACTGAACACTGTCCTGAAATCACATTATGAGAAAATCATTACTCCTGAGAAGGATGCTATTGCATACCTTTGCAGATTCTTTCCTTGATTTTTAGATGCATAAAAAGGAAATTCAATAGATTTCTTTGTCAGAGCCAACTTATACCATTTTATAGAAATGACACATGCATGGGGAGCAGCTTGAACTCAGTAAATCTAATTGCAAATGTAACTTTTCTTCTTAAAAACCAACTATCCCAGGGTACCTCTGTGGCTCAGTCGGTTATGCAGCTGCTTTCAGCTGAGGTCATGATCCCAGGATCCTGGTTTCAAGCCCCATGTTGGACTCCCTGCTCAGTGGGGAGCCTGCTTCTCCCTCTCCCTCTGCTGCTCCTCCCCACTACCCGGCTTGTGCACACTCTCTCTCAAATAAATAAAATCTTTAAGAAAAAATATAAAAACTACCTCAAATAATTTTTTCCAGTCAATGGCACATACACTCAGTCTCCTAGTTATCGAAGTACAAAATTGCAAAATCTCCTCTTTGAAGACAGGAAAAGGGAGAGGGGACAATAGTCAACCACACCAATCTGTTTCTCATAGCCTTCATTCCAGCAGGTTCTCACCTTTCTCACCTGTACCCCAACAACTGCCAAGGGTATCTTCCTAAAGGCAGGCCTTCAGTGAATGACTCCCTGCTCAAAAAAAATTCCAGCATTGCCCAGCACCTATGGGTTCAAATCTAAACTTGTAAAGGCTGAACTCACCATGTTCCACCAGGTAACCCCAAGTAACTTCCATCCTCATTACCCATACACTCCAGCTTAATCTCCTTGCCCACAGACTCCAGCTTACACTCTCTTTCAACCTCTCCTAACTAATAAATCCTACTTTGACGCATGGAAAATGTCATCCTTAGTTATCAGCTCTATACCTTGTCATACCTTTAAATAAGATTTGTTTTCCTCAATGCCTGCCCAAATCCATCCTGTTCTTCAAGGTCCAGGCCAAGCCTTTCTGTTTAAATCCCTCACCACTAATGATCTTTCTATTTATTAGTAAAATATTGCTTTTTTACTATTAAGAACCCCTGACCATCAGCCTCATTTCTACCTTTTGAAATTTAAGCTTGAGGACAGAAGCCAATTTCCATTTCTTTGAGTCACTCTCAGGACTAAACACAATATTTTACACTTCGATAAAGTCTATAAACAACTGATTATCATCTCATATAAACATACAGTAGAAAGGTATGCAAAGCATTCCATGTGTATTAGAAACATGCTTCAAAGTTTAAAAACAATCTAGGGGGACACCTGGGTGGCTCAGTTGGTTAAGAGTCTGCCTTCAGCTCAGGTCATGATCCCAGGGTCCTGGGATCAAATCCTGCATTGGGCTCTTTGTTTGGCGGGGAGCCTGCTTCTCCCTCTGCCTCTGCCTGCCACTCTCCCTGCTTGTGCTCTCTGACAAATAAGTAAAATCTTTAAAAAAAAAATAAAAAATAAAAACAATCTGGGACCTAACTAACTAAAAGTTCAGCTCTCTTACTATGTAAGCACCTCAATTCTTATCTTACCAGATGAAAGGGATCAAGAAAATATTAATGCAATATGAGTGCCAAATGCTTCCACACTTTCTTAGGTAATCCTAATAAAAACTTAAGCTAATTATTTCCTCTATTAATTTATATGCTAACTGGCTATTCATAGGTTTCCTAAACAGAGCAAAGATGCTGGACCAGTACCAGAAGAATTTTGCGTTCATCCTCAGTGGTCTCAGTCCTAACATAGGTTCGGTTAGCCTGGGGACTGACAGATGTCTCATATGAAGATACCATAGGAGAACCAGATCGATCCAGTGACAGGTTAGTAATGCTAGCTGATCTGGAAATAAAAACAAAAAGTGAAAACACAGTTGTAAATTCTTCATCAATAAATAAAATTACACTGAAAATTCATTTTTAAATAAATGCTTACTGGGGCCCCTGGGTGGCTCAGTTGGTTAAGTGACTGTCTTCAGCTCAGATCATGATCCTAGAGTCTCAGGATCAAGTCCTACATTGGGTTCCCTGCTCAGCAGGGAGTCTCCTTCTCCTTCTGACCCTCCCCCTTCTCATGCTTTTCCTCTTAATCATGCTCTCTCTCAAATAAATAAAATCCTTAAAATAAATAAATAAATAAATGCTTACGTGCCAACATTAAGGGTACTTTTAAGTGTAGTTATGATGGTTATGTATGATATCATTAGGAGAAGCTATTTCAAAATAAATGTAAAGCAAAGTAGCTATGGAGAAATTATAGGAAAGCATTGGTAAATATAGTATATTTATCAGTATTATTTCAGAGGATAAAAATATATAAACTCTTCTTGTTAAAATGCCGAAAACTAGTGTTTTTGTTTTGTTTTTTTTAAATTGACAAATATGAAGAATCACAGACTAAATGCAGAAATAATCTTGCAGGGGTCCCCGGGTGGCTCAGTAGGTTAAGTGTCTGCCTTAAGCTCAGATCAAGGACAGGAAACTATGGCCCACAGACCAAATAGTTTTTGCATAACCAATGAACCAAGAATGTCTTTAGGTGAACATCTATAATGTTCTGGTAAGAAAAAACATTAACTTTGAACCCAAACTAAGCAAATGTTATCCCCCAAAATAATGCCTTTCTTCTTCTTATAACTGCATTGTTATCCTCAATCATACTTTGAATTTGATCAATTAAAAAAATGAGTGAAAATTTGTTTCCTCTCTTGTTATATTATTACTTATATAATATCCTTAATTTTGCCTTTTGGCAAAGTTACTAGATAAATGACTTGTAAGTGGAATGTCAATAACATCAAACAAGATTTTATTTATTAAAAAACTGTAGCTAGAAATTTTAGTTAGCTTTTAGAAAAAAATGAGAGCAAATTTTAGCTTCTATAAAAGGATAAAAAGGCAGAAGCATCTACAATGAGTTAGACACTAAACCCATTTAATTCTCACAGCACAGTAAGGAGTAAGTACTACTAAATCCATTCTACAGATAAAGAAATCAAGAATCAGAGATTAAGTAATTTGTCTAAGGTAACTCAACTAACAGCTAGGTTGCCATTCAAAACCAGGTGTCAACTGAAAAACTATGCTCTCCCTAGTAGGAAGATAAAGACACTTCTAAAATAATTTTGGGGCGCCTGGGTGGCTCAGTCAGATGAGTGTCCAACTCTTGGTTTTAGCTCAGGTTGTGATCTCATGGGTCATGAGATTAGGCCTGAGATGGGCTCCAGGCTCACTGGGGAGTCTACTTGAGGTTTCTCTCCCTCTGTCCTTCCCTCAACTTGTGCATGCGCACGCACATGTGTGCTCTCTCTTCCTCCCCCCCAAAACTAAATAAATAAATCTTTAAAAAATTAAGAAATTATTCACAGGTCTGTAACAGGCTTAGCAAAAAGTCATTCTTAATAGCTTATGAGAAACCACTGATATCAAATAAGATTTTTCAAATAATCATTTATTTCTTAGCATATTCTTTTAGTGAAAAGTCACCACTGTATGCCTGATTCCATTAATTAAAATCTCTTTTCCAATGAATGTATTATCCCTGTATTTTGCTTCTCTAACATTCCAACTATCCCCGCACATATCCTGATATGGCAGTAACAAAAACCAAAGAAAATTAAATTTGTCAAATTTGCTGTCAAATACTTTTTTTTTTTTTTTTTTAGATTTTATTTACTTTCTTGACAGAGAAACAGCAAGAGAGAACACAAGCAGCAGGAGCGGCAGGCAGAGGGAGAAGCAGCAGCAGGCTCCCCACTGAGCAGGGACCCCCAACGCAGGCTGGATCCCAGGGTCCTGGGATCATGACCTGATCTGAAGGCAGATGCTTAACCATCTGAGAAACCCAGACACCCCTGTTGTTAAATACTCTAATAAGTAGCCTAGCATTAAGAATACTGGTTGAAGTTTTATTTAGAGAGTACTCACTAACTAAATTATACCTTTCCCAAAGACTTAATTCAGATTTTAGAGCTCAGAAAGTAGAATAATCAATCCTACCCCATTTTTATCTATCTGCTTGCTCTTCTCATTGCCAGGAAAGAAAGAAAAAATCAAATATAGAACATGGAGTTTTCATTTGGCAGCTTACCTATTTCGAGCAGGAGATTTCCCAGCATCTTCTTGAACAGATACAAGTCTTGTTGAAAGAGGAGTATTTGAGGAGTCTGGATGAATCAAACTACAAAGAAAGTAGAAAAATACTGAAATGATTTGGGACAGTAACAAGCAAATCCAATTTCAGTGAAGTGCTTTAACATTTAAAGATTGTCTTAAGATTTTAAAGATTGTTTAACATTTAAAGATTGCTATCCCTGCAAGAATAAGATTATGGGTCAGTTTTGTTTTCTTCTTTTAATTAAGATAGAAACCATGTTTACATTAACTACATCAACTGCCAAAAGACTGGTAGCTTATTAAGCATACGCTAAGACCTTAAAATAATAACACTGGTTGGATGGGTACTTACAGATCTCCTTCACCCATCACATATACAAAATTGAAGTGATTTCGGGAAGAAACCCTGAGTTCAAGTATTTTATTCTCAGTCCCTTTAGCCCACTGGAATAGCACCACAGAGTCAGACTTAGGTCCAAGTGCAGGCTCTCCCTCTTACTAGCTATATGACCTTGGGTCCATTAGTTAATCTCTCTACACCTCAGCTTCTACATCTGTCAAAAGGAGAAAGTAGTGCCTAACCCAGAGATACAATAACTAAGAGAGAATGAATATGAAACAATTAGCACAGAAATAAAATTAACATCTATCCTACATCTCTCAGGAAGATTTCAAATCTAATTTATTAGAGGACACTTGCCAATTCTGGGCTCACACAATAGGGCCAGGCACAACTAAAAGGGATTACAACTAAAAGGGATTGAGAATCCCTATACTTTACTGTTCTAGTAAATGTAAAATCAACTTGTAAAATTTATAAAATACATGTAACTTATAAAGAATCATGATGCCACAAATACCAATGCACCATCAGCACTGACTCTGAAATGTCTGTGTCACCTACCCAAATCCATTCCCTTCTGGGCCCTCAATGAAACAACTATTGTCAATTTTATACTTATCATTCCCTCCCTTTTCTTTAAGTTTACCATATCTGTATACCTAGACAGTGTGTGTGTTTTGTGTATTTTTGAACTTCATAATCACTGTGTACCTATGTGACTTTCTTTTCTGCTCCACATTATGTCCCTGAGAGCCATTTATGTAGAACATAACTATAATTCATTCTTGACTTCTATTTAAATTGGTTACCTATTAATTCTTATACCTTTAAAGGTGATTGATAAAATAACTTATCAGAAAAGTGTTAATTAAAACTCTAAGCTCTTTCATATGGCCAGATCTGGTATCATACATAAGAATATAACTTAGCTTAAAAAAAAAAATCAGAGGGGCGCCTGAGTGGCTCAGGGGGTTAAAGCCTCTGCCTTCGGCTCAGGTCATGGTCTCAGGGTCCTGGGATCGAGCCCCACATCGGGCTCTCTGCTCAGCAGGGAGCCTGCCTACCACTCTATCTCTGCCTGCCTCTCTGTCTACTTGTGATCTCTCTCTCTGTCAAATAAATAAATAAAATCTCTAAAAAAAAAAAAAAATCAGAAACTGATGAATCTAGAATTCTAATTCAAATAATTCCATGTAACTTCCAAGAGTTAGTAACATCCTTCACCAGCAGGCCGTTGGAAATAGCATATTTAGACCTATGGAAAAACATGAAATATTCCTAAGGGGAGAAAAAAAATCTAATTTCATTTACAAATATTATAAATACAAAGTTTATGGGCATTTTCCTTCTCTAAGAAGGCTACATTAGAAATTATTCATTTCAATAACTTCTGTTTCCTTTTCAACAAATATTACCAAGATCATATATATGCCATACACTGTTCTTGGTGCCAGCAGGTAGAACAGTGAACAAGAGAAAGTCTCTCCTCTTGTAGAGCTTAGGTTCTAATTAGTCAATATAATCACTACTGATAAACATTCCAAAGAATAAGGAGGAGAATGTGTAGGAAATACTTCAAAGAAGATAAAAATTAACTGAAGGCAGCCATGGGTCACAAGACTATCTGTATTTCTCAAACATAAATAAAATTGTACTTAAGTGATAGTACCTTTGCCAGGCAAAGTCATCCTCTAGAAATATGTTGCGGCTGGCTTTTCTACTTCCGACAGGTGTCCGAGGTTCACTTGGATCCAGCACAGACACAGAGGAAGCAGAATCAGAAAGAGCATTCAAGTCCTCCCCAATGGAATTACTGTCTGTGGAATGAGCATAACTTAAGGCTATCTTTCTACAGTATGTACAAGCTCGGAGGTCCCCTAGGAGGGAAAACAAAACAAGAAAATTAACTTTAAAAATAATGATAATAGGTTACTTAACAAAACACACTGTCCTTAAGTTAATAGTTTTTCAGGTAACAGGAAAATGTCTTCCAGTAAAGACTACCAAAAAAGATGTTTTCACAATGCAAAAAAATTTTATTGGCTCATTTATATATTTTAAAAACCATCATTATGATAAATTCATCCAGTCATTCAAATAACCTCAAAATTATATTGAGTTAAGAAAACAGCACCCAATGACACTAAAAAAAAGAGTATTTTCCAAAAAAATAAATTTTTCAAGGTTCTAAAAATGAAATAAGGGACAGTAGGTTTAAGGAAAAAAAACTGTTTCGAATAGAGCAAATAAATCAATAAAAAGGGAAACAACATGTTTTCCCTGGGCAAGGAGGAAAATGTCATATAAGTCTAGGTTGTGAAGCCCTGAGAGCAGCCTCCACAAGGGGGCACCATCTCAAAAACGAACAAATAGAAAATGGGCTTACAGACCCTACGAAGTATGCTGGAGAACTATTACAGAAATTCCTATGGTAAAAGTTGAGTTGGCAGTGAAATATTCTTCAGGGGACAAACAACAAGGTTATTTAATACTTTCATATGTTGTCATATGTTTAAGGACACAGCCTGGTGCAAACAGAAGTTTTCATTTCCATCCTGTTTTTCTATAACAAATATTCGTGTGACTCTAAGTTTAGTGTCAGGGTCAGATAATTGAAGTTTACAAACACATGTTATTTAACAATCCTACCTTATTTTTTTTTACAATTAACATTAGAAAACTGACATGACTTGAAACAAGATTTCTTTTTTTTCTTTCAAAGGCCAGAATTTATTGAAAACACATTCAGAATGAGAAAAAAAATTAATTCAAAAAATTTCATACATTAGTAGTAATAAGATTTTAACCAATACTGGAGTTTGAATTATTGAAAGGGAATTACTGATTTTTAAAAGAAAAATATTTCAGAATTTTTTTTATTATGTTCTTAAAGGCAACTCTACTGTTTTTACCATAATTATAACCGAGTATAATTATGATAAATAGCTTTAGGGTTTTTTCATTTTAAAACTACAACTATGTGGTCCTCAAGTTTTGTTAAACTGTGCATAGATTTTACACAAAATTATGTCTCATTTGTTGCATTACTCATTTCTGATGACACAATTCAACAGATGAAATATACTAACACTAAAGAAAACTATATCCACTTCAATCAGGACTCAAAAAAGTGAATCCAGTCTGGGGTAAACGAGAGTGCCTAGACAAATCACCACTACCCGACCGAAGCAGAACACAGTAAGGAAGTGAAATCACATCCTGCAGAAAGGTCTCTAAGTTGCCACAAAAAAGGCTTGATTTGTTTCTTACTCTAAAGAAATCTCCCTTCACCAGTCAGCTATTAGGATGAAAATGGTCAGAACTCAGCCAAGCCTGAACTGAAAGGTTTTTATTTCATGAAGAAACTTCATCAGCAAGTGTATGCTGAACACATGCCTAATTATGTGATGGTACAACACAGACTGAGGAAACACAGCTCTGCCATCAAAGACCCTGGTCCGCTGAAGTGAAAGACACACATATAATTAAATAGTTGCATGACGGATGCAGAGATATTAATGCTACTACCACCAATAACTGCTTAATATACATTCAACCCTTTCCATGTGCCACACATTATTCTAGGTACTTTACATTTATTCAAGGCTACAATATACAACTGTGTCCAGCATGTATTATTCCATTTGCAATGGCTAATCTTATGTGTCAACTTGGAGAGGCTGATGAGTTGGCCAAACAGTAGTCTCCCTGTTGCTGTGAAGGGTTTTTGATTAACATGTGATTAACATATACAATCTGTTGACTTTAAGTAGAATACCCTCCATAAAGTAGGTGGGTCTCAGAGAATATTTTTGTCAAATTAGCAGGTATAATGAGACTGACTGGTTGCTCCTAATTGTACTAGACAAAGGGGGGTTGGGGGGGGCAAGAAGGATGACCTCAGGAATTCAAATTCCCAGCCGTACAAATTACCTGGAAGTTTCTATGTCTTCCCTGAGAGAAATCATTATCTCTTGTAGCCACAGAGCTGAAAACCAAACTAAGAGTTTCATCCTGCAAGTGGCTGAATCACAACACACACTGAATCCTTAATCTTGCAGTGTGACTGCTGTGAAAATGAGGGCACAGGCTAGAAAGGGATGGAATCCTGATAAGTAGAATGGAGATATATGGAAAGATCCTGATGAAGCTGGGGACACTAAGCCCCAAAATTCTGCTGAGTCTTCTTTACTTTTCTTAGCCTTTGCACCCTGTCAGAGGAGATTAACCCTGATTTGCCTGAAAAATCCAAAATGGCCTGAGACTCTGCTTATCCTCCTCAGGACCCACTCCCACTACCCTCTTTGCTTCTAGAGCTTTAATAAGACTCAAGTCCCAGCAGGCCCTGAAAGCCAAGGTATAGTGTGACCCATGAGAAGGTGAACTAACGTGATTTTTCCAACTCAGATAGACAGAAACCCAGGGAATAGGTATGCAAATGGATATCAAAGCTATAGGAGATACAGCGGAGATATATCAGATACAGTGGAAAGAACTAAAGTAGGACCCAGCTAAATTTATTGATGTGAGCCCACTAAGCAGAGATTATAGATTGAAAATCGTAGCTTGAGGGGTAAAATGGGCTCTAACAGTTTTGTTGGTTGACGGGTTGGCTGAAACATGGACCAAAAGTGGCCTATACTTAAGGCCTATACTTCAAGAGGTTGAAAGGCCAGAATTGCCCTGGTATACTTTGAAGGAAGGGATCCGGAGAATTAGGGATATTAAATGTTAAGAAAGGATTTACCAAGTAACACCTGCTCACTCACCCCAGCAGGATCTGGAGTATATACCTTTCATGACCATGAGAAATAAATTTGTGAGGGGAACCCCAGGATCCTTGTAGAGCTTTGTGGTCGCTCTTCTCTGTAGGTCAGAAATTACAGTGGGAACTGCTGCCACTGAATTGGAAAACCTAAATGCAATGGAGACCATAAGATCCTACGGTGGCACGGGCAGAATGGTGGCACTTAATCGCCAATGGCAAGGTGGGCATGGATACTATAATAGACGATAGAGTCAAAGCAGTAATCAGAATAGTCTGACTTGTAGCAACCATGGCACTGACGAGGTTACTCTCAGAAGTGAAGTCAATGGGCAGTCTACTAAACTTTTACTTGACTTCTAAAAGATGAACTCCAGAACAAGTGGACAGTAGTCTAACTTAAATCAAAAATAGTCATGGCTCCCCAATTGATTCTCAGAACTGAGCCATTTATAGACCCAGAATTCCCTGAATGAAGCAGGGAGGCTGGGTCCCCTTGAGAAAAAAACCTCATTACACTGCCAAAAACCTAACACTGTTAATCTTTCTACCACCCTTCCCCAAAGGGTGGTTGCACATTAAGAAAAAGGTAACAGTCAAACCTTTGGGGAATTACTGGACTTGGCTCTCATTCCAGGAGACCCAAAATTGTATTGTAGTCTACTAGTTGGAATAGGGGCTGATAGAGGTCAGGTGGCCAATAGCATTTTATTTTAGCTCAGATCCATCTTCTAGTGGGTTGAGTGGTTATTCTGTGGTTATTCCTCAGTTCTAAAATATGTGTTTGGAATAAACATACTCAGCAAATGGTAGAATCCTTACGTTAGTTCCCCGACCTGTGGAGTGAGACCTATTATGGGAGTTCTGGCCTCCAGAACTGTTAGAAAATAAATTTCTATTGTCCTAAGCTGCTCAGTTTGTAATTTTTTTGTTATGGCGGCCCTGAGAAACTAACACGACAACCGTATTTACAAGACAGGATTTTATCCTAAAAGGTAATGGGAGCTCTGAAAGGGTTTTAGGCAGGTGAATGATCAGATTAGCATTTAACAAAGAATAATAACCAGTGTGTGGAAAAGGAACTAGAAGCAGGGAAAAACTGAAGGTAAAAAATTCCTTTAAAGGCTGTAGCCATAATCCTGATGAAAGATAATTGAGCTCTGAACTCTGTAGCAGCTGGGGGAGGGCAGGGGGAGTGAGTGAGGCTAAGAGGAAGATTTGCATGGCAACAAAAATAATTTGAGACATGCAAAGAGTATTCTCCTTTTGGTAACTTCTGCCCACCTTCCACTCCCAAAGTACTGTATAAATCCACAAACCATTGTTTAATATTTTCTGCCTCAACAAATAATTTAAAATTTCCATACTGATAAATTTACAGACGAATATGAAAATAAAATGCAATTTGCTAAGCAAGGTGTCATATAACTCAAGGTTGATCTACATCTTATAAAATGAAAACTCTCCTAGTAATATATATTAGTAATCTATCCTAACCACCTTGTCTAATAAATATTATTGCTCCTGTGGTTACTTGCTAGCATCTATGACACACTGTCTTTTACTCCAGTTATTTATGAACCTCTCCATCTACTTTATTATGCGACTATAAAGTCCTTTAAAGCAAAGCTGTATCTCCCCCACTTTTGTGTCCCCCATGTCTCACACAGGAAACCCAAAATAAAAATTGGCTTAACATCGGTCCTGTATTATAACTATTTTATAGTTATGACCTTTAAAAACTGCAGAACTGTCAATAAGATACATTACCTGTATAGCCCATAAATTTTCCAGGGATTTCTTGATTACAGCAACGACTACAAAAAATCTGTCCACACAGTCGGCAATGGTGTCTGCGCCTAAAGGTCGTAAATTTCTCACTACAGTCATAGCATTCTTTACACTGGCTATCTGGCATCCAGTATTGCTTCAGGTCGCTATCCTGTAACAATAACAATATTCAAAACTGAATATATGAAAAGATGCAATGACAAATGCAATGCTAATCAGTATCTTACAAGGTTTCTTTTGCAGAAATTGACATACTATTTCAAGAATTCATACAGGAATGAAAAAGATCAAAATGACCTTAGCCTTAAACAGTCTTAAACAAGGCTTAAGTTGAAGGACTCACATTACTGTCCATCAAGACTTATTCTAAAACTATAGTAATTTTAGGGGGTGCCTGGGTAGCTCAATGGGTTAAAGCCTCTGCCTTCGGCTCAGGTCATGGTCTCAGGGTCCTAGGATCAAGCCCCACCCCATGTTTCCCCTTCTCTCTCTGCCTGCCTCTCTGCCTACTTGTGATCTCTCTGTCAAATAAATAAAATCCTTTTTAAAATAAATAAATTAAATAAATAAAACTATAGTAATTTTAGATAGAAAATTTATTCAAGGATAGGAAAAAAAAATGGAGCTACAGAACAGAAAAGAGAGCCTGGCACACCCTCATACATGTATATGGACTTATGACAAGACTGATAATGCAATCAGTAAAGCATGGTCTTTTCCAAAATAAACAAACAAGCAAACAAACAAAATGGTGTTTGGTCCAATTTAGACCTCTGTGAGAAAAAAATAAAGCTTGACCCCAAAACTTCACATGAATTATAAAGTTTTTTAAAGAAACCATGAAAGACAATTTACTGACCTGGGGCTAAATAAGTATTTCTTCAACAGAAAAGTGCTGACTTAAAACAAAAAGCACTAACCATAAAGGGAAAAAAAAGGATAAGTTAAAATTAAGAATTTGTATATAAAAATGTGTTCATAACTGGAAGTACTAGCTGAACATCCTTGAGTTGAGCAGCATTATACCATTTTTAGTTGAGTATAGCATGAGCCCCATATAAGTAGTAAAAATCTTCTAAAGACCCTAGAGAGTACCTGGCTTTTCCCCTCCATGATTTCCTTGAGGCGTTTTAATACTGTGCTGAGGCTTCGAAGCTGAACAGCTGTACGAGGGTCATGACCTCCAAAGGTAGGTTCTGCTTTCCTTCTTGTGTCTGAGTCAGAGTTATCAAAAAAAAAAAAAAAAAAGCAACCTTGTTATTAGTCTCTAATATCGATGCAAAATAAGGTATATATGTGATACCCCGTGCCTTTATGTTCTCCCAGCCAGTGATATGGATTGAGAATTAAACTAGTTTTTATAAAGATAAGCGGCCATTGGAAGTGTTTATTACCATGTAAAACACTGCTTCACAAGCAAAAAAGGGCTACCTAAGAAAAGCATGGTCTAAAACCACTGATGGCTTTGAGGCCTCAGATGGACACACTGCTTAAATGGTCCCAAAATTCATTATGATTTATTGGGCTCTTTGGTCCCAAGTCATCATAAATACCTGCTAAAAATTTAGCAGAAGAAAAAGCAATCCCTGTGAGTTAACCTAGCTTAGTTTAGTGTCTACAGTCAAACAGTAAGCAACAGCTCAGTTCAGTCTAGAGACCAAGTACCTAAAGCCTCATGAGACAGATGATCAGAAAAGAGTTTAATAACCACATCCCCAAAGACTGACAGAGCTCAGAACATCCGGGGTGGTAATTTACCCACAAAATTCCCTTCACCAAGATCTAAACAGATTAAAAAACGCCAAAGCACTGCTAGAAATCCAGTCCTACCCTTTCCTGCCACCTCCTTGACCCTGCATCTCCAAATTGGAAGGGATCACTTACACTTTAAATAGCAATACCGAAGGCAGTCTTATCAATAGTAAAACAAACCCAAATTCAGCTACGTGGACAAAATGGTTATGCCCACCAAAGCTGTCATATTATTTCCTTATTTTAGAGCAAGATTACAATTGAAGTTCCCACCTATTCCTGGCTCTAGCTGTTACAAAACCTAAGGATGAAGGGAGGTGGCTTGACAAAAAGGATGAAAATCTCTACTAGTTTAAACTCATTAACCTAATAACCTATGTAAAATCGAGATGGAAAACACCCGAGCTTAACCTTAAAGTCTTTCTCAAACTCACTGCTAGATTTGTTTGAGGTGTTCTGTTTTGGTTGGGTGGCACTGAAAGGGTTACCGAGAAATCAGCGGTTGCTCTCTAAATCTAAACTGACAAAGAACTTCCCAAGACAACTGAATAACACAAGTAATTATCAAGAGTCCACCTATGTTAGGAAACTTTCAAAACTTTTTCTACAGCGATGTGCTAATTTCAGCAGACACCTCGGGTGTATTGTTACCAGAATACAACATGCAAACATTAGAATGACCAAATTTGCCTTGAGTATCACAATATAAAGCAAGTTCCATAATTCCTAAGGTGAAAAAAAGAGGCAGATGAAGCTGTCAGATCGCAAGGGCTGTGCTCCCACGCGGGGACAAGCCCCTGCATTTAGCTGTTTACAAGTGTAAGGGATTACTAATAGCATCATTCACTAGAAAAGGAAGAGCAAGGCTATTCCTGGAACCAAAAGAATCCCAGATGAAGATGAAAGAGACCTGAGAGGAAATCTGGTCTAGCACTCTGCCCTAAATAACCTGAGACACTTTGCTTGTAAAACAGATATTACATAATTAAATGATGCTCCTAAAGTCACAGGGCTAGTAAATTGCGGAATCACAGACTTTCAGTAGAAAAAGGAACTTGATTGGTCAAACAGTCCCAGGCTTCTGAAGCTTAAATTCAAATGCCTCTGGCTGCCAAGGCAGAAAGAACCAAAGAATCAAATGGACTTTTGATAAAAGACCATTAAAAGTAAGGAGTGGTAAGGATTACAGCAAACTAGACATTATAAGCTCCACCCAGTGATTTTTTTTTTTAAAGATTTTACTTATTTGACAAAGAGAGAGAGAGAGAGAGAGAGAGAGAATGCACACGAGCAGGGGGGAGGGGGAGAGGGAGGAGAAGCAGACTCCCAGCTGAGCAGGGAGTCCAACTCGGGGCTGGATCCCGGGACCCCTGGATCATGACCTTAGCCAAAGGCAGAGGCTTAACCAATCGAGGCACCCAGGTGCCCCTACCTAGTGATATTTAAATTCAACTTTATCAAAACACAAGAGCAAGGTATGAGATAGGCTGTCAGTTTGTAATCCCTAAGAGACTCTAGTCCAACTCCTCAATTTGACAAATAAAGAAATTCTATGCTTAATTCAGCATAGGATGTAGTTAAATCTTTCAACAAAAACAATAGTGTTGCCACAGGTCAGGTTTAAAAGTGAAGGAGTTTACTGAGCTTAAAGGTTAAGGTGGGGATGGTCTCCTCCTTCCAAACCATCTGGGGTAGAAGAGCTCCTCTCTCCCTCTCCCCCTTCCCAACTTCTGAGTCTTCCTTCCAAAATGGCTAACATAACCTAGGCTGAGGCTCCTTGCGCCAGGAAACCTGCACCAGCCCCGCTCCAGTCCTCAGGTTCTGCACCTGTCTCGGCTAGCCATAAGATACCCTCCCGCCAACCATCATTACCTACGCCTGCCTACTTTTCACACAAGGATCTCATGGGAAAAAAAGACTGGCCAGACCAAACAGGATCTGGTGTCCAGGGACACTTGACTTTCAATGCTGCTCCCTCCTCCTCTATTATGCCATCTCTCACTGCTTTTCTTCCATCACCTTGAGCTCGGCAAACCTCTGAGCTGGATTTAATACTCTAACAGAAATAAAACATAAAACAACTCACTTTGTCTTGTCTCTCCATACAGGCACTGATCCCAGCCTATACTCATCAGAAGAACATGAAAATGAAGGAGATGACTATAGTAGACCAGGACAGAGAACAAACAGGCAAGAGCTCAGCTCATCCAGCCACAACGACAGTCTGCACCCCAACAAGGACAGAAGGCCAAGAGCAAGTGGCAGCCCGCTAACGGAGTTGAGAGAGTTCTGCGGCCAGAGGCATGCACACCACATTACACTAGCCATCCCAAGAACAGATGCAGAATTCATTCACATAGCTGAAACTAACCTGTGTTCTCCTGGGGATGTTGCAAACTGCTCTCTTCTGAAACCCAAGCAAGTAATTAATCAAAAAACAGTCAAGAGATCTGTGCTTGGCCTAAGTTAAAATTTAATAAAATGCTTAAGAATTTCTTTTTTTAGGCATCAACAAATTCTTTCACTACCGAGATAATAGTGTCATTAGTTCTGAAGAGCACCTGACTATTCCAACCAGCAGAAAAGTTAAGTCAATAAACAACCTGGGAAATGACTGGAAAATGACTGGAAAAATCCAACACACAAGAGATAAATGAAATGAGAAGCACTGTCTCACCTAATACTGCTGAAGATCGTCGCTGGAGTTCCTCATTAAGCTGTTTTTTATAAGGTGTAGGTGACCTCACAGACTGTGTTCTTGAAGGGAGCTGAGGGCTGCCCCAACTTCCACCTAGAGACTGCTGGTCCCCCTGGCCCCCTTCTGCGCGCTCTGTAGTAAAGGAAAGCTTGGCATTATTTGCAAAGATAAGACTCAGAGTTCAGCAAAGAAGATGAAATTGTTCAGAAAATAATGTATCTATGTATTATTTGCATGTTAAAAATTAAGTTTTAAAAAAAAGAAATTCAAAGAAAGTGGCAAAATTGTAGGATTTCATTAGAAATATTGCGAGCATATTAAAGGAAATAGAATACAAGCTTTACATGACTGCAGAGAACTTTTTTGTTCGTTTTTTTTTTTATGGGGTAGATCCCATGCACTATTAAAACAGTGCAATAGTGAGTAGATAGTAGAGGCTCAATAAACATTTGCTGAAGATTATCTTATGATGATTAAATATAATGTGGTATCCTGGATGAGATCCTAGAACAGAAAAAGGACTTTAGGTAGAAACTGAACAAGTATGACTAAAACACATACTTTAGTTTACAGCAATGCATCAATGATGATTCATAAATATAGTATAGTACAATAAGTATACTATACTAACATAAGATGATAATAGGGAAAGCTGGGTGTGGGAATGTATGAGAGCTCTGTACTATCTTCCCAATTTTTCTGTAAATCTAAATGTAAACAGTAAGATTTTTTTAAAAGTCATTATCTTAAAAATGGACTAAGAGTAGATTTTATACAGCTTTAAATATGACTACTACTAAAAGTCAGTTAATACTATAAAAATTTCACCTGAATTTATTTAACAATTAGCCCTCAAATTCCTTACAACAAGAGGGATTACTTTCTACTGCATGTCAAATAATACAGCCAAATAAAAAGCAAAGATACAGGCCATATTTTTAAAAAAATTTTTCCAGGTAAAAAAATGTATTACTTTAAAGAGCTCATTTAAAAAGTACCTTTTCACTTCCAGTGATGGAATGAACAAGTCATGGGGACGAAAGGCACAATACAGGGAACACAGTCAATAGTAGGTAACAGCACTGCACGGTGACAGAGGGAAGCTACACTTGAGGGAGCACAGCGGAACGTATAGACTTGTCCAGTCACCATGCTGGACACCCGAAACTAAAGTAACACTGTAGTCAGCTATACCTTATATTGAAAAAATAAAAATTGGATAGATCTCAAATAAAGGAGATTCTATAAAATAACTGGCGTGTTCTCTACAAAAATGTCAATCTCACAAAAGACAAAGAATGGGAGACTAAAGATAGGTGAAAAGTAAAAGCAAAATGTGACCCTGGACTGGACGCTGGAAGGGGAGTTTTCTTTTGGGGACTCTTCATTTGTGTGGAATACAGACTGTTCATTAAATAAAAGTACTGCATCGATACTAAATTTCCTGAAATAAATACATAAAAAGTATCTTTTCTCTTACATTTACATTTACATTACATTTACACTTTAAACTAATGGGTGTAAGTCAACAGGCATACTGACAGTTTCCATTTTAGAAAAATAAGAACCTTTCTTCCCATATGCTGATTCTTCTGGTTTTATGGGTCTAATTAGAATCTTTTGTCTATTAACCCCTAAAAGAACAAAGTCCATTCTGTGAACTTAAGAAAGTTGAAACATATTAAGAAAGGAAAAAAAAAAATGCTAACTTCAAAAAGGGACCTCTTTTTAACATTTAGTTTTCAAATCAGATCTTTAGTTACCAATAATTAATAAGATTGCAGGGAAAACTCTAGCTTTCTCTTCATCAGCAATAAACACCTGTGACCTATGACTAAAGATATCTCCTTGTTGATATTTCACATCCTTGCAAAGACACAGCATGGAAACTGAACAAGAGAATTTAGGAGAATCAAAATTGCAGGTTCTCTGATCCTTAAAAATAAGTCTTACCTTTGTTAAATCTAAAGAGATTGACGAAAGAACTATACGCTGATTTAAAAGGAGGTTCGTCCTGATCAGGAGTCAAAGGTTTAAAGTGTGTGAGATGAGAAGGACTAGTAGGAGATCGAGGCAAATCATTAGCAGAGTCCAATGTTGGGGAAGTCTTATCATCTGTGGCCATCTCATGAGTCTAAAAAACAAAAGAGAGAAGTTCCTAAGGAAGCCCGAAAGCTGATTCCAAAGAGCATCCCTAAATACCTGAAAATCTGACTCTGAAAACTCACACCTCTGAAAACCAAAGAGTAAATAAATCTAGTTTAGCATATGTTGCAAATGAAGGCTTAGAAACACTGCAGTCTAGATCACAAGGGTCTCAATCATGTGAAAATATGACTATACAGCCAATCTAATTGTCAACATAGTTATTCAATCTACAGAAAATATTGAAATCATTAACAATTTGGAGGTAAAGTATAAATGTGAGCAGGAAAAAAGAAAAAGGATTTTGACATAATTTATATCTTTTTCCCTTTAGGATTTTTTTTTTTTGAAAGACAGATACTCAATAGTTTTTTAATGTTATCGGGGAAAACTGGTTTTACACAAGTATATTAATTCCTCAACATACTTTTAACTTATTTTCCATTTTTTCTTTAAAAAAAAATGCAAAGCAGGGGCACCTGGGCAGCTGTCAGGTAAGCGTCTGCCTCCTGATTTCAGCTCAGATCATGATCTCAGGGTCATGAGATGGAGCGGGAGCCCAGCATATGGGCTCCAAGCTCAATGGGGTGTCTGCTTGAGAGTGTCTCTCCCTCAGCCCCTCTACCAGCTCAGATGCCAGCGCACTCTCTCTCGCTCTCTAAAATAAATAAATAAATCTTGTTTAAAAAATTAGAATAAAAATGTAAAACATAAATATTTCCAAGAAAGAAGATGGACCAGCCATCCCTTAATGATACTTCTGTATAACCTCAAAATTTACCTCAAGCTGTGCCTTATCACCTCGAGAACTATACAAATCCACAAGCTGTTCCTATCATCTCTTCTTCTAGGCACATGAACCTGGTTTTTCTCCTTGTAGAGTAAACTCATATAAACATTAAAATGAAGATCTTAAAGGGCTTTTTTCCAAATAACGAAAAATCATAATTCAACCAAAGTAGTAAAGATAACCACATCACCAGATGGAGATTACAGAAAAATACCAGTGTCCACTTCCTGCCATATTAATACTTCAAATAAATGAGAACCATAAACTACTCATAACTCTAGTCATTAAAGTGCTATAGTTTGTCAACTAATTTATGTTTCACTAAGAGGACATCATACTCTTTCAAATGCTTTTCACTTTCAAAATCATATCTACCATCTTGTTTTATTTTTGCAAAAATCCTGGAGGGAGCACAGAGCTGGACTTATTACTACATTTGAGTAGTAACCTTTGAGGCAACCAATGTACACTGAACCTAAACACCTTCTTTGAGGGTCACACAGCTAGTCAACGGAAGAACTGTAATTAGACCCCAAAGTTTCATCCTAGAATTCTTCTTTAGATCAAGTATTTTTGTAGCTCTTCGCAGACTTCCAATTCTAGCCTATCTGAATTCTAACTACTCAAGACATTGCCTGATTAACAATTGACTAATTAATTAATTAAACAAAGCAGAAATGAAACCATGGACTTGAACATGATTTGGCAATAAATGCTTATCGGTATGGAGGAGGGGAAGGAAAGGAGGAAGAAAAAGAGGAAGGAGTGTTAAGGAAGAGCAGGAAGAGAGATGGAGGAGAGAGGAAGGTGGAGGAAAGAAGGAAGGAAAAGGGTGGGAGTGGAGTGAGGGAGGGGGTGGGAGGAGGAGAAAGAAGGGAAGGAAAGGGAGAGAGGAGGTCTCTAATATTACCCACTATTGGGGAAAGTAGTCAACAATCCATATTCCAGCATATAGGATTTTGAAGCAAGCTATTGACTAAATAAATGTAAACCCAAAAAGGAGAAAGGGGGAAAAGGGGAAGAAAAAAAAAAGAGCACTTAGGAAAGAAGATTATGTGATTACAGCAGCAACCCTCAGGCCTGGGAAAATAGTCCATTCTACTTAGACACAAGTAACATCAGAAGCAGAGTTAGCAATCTGAATAAAGAATCTCAGCATTACTTCTGAGGGTCACCCAGATTCAAAACTAATTAGTAAGCTTTGGAAATATGAGGATAAAAATTACCATGACAACACTCAGCAACTGTAATCTTTAAAACATAAACATAGTCACATAGTTCATCTTAAAAATTCCATAATGACACTGGGATCTTGAAAAACTGTCTTACAATTCTTACTCTGCTAGCTTAAAAAGCTGTCTGCAATATAAACCAGGACTCTTTGCTAACTGATAGAGAATTAGAAATATTAACCTATTCTTCCAAATGCCAGTACTTTGCCTCTTCTCATTTGAAGGCTACTAGTATACAAAGACCCACCACCTGCTGTCTCGGTCATTAAGCCAATATAAAAGCCAATATAAAAGCTAATCTATAAACATAGAAAATAAGCCCAATCTACTAGCCAATCTCAAAATAAAGCAGATGAAAAAAATCCAACTATCAGCTGAATCATTCCTAAATACAGTTTTAAAAATACTTAAAATGTACCCAAAATAATGTAGGTCAGCTGAATACCAGAAATGTCAGTCTCCAACAACACAACAACAAAGATTTTTTTTGTTCAATTTTTCATCAACATGCCAACAAAAACACTAAATGCAAGACCACAACATGATCCATATTACTCCTCCCAAAAGAAAAAGGGAGCACTCAGGGAAAGAAAAAGGGACTGTATAGTCTTGCTCCACAGAAGACTTAACCTGCCCAGTCTGTCAAAAACCCAAACCCAACCAAACAAAAAAAAAAAAAAAAAAAGAAAGAAAACTAAGGTTATTTTTGAATCCTGTTTGAATACTGATAAATGGGAGTTTTGGAGTAGCAGAAAACCAGATTAAAATAGTTAGAAATAAGACAGTGCAATACCCCAAGCCACTACTTCTACGGTCAGCACGGTACTCATTTTAAAAGAGGATGCACTGAATCAATACGTGATAATTTAACATATACCTACACACTTCCGATAAACCTAAATAACTTGCTTCATACAGAATCCTAGCATTTCTCGTATTTCTTGAATATGTTAAAAACAATAACCTCTATATCGGACAGGCGACTCTTAATTCCCTAAAAATATCCATCACATTTCATCCTCACCCTTTTCTTGGGAACATTCTAAGCAAAGGGAAAACACTAATTGGGAAATCAAGTCTCCTCCTCAAACATAGGAAAAATGGAATGGACTCAAATAGCAGAAGCAATCATTCAAGGAGGTATATACATATTTGAAAACCCACTATTGGTGTCGTTTTCTGTAGCTCAGGAACTTTCTTTTTCAGTCTACGGATGCAACTCTGACACACAGACAAGGAGCTGATCCATCGGAGGGAGGAGGAACTGAACTGTGCACCTCCAAAACAAGCTCAGGGACACGGGACAAGAGAGGAGCAAGGGAACTTCAAATGTTTCCGAGGAAACCTCTTCAAGAACAGCCGCACCCGGCTCCCTTCCCCGTTCGCCAAACCAGGGGCAACCGGGATATCTGGGAGCCGACTCACTGCAGGCACGGTTTCTTTGCCCTCCGTTGCCCAGCTTCGGCCGCAGTCCGGCCTCCAGACACGGTTGGGAAGCGCCAGCTCTCGCCTTCACTTCAGCCTTCCCCTCCGCTCTGGCCCCGGAGCTCCTCAAACCGGCCTTCTTCCCCACTTTCAGCGTCAGCCTGCCGCGCGCCAGACCCCCTCCCTTACCTGCGCCTCCCGCCCCGTCCCCGCCAGCCACCCTCCTCCCCAGTCGCCGCTTCACCCCGTCCAGGCGCAAGAAGCCAGCTCCAGGGCGCAGCGACAGGGATACTCGGGCCGCCGGCGGTTGCTGCAGGAAGCGAAGCCACTTACATGGTTGATGCGGGTTCTCGCTTCCCCCGAAGGCTCCGCCCCCTGTTCCTCCTTCCTTCCAATCCGCAACTCTCCCCGGCGCCGGCTCCGCCCCCTTCTTCCGTCCGCGCCACGTTCGGATCAGACGCCCAGGCAAAAGCAGTCGAGCTCAAATAGAGTCGTCCTGGACCATTTGACCGATTAGGCCAATTCAGCCTTCCCAGAGGAAGCCAGAGCGACTGCGCGCGTGAGCATCACGCGTGCCGGGTCACTGGACGGGTGCTGGCTGGGCGGCTGCAGTTACCGTATGTGTTCGATGTTGTGGCCTCTCGTAAGCTGTTACCGCGCTCGGTCTTAGCAGGGACTGACATTCACAAGAGCGCACACTGTTATCACATCACAGTTAAGTGACTCAGGTAATAACTGCCCTTCTGACCTTAAACAAATTACTAAGTTCTTCAGGCCCCTGCCCTCTTAACTGTAAAATGAGGCCGATAACAGCACCCACTTCACAGACAGCTTTTCGAAGATAAAGTAAAACATTGCACATAAAGCATCTGGCACAGTGCCTTGCCCCAGAGTTCGTGATGTGAGTTCTAACACTAGTCTTTTCATTCAAGTTTTGTGTTGCACCAAGACTGAGTGCAAAGAAAATTACCAAGCCTCATCTTGCTCAGCCTGGCTAGCATTAGTCCATCTTTTTGTCCTGTTGTGATCATTGTGCCCTAAGCTGAAAAAAACATGCCAAAACCTGCTGACCCCAATTGTGGGGCTTGGCAGAGGAGGTCAGAAAGGAAACCCCAAGTGAGGTGCTATTTTAATTAAATTCTTCAGGCCCTTTCCTCAAGAGTTTTGGCAAATCCCTACCCAGTTTTCCTCGAGTTAGCCTTCTCAGGTGATGGAGATAGAACAGCATGGAAGAAGCCAGTACAAGGAAATCCCTATCACCCTCAGCGGGGCCCTCAGCGGGGCTCTCAGCAATCATCCTAAGAGTAGTCAGCTTCCTCTTCCATCTCTCAACTACTGTGCCACATCACTCCATTCCTCCTGCCCTGTTATCTTGACTATCATTTTCAGCAGAGAATCTCCTCTACCTGAGTGAGAAAGTTGGGTTATGGAGTGTGACCTCTAACACACCCTTTGTTGAAGCACATATTTATGATTCTTACTGAGTCTATTAGTGTTATGATGGCTCTATGCTTATATTCCTCTATCAAGTATCGCTTGCATTTGTACTCAAAATAGCTTTCCCTTGTCCTTTTTTAATATTGGTTCCTATTATTCAATTAATTCAACAAGGAGGCCACTGACTGAGATGGTTCTAATGTCTCAGTACCCGTGTTAGCACAACAAAACCTAAGCCTGTAATGCCTCAAACTTGTGAATTTGAAACCTAAGAATAACCAATCACAAACAACCACCTAGGCTTTACAAACACAGCAACCGGCTAAGCTGTAATCTATCAAATAATTTCCTTGCTTTGCTTCTGCCTCTTCTTTATAAAAGTCTTTCCCCTGGGTGCCTGGGTGGCTCAGTGGGTTAAGCGACTGCCTTTGGGCAGGTCATGATGCTGGCCAGCATCAGGCTCCCTGCTCAGTGGGAGTCTGCTTCTCCCTCTGAACCTCCCTGCTCTCGCGCTCACTTTCTCTCTCTCAAATAAATAAAGAAAATATTTTAAAAAAAATAAAAGTCTTTCCCCTAGCTCCTGTCCCTGTAATGCATCCAATCATTTCACACTTAGCAATGCCCAATTCCTGCTCAAATAAACTCTTAAGAATTTTAGTATGCCTCAGTTTATTTTTTAACAGTATTAGTACAGACTTGTGATTTTTTTTACAGTATGTTATAATTCATTACTGCACCACTCTTTTTGACAGTCAAGTTTTCCCTGATTGGCCCAGTGAGAGCCCCTTCAAGCAGCTCCCATGTGTATTTGACATGTCTTTCTCACATTCTGAGCACTTCCTTATCTTCTTAGTCAATAAACTATACCAGATTCATCTTGAACTATCCTTGCTCTGGGTCTAGAATTAGTAGTTCTGTAAGGATCTCTTTAGTAGAGAACACAAAGATGTTTTTTAAACTCATGAAATTCAGTTCTATCTAGAAAGTCATGAAATCGGAACTCTCATACACTGCATGTGAAAACACAAATAGGTATATCCTTCCTAGAAAATTATCTGATGGATCTAACAAGCTCCTTAAAAATATTTATGCTCCTTCACCCAATAATTGCAATTCTAGCAATCGTGCCTAGTGAACTGATTCTAGTGCAAAGTAGCATGTAGTGAAATATGGTTTCCACAGTTATTTAAAACGGTAATAAATAAACAAAAAAGGAAACAAATTTCTAATGAACACAGCCTGAAAGCAATGCAATCAAATGATGGACAATTATGCAGTCATTAAAAATTATGCTAAGACTTTATAGAGCATGATTCTTCATTTCGTAGTCAATCTTCTTTAAAGAGTTATGTTCCTTTTCCCCACCTCCTGTTCAAACGTCAATCCCCTCGAGTATGGCTTCATTTGGAATCATTCTGATAGAATTATTCCTCTTAAGGTGCATTTGTGAGGTCCTCCGACTTGCCAAAATTATTTTCAGGCTTTGTGTTCCTTGCCTTCTCTGTAGTACCCCCTTCCTTTTGGAAGCTTTCTCTTCAGTCTGTGCTGACTTTTCTATTACCTCCCTGACAATTCTTTTTTGGGGACTACTTTTCCTCCACCTGGCTGTTAAAGATGTGAAGTATTCCAGAGTCCTCACCGAGGTCGACTTTTCTTCTTACTGTATATTTCTAGCTTATGACCTCATCAATTCTGTGGCTTCAACTACTATCAATACATACTTATATTAGTTTGCTAGAGTTGCCATAACAAAATGCCACAGACTGGGTCGCCTAAACCACAGAAATTTACTTGTCACAGTTCTGGAGGCTAGAAGTCAGATCAAGGTGCCTACTGGGTTATTTTCTCCTAAGGCCTCTGTCCTCGGGTTGCAAATAAATGGCCACCCTCTTGCAGCCTCTTCCCACATTCATCCCTCTGTGCGTGCACATCCTGTGTATACAAATTTCCTCTTCTTATAAAGACACTAGTCAGATTGGATTAGGGTCCACCAATATGACTTCATTTAATCTTAATTATGTCTTTAAAGGTCCTAAGTCCAAACACAGTCACATACTGATTTACAGCAGGGTTAGAGCTGCAACACATGAATTTTGGGGAAAGGAGGACACATAATTTAGCCCATAAAAATCCTAAAGATTCTCAGATTTCTCTCTTTAGCCCAGACACCCTTCCTGAAAGCATGTGGCTAATTGCCTCCTTAACACTATATCTTGCTGTCCCATAGGCATCTCAAATTTAACAAACCTTACACTTAACTCATTATCTTGGTCATCAAACCTGTGACTCTATCTATATAGCTTCTTTGTTGAAGGACAACCTGTCACCCAAACCCCAAGCCCAGAAATTACCTGCATTTTCTTTCTCCTATAATCTTCATGGCCAATAAATTTCAATGAAGTGAATTTCCACAAGGTAGAATAATTGCTCATTCTACTTCATTTTTTTAGATCATCAAAATGAAAACACAAATGCCCTAAAGTATTTATGAGAATCTCCTATTATCTAGGTGAGGGTCTCATAACCAAATACGTATAGAAATTTCATAGCCCATGTTTCTATTTGTGCTTACAACAGTAAATAGAACCAGCTAATATTAAGATATTCAGATTTTTTATTGTCCAAATGAAAACCAAATGATGTCAAGGCATGCAATATCAACCAAACAGAGAAAAATGGTATGCTAAATGAACCCTCACATGACACCCAGGATAGGCAAGCTAAGTTCAAAAGAACAAGAATCTGAGATTCATATTCACATTTCAAGCAGTTAATTTCAGCCACACATCGTTTGTTACATTTAACTAATGTTGTTAATGGGTAATGTATAATTTTATAGTTTTGTTTCTCATCATTTTGTCTATAAATTTATTTTTTAGTTGTATAAGAGATAACAGTATAAGGAGCATATATTTAGTTTTATGCATATTATAATAAGTCAATTCTAGAATCTATAAAAAAATGTATTCAATGAAAAACAAGTTCCTATATTACTGGCTTAAGAAACACTGTTTTAAGGGGTGCCTGGGTGGCTCAGTCAGTAAAGCATCTGCCTTCTGCTCACATCAAGATCCCAGAGACCTGGGATCAAGCCCCACATCCAGCCCCATATCCAGCCCCATATCCAGCCCCACGTACAGCCCCAAGTCGGGCTCCCTGCTCAGTGGGGAACCAGCTTCTCCCTCTCCAGCTCCCCTATGCCTGTGTTCCCTGTCTCACTATCTCTCTCTGTTATACATAAATAAAATCTTTTTTAAAAAGTCATTAAAAAGGGGCACCTGGGTGGCTCAGTCGTTAAGCGGTTGCCTTCGGCTCAGGTCATGATCCCAGAGTCCTGGGATGGAGCGCCGCATCGGGCTCCTTGCTCGGCAGGAAGCCTGCTTCTCCCACTACCATTCCCTCTGCTTGTGTTCCCTCTCTCGCTGTGTTTCTCTCTGTCAAATAAATAAAATCTTAAAAAAAAAAGTCATTAAAAAAAACACTTTTAAGATGCTGAGACTCCCATATACTACCTTGCCTCCCATGTCTGCTCAGAGCCAAATTTGCAGCTCATCTTTAGCAGTGTTTAGGATTTGATGGCATACATTTTGTGATTAAAATCACCTTCATTCTGTATAATTTACTATATTCTATCTTCTCTTCACATATGTTCAATGTATTTATCATGCTATATTGTATGTATCTTGAAAGCTGCCCTAAATCTTTCTGAAGCAAGAATGAATATACTTTTAGTAGTAGGCAAGGGCTGATAATGTGAATCTGATAAAAAAAAATGGAGTAAATTTAAAATCTCAGGTGACTTTGGGTCTCAGATTCTAGATGAAAATACAAGCTTATACTCCTCTATAATCATTTCCACAAGAATAAATGGAGGTGACTGCTGTTTTCCATTAATCCACTTAAAAAAAATCAACAAGTGCAGGGCACCTGGCTGGTTCAGTGGTAGAACATAGGACTCTTGATCTCCCGTTGTGACTCAAAATGCCACCTTGGATGTAGAGATTACTTAAAAATAAAATCTTAAAAAAAAAAAATCAACAAGTGCGATGCTATGTATACTTTCTTCTTACTTTTCTCTTGGGAAAAAGACCAGTGCCCTCTAGTGACCAAAATGTGCCTTGTGTGGTGCCTGTCATACCAGTTTATCTTCAAAGAGTAATTGTAATAATCCAATGCTACAGAAAATTTTTAATAATAAATTTTGGAACATTGAATTTGGACAGCAATATATAAGCATTACATTCACTACAAATCACTGTGCAAAATACTCCTCCCCCATGTTTTCAAGAGTAAAGAACACCGAAAAAACAATTCCCTGCAGGGGGCAAAATATATATATTTTTTATTCCACTGTTTTCTTAAGGTTTCACATCTTTATTCCGGCTTCACTGGGAGCCACACAATAATCTCCTATCTTTATCTTCTAATGCGAATGACAATTGTGTTTATTTATATTACGTACTTAGTAGTAATTAGAATGACAGGTATGGAAGTTCTGAAGATGTAGTTGGTGGCGACGGCGGAAATTTTTTACCGTAGTTCCTGCTTGTGTAACTCTCTAATCCTTTGCATTTTCGCTGCACCAAGAAGCCCCGAAGGCCACTTCAAGTTCCCTATCCCCCTTCCATCACTCTTCCTTCAGCCAAGCTCCGTCCTTGTTCGCCTTTATCCAAGACCTGGAAACTCACTCTGTGGGGCCCTAGGCGGCGTGGATCTTATAATACCAGCCCTGGAGCGCCGGGTCCGGAGCCTGCAGGTGGCATTCACGTCCTTCCGCAGCAGGGAGCGAGAGCCGAGTCCAGGGGGCGCTGCAGCCCCGTCCCCTAGGCCCAGAGCCGAGAACTGGGCGGCGATTTCAGCCCCGAAGTTCCGGGACTGGGCCCCGCCCCTTAACTCCTCCCACTCCCTTGTGTTCAGCGCGCGGTGATTGGCGGCATGGAGGGGGCGGAGCTCCGGTAGGTGGGCTGAGGGGGCGGGCCTGGGAGGGGACGGGCCTGGGAGGGGACAAAAGCGTGGCAGTGCGAAAACCCTGCCCTGCCGGTCGGCTCCGGGGTTGGTGCGGAGGCGGTGTCAGAAGCTGACACAGCTGGGGCCCAGCTGGGCTTGCCAGTGTAGACGGTTGTGAGCTTCTGCGCGTGAGTGCCTGTGCTCATTGTTGGCGTATCTTCCTGCAGGTAACCCCAGGCTTTGAGGGGCGGCCCCGGCCCCTGGCTTTTGCTGGGAGGCTCCGAGCCCGCTTATAGCTGGAACGGAAAAAGGGAGAAAGCTCAGATCTTGGGAATGGAGGGAGGAATTAAGCGGCGAGCCCTAATCGAAAGGAAGGGGGAAAATCCAGGTTGGGCGTGGGGAAGAGGCATGAGGAGAAAGACGGTGCTAGATGCCTGGATGTGAAGAAGGCCTACTTGGGCACGGAAGGGTGGAATTGGGCGGGGGAAAGTTGCTTGCAGTGACACATAGAAACCCAGGTCTGCAGGCAGAAAGGAAATCCAGCGGTGGGAGGATGTAAGGAGGCATGGAAGACTTAATTAAGTCTTGGCTTTAGAGGGAAGAAAACGTGCTGCGGTGGCGAGCTGGATGCAAAGAAAGGTGGGAGCCATGGACTTGGGCGTATGCAGCGAACTCAGGTGGCTGGACCTGGCGGTGCAGCGGTGGAAGCGTCCTCCCGGGGGCGTGGAGGGGGCGGGATGGGGTGAAGGGGACACCTCCGCCCCCACGCGGCTCTCCAGTTCTCCAGTTCTAGGGAAGCGTTCCCCCAGCGGGCTCCAGGCGCACGGGGTAAAGGTTCTGGCGCCGCCGAGCGAAGGGGTGGGCGTGGAGACCTGGAGAGAGGAGCGGAGCCAGCTTCGGTTGCAGCCCTCTTGCACAACGGCCACAAGGACTTGTGCAGGCCAAGAGCCCGCTGGTCACAGCGTCACCTAAGGACGTGGCAAACCCCAAGACCAGCTAACGGACGACGAACCCGAGACGCGCCCACTGACGCACCCTCTGGTGTGTACCGGGCAGAGATATATGTGCTCCCTTAACCTTTATTTGGAAGGTACCTGCGCACCTAAAACTGCCCTTTGGCCCTCTGAGTGTGCTCCACGCCGTACTTTCAACCAGATAAACCCGGCTGGCCCTTATTAAAAACAATTAAATCCTCCTGACAGGCGTGTTTTGAACCTTAAGTCTTTCTATTCCCCTTTCTGTTTTGTTTTAGGAAATAAGCTGCACTCAACTGAGTCTGCAAGATTAAAAGGAGTTGTGGTGATTAGAAATTGTAAAGGTGAGAATTAGCAAATTTTCCCCTTCTGTACTTTTTGATGCGGCAATTCTGCATTTTATTGATCTTGGAGGTCTTGAGGTAGGCGGAGGCACTGCAAGGAATGAGTCAGGGATATTTCCAACAATAAATTGCAACTGCTTCCTTGTTTCCTTAGGTGCAGCTCTTGTCTGCAGGAGACTGTTTTTGGCCCAGAAAGTATTGTAGTTCATGAACTCAGCTTTAAAAGAAAATGTGGCTAAAAATTTGGGGTTGATGACAAAAAAAATTTAAGAAAGTTGAGCAATTCTTTCTTCTTAAACTCCTCTGTATTCCTCCAGGTTTGTTTTCTGGAATGACACAAGTGTGTCAGGAGATTGGAATTCATCTACTTTCAGACCAAATGAACTGGCTTGTTGGAAAAGTCCTTCCTTCCGAAGTCAGGTTTTGGATGGAGAGGGAGAATCTGAGCAGCAAGGCTTAGAGGAGTGAATCCAGTGGGGCCTAAAGCCTACCCCATGGAATTTAAATCTAAGATAAATAATGTCCTATGGTGTAGGAAGCAAGGGTCTACCAAAAAAAGAAAAGACTTACTTTTTTAGTTAAAAGGTGCTAAAATTTTAATGGATAATGTGAAGAAATCCTGAAATGTTTCAGTTATAAGATATAGAAAAATTACTGCAGAAAATGCTTCAACTGAGAAGGAAATAACTTTTAAAATGCTGGTTATTCAGTGTAGACAGTATTACTTGACAAGTTGAATTGAAGTAATTTGATCTTTAAATAAAAATGTACTCATCAGTGGACTGTGAACCTCAGTTCCTTGTGACAAGGCAAGACATATTCAAGGATGCTGTATAACCCATCAGTTGTATTTGCCATAGAGGAAAAATAGCCAAGTCATAATGCTTGTATAATATTATGTAGGAATGCAGCCATGGAAATGTTGTATCAAGACCAAGATAAGTTGGCTGCCTCATTTTGTGTGTTGTTTGTTTTTTTTAAATACAAGGACAGATGTGACAGTGGGCTCAGCAGGACTGAATCAACTTAAAGCTCTACTGTAAATTAATATTTGAAATTGCACATCAGAAGTAATTAATTCCTCCACACCCGTTTGTTCACTTCTTTTATTCTCATTGAGTTCCAGATGGATCCCAGTAATGGTATAATGGTATAGGGAACCTCCTGAACACTAACAAGCAGGCTTCAAGAATTACGAAATTGGGAAGTGAAAATGGGCCTGAGGATTAGGGATATGTCCTGGCTTGTCACAAGAACTGTGACAAGGTTCACAGTCCACTAATGAGTACATTTTTGTGTTTTATGTGTGTGTGTGTTTTTTTAAGATTTTATTATTTATTTATTTATTTATTT
>CM053605.1:22412062-22427255 GCA_028646535.1 Procyon lotor
CAACCCAGCCACCCTATCCCTACCCCACTACCCCCCCCGGCCACCCTTAGTTCATTTCTTGAGTCTAGGAGTCTCTTATGGTTTGTCTCCCTCCCCATCCCTTCCTGTTTCATTTCTCTCCCCCACCCCCCCAAACTCCTGCCTTGCCTCTCAAGTTCTTCATATCAGAGAGATCATGTGATACTTGTCTTTCTCTGACTGACTTATTTCGCTTCGCATAATACCCTCCAGTTCCATCCATGTCGTTGCAAATGGCCAGATTTCGTTTCTCTTGATGGCTGCATAGTATTCCATTGTATATATATACCACACTAAGATAGATTTCTTGCAGTGGGTTTGCCGAATCAGGGATAGGTACATTTTAACACTGAGAGAAACTGTTAGAATGGCTGTCTCCATTTCCCCTTCCTCTGACACCGAGTGTAGAGTCTGATGTTCAACTGATTCTTCTGGTGCAATTGGGGGATCACCAAGATTTTGCACCAACAGCCAAGGAGTGATTTTGGCAAATATTTCAGAGCACACTGGACTCATGGGCTATTGAAAGCCGTCTTTCAACATCTAGGTTGCAGATTCTGATCCAGAAGGAGATGAAACAGGCTTTGTGCACTCGTGGTTTCTGAAAGAAAGGCATTTCCTTTCTTGTCTGTCTCTTTCATAATGCCATGGTTTATTAATACTACTTGCAAGGCACGCTTTCTAGCCTCAGCAGTAGCTTGCGTTCTGCCCATAGTGTGGTTACAGTGGTTAGTGGGTCGGTTGTAAATATCTGACCTGGATTGTAGGGGGAAAAGCCTTGCCCTCCTCATTAAAGACCCAGGCAGGGGAAACCGAAACCATTTTTTAATCCTAGAAATTGTTCCCTTTGGCTTTCCCAGAGCTTGTGTAGGAGAGACCTGACCAACTGCTAGTTTACCTCCAGCGAATAGTGCCCTTCCTGTTGTGTGTTTGAGGAATGAGCCTGCATTCTGTGGTTGCTAAGTCCCTCTAGGTCTGGTGTCCTCTCTTGTCCCTGGAATAACCCCACTCCCAACTCCACAGGACCTGCCATCTTTCTTGAGCTGGGGATTTAAAATGCCATAGTCTTTATGACACTCTGTGGCACTTGATGGCAATAGATTTTCCATAGTGGGGAAAAGCTGTGGAAAATGAACTCGCACCTGTCATGTTATGCAGAGTGGAGTGGTGATGGAGAGGGACGGGATGGCTGTAAAAATATGTGGAGTTTGGAGATACTTTAGACTTGGGAGTGGGAGGGAAAGGCATCAAAAGCCACAGTTTAGGAAAATTAACCAGAGCACTTGTTGAGCGCTTGCTGGTTGCAATATATGCTTACTTTTCAGTCACGTGACCACCCTATGAAGGAATGCCATTTCCTCATTTTAGGTTGTGATACTGAGGCTCAAAGAGGCTATATGACATGCTCAGAGCCTCATGACTAATAAGCAATTGTGCAAGATTCAACCCTCATTTGTCTTATTTCAAAATCCTGGTGGTTCTCACAATAATGCAGTTTGTAACAGTTTATTGCGATAAACAATAAATAAATTTTTTTAGTATGAGTATACCTCAAATATTCTATCTGGGTATATTTTACTAAAAAGTTGTTCATCATTTATCTGAAATTCAAATTTAACTGGACATCCTGTATTTTCATGTGCTAAATCTGGCAACCCTAGGCTCCGTAACCTATTAAGAGCCAAGAGCAGGGGTAAGGGATGAGAAGGGATGAAAATCTCTCTTCCTTTTCCCCATTTTTCCTTCCCCCCTTCTCTGCCCTCCTTATATTTCTTCCCCTGTTTTCCTCAAGATAGTATGACCCATACCTCATGATATTCTTGCCTCCACTCTGAATTTAGATTATAGTTTCCAGGAAGAATGTGACTGTTGCCTTATATCAAGTGGCCTGGTGAGGACACTATGAAGCTTCTCTTATTTCTACTTTGGACAGCAAGGCTAAAGGTGGCCAAGCTCTGTTTTATTTTTTTAAATTTAACTTAATTTCTTTAAAGATTATTTATTTATTTGACAGAGAGAGAGAGAGATCACAGATAGGCAGAGAGGCAGGTAGAGAGAGAGGGGGAAGCAGGCTCCCCACTGAGCAGAGAGCCCGATGTGGGGCTTGATCCCAGGACCCTGAGATCATAACCTGAGCTGAAGACAGAGGCTTTAACCCATGGAGACACTCAGGCGTCCCCAATCTCTGTTTTAGATAATGCAGGAGATACATTCCTTGGGATTAAAGTTGTCCGATTTTAGCTTGTTACAAAAACTATTCTGAAGAGAAGATGTGCAAGAAACACAGGGTAATTCTGCCCAAGGATGATTAGATCCATTTGTTCTCCCTGGGTTATAAATCAAGCAATCTCTACAACCATGTGGCAATCACTGCAGGCTCCCTGCAGGATTCAGTGATAACATCCTATCCTTGAAAAGAGAATAAAGGCACTAAAAGAGAAATATGTGGAAATGGTGCTTTTCACAAAGTTTGAGAATATCTGAGGACACCAAACTATATGCCACTGGCACACCATCAAGCCTGGGACATTTTAGGGGCACCTGAGTGGCTCAGTGGGTTAAAGCCTCTGCCTTCAGCTCGGGTCATGATCTCAGGGTCCTGGGATTGAGCCCCACATTGGGCTCTCTGCTCAGCGGGGAGCCTGCTTCCCCCTCTCTCTCTGCCTGCCTCTCTGCCTACTTGTGATCTCTCTCTAATAAACAAATAAAATCTTAAAAAAAAAAGACTAGGACATTTTAAAAAGGTGGCTCTGGATGTCTAGAAGTGGTGATGTCACAGACTCCTATGATCAAGCCAGGGATGTATATGGCAGTGTGGGGGATGGGAGGGTGTCAAACCAAGTTGTTATCAAAGCTTTTCTGTTGAGCATTAACCTCAGCATTGAAGAAACCCTTGTGATTGCCTGGTCAGGTTTGCTTCTGGCTGTTCTGAGCCCAGTAGCAGCCAAGGTCCAGGAGGGTCCAGGAACTCTGTGTCTACTCGTTATGCCTCATGGTGATGGGGAGTGTTGGCTGGAGCTCCGTCTGGCGCAGTGAGTGGAGCACTGGTTGTCTAACCACCTTGCCAGTACTTAGGGCCAAACTTAGAAAAACTTGTGAAACAGGAATTTGGTCTTTGGCACCATCCCCGTCTCGTGCCACACCTCTTTCCTGTGACCCAAAGTAGCTGTCACATCTCAATTTCCTGACTTCCAGGCAGTGAGTTGGGTGAGAGCTTATCCTAGAAGGCACTGGTGTTTTGCCATTTAGAGGGAACTTCCGGAAGCCTCAGCACCCTAGCGATGCATGGGGAGGCTTTCTTAGGGTAGAATTTTAGACACCATGACAGCACAATTGACAACCTTCCTGAGGTAGTAGACTCTGTAATAACATCACCCTGGATGTACTTCAAGAATTCCAAAAGGACTTAGAAGAAATTCGGCATTCTGGTTTGGAAGCGTGCTGTCAAACATCTCTGAGTTTACCTCTTTATTTTGGGGGTCAGTACCTCTCTGCTGCCTGAAAAACTATCGGTAGAGACAATCTTTCCTGAGTTATAATGCATGTAGACTGGCAAATGCACTTTGGCATATGGGGCTATTATTGAAATGACATGAAAAATGATTTGCCAGTCTTGTGGTAATTGATAAGTAATAGCAAGATATTTGGAGTATTCTGTTCTTAATATCTTCTTTTCTTTCTTCCTTTTAAAAAAGATTTTATTTGTTTATTAATTTTAGGGAGAGAAAGTGAGCAGGGGGAGAGGCAGAAGGAAAGGGAGAGGCAGAGAATCTCAAGCAGATTGTTTGCTGAGTATGGAGCCCAATGTGGGACTTGATCTCATGACCCTGAGATTATGACCTGAGCTGGAATAAAGAGTCAGTTCATTGACTGAGCCACCCAAACACCCCTGCTTTTATGATCTTATTTTCTAGTTATAGTATTAATAAGCATTAGTTGGAATGTTGTAGAAATATGGAAAAGTTATATCAAAGAAAATTTTCTGACCTTTAAAACTTTCTTTGAAAGAATAAAGACATTGTCCAAATGACTTCCATGCCTGTATACTCAACCTACTCAATGTTACAGAACAGATAAAGGACAAAATGGAATATGTAAGAGCCAGAAAAATAAAGAGTTTTATTATTTTTTTAATGGAATAAACTCTGACCAACAAAATGCTTTTATCACTTGACATCTCTGAAAAGATGAAGTTTAGACCTTAAGATTGGCCATTAGGTAACTTTGACTCCTAGTTTACAAAAGGATTATTTTCATCAAACTCAAGACCTCGGCACTGGTAACAAATAACCTCAGCCCACCAGTGATCTCTATCCTCTGGGGGCATCTGGGTGACATAGTTGGTTAACTATCTGATTCTTGATTTCAGCTCAGGTCACTATCTCACAGTTGTGAGATCGAGCTCTGCATCGAGCTCCTTGCTGAGTGTGAAGTCTGCTTACGATTCTCTCTCTCAGGGTACCTAGGTGGCTCAGTCAGTTGAGTGTCTGACTCTTGGTTTCTGCTTGGTCATGATCTCAGGGTCCTGGGATTAGGCCCTGTGTGGGTCTCCATGCTCAACATGGAATCTGCTTGTCTCTCCCCCTCTGCGCCTCCTCTCTCTTTCCCTCTCTCGTAAATAAATAAAATCTTAAAAAAAAAAAAAGATTCATTCTCTCCCTCTCTCTCTGCCCCTCCCCACCCCCTCCCTCTCTCTTAAAAAAAAATCTAGATCCTTTGAAGATATGAGTTTAGGAAATGAAGTTGGGAGTAAATTCTGAATAATTTTCCAAATTACTCTGGCAATGCTATGCAAGGTTTATTAACAGGCTCCAAAGGAAGTTCTACAAATATTTACCTACCTATGTATGTGGTGACAGCCCTGTCTGACTATTATGGCACTGTCTCAAAGGGGACTATTTACATAGACTCACTGCAATATATTCTTTCAGATATTTTTGTTTTTAATTACATGGCTTAAATTTTAGCTTAAAGCTACCTTATTCTATTTTTAATTTTTTTTTCTACTTAAAACATGCCAGAAATGCAATATTACTAAATGCCAAATTCTTTTACCTATTGAGGTTGGCTTCTTGGCTTTCTGCATGAATCCACTGAAGCGTCCCTGAGTACCTGACCTGAAATAGCCACCACACCAATTCTCTGCTTCATTTTCATCAAAGATTGTGGTGACTAGTTTTTTGTATTTGGTTCCCCTGCTAGAATATGTGCTTCATGAGAAGGGGACCCTATCCATCTTGTTTCTTGCTGTTTCTCTAGGGCTTGGCACAGAATAGATTCTTAAAAGATCCTGTGAAATGATGGATGACAAAATGAATGAATCTCTTTTCTTACACTAGCATGTCATTGTTAATTGACTATTTAATAATTATTAATGCTATTTCTTCTTTATTCTTTTACCAAATTTTCTTGATCGTTCTTGCATGTTTTTCTTCCCAGCAGACTTTAATTGCTTTTTCAAATTTTCTCACCAATCTCATTTGGTTTTTGATTGAAAAATGCATTCTACTTTTAAATTTGTGAATGCCTGGCACATTTGTAATATTGGCTTACAGTGTGCAACTATGCTACATCATTTCATTTATTAAAAAATATCTTCTTTTATGTCCTATGCCTAAAAAAAATGAGTTTTCACTTTTAATGGTGAAACGAGAGGCACAAAAATCACTTACAGGAATTTTGATCTATAAGAAATGAATAAATTTAGGTTTGGAAATCTAGAGTTGTAGGTGCTAATTTCAATTGTACTCCAGATTGTGTGGCTTCGGGACGTGGTCAAGATAACCAGAGTTCAAACTACCTAGTCCACTGTCAGGGGCTGGGCTGGAGGGATGGCATTGGTGGAGGAGGAATGTCTGCAATGGTTGGATAAGCTCTGGGTAATCATTATCTGATTCTTCAAGAAGAGATGAAATAGTACCTACATGTCTACAGTGCTTCTTCAGCTATTTTAAAATCTGAGAAGTTCTGGAAGCGGAAAGTGTTTTTTGTTTTGTTTTGTTTTTTGTTTTTTAAAGATTTTATTTATTTATTTGACACACACAGAGAGAGATCACAAGTAGGCAGAGAGGCAGGCAGAGATAGAGAGGGAAGCAGTCTCCCTGCTGAGCAGAGAGCCTGATGTGGGGCTCGATCCCAAGACTCCAAGATCATGACCCGAGCCAAAGGCAGAGGCTTTAACCCACTGAGCCACCCAGGCGCCCCTTGTTTTTTGTTTTTTAAAGATTTTATTTGTTTATTTGCCAGAGAGAGAGAGAGAGAGAGAGATCACAGGTAGGCAGGCAGAGAGAGGGGAAAGCAAGCTCCCCGCTGAGCAGAGAGCCCGACGAGGGGCTCGATTCTAGGACCCCGAGATCATGACCTGAGCCAAAGGCAGAGACTTTAACCCACCGAACCACCCAGGTGCCCCTGAAAGTGTTTTTTAATAATCTAATCTGAACTGCCATGAAGCTATAGTTTTTAATCTGTCCTATAATGAGAAGATTCATGTTTGGTTGCAAAAACATGTGGAACTGTTTTGGACCCTTCTGCACATGGTCTATAATAAGGATATACACCTTGTGATATTTCTAACACCTGAAATCTGGCTCAAGATTCACATAAAAGATTCAGAACCTTTAGATTGCTAGATTGCCCCATCTCAAATCTTTAGGATGAATTTTTTTTTAAATCACAATTTCTGGGTATGTCTATTGCTTGGTTATAAAATGAAAGAGTTTATTGAATAAATGTTCTTCGACAATGGCTTTGGTAAGTAAATAAACTAATTTTCCAGACACAGGCTCTAAGTTTTGAGTGCTGAATAGTGTTTAAATCACCCTTTGTGTATAATAATAAACACCACCCCCATCCATTCAATGCCTCCACGATTTCTTCTAGACATAATGCTCATTCTAAAGCCATGTACTATTCTGGGCAATGCTCTGAACATGGAGGTCTATAAAGACGATCATTCAGAAAGATGACAGAGATGACAAATATTCTACTGTAAACCTCTCCATTATAGGGTTTAGACTGAATGAACTCACTATTGTAACCACTCTAACATAGTAGTGTACACATTAATCTGAGGAAGAATTAAAAAAATTTAGTGAGAAGAGTTTTTCTCTAGCTTTCCTTTTCCTTTTCAGGTTCCCAATTCTTGAGTTTCTAGTTACACATTCTCTAACTTATTATTTCTTGGTTAACTCCAACTTTTCTGTTACCTTATTTGTTTTACAGAGAGAGAGAGAGAGAGAGAGAGAGAGAGAGAGAGAGAGAGAGAGAGAGGGAGGGTGCAAGCAGGGGGGAGGGGCAGAGGGAGCGAGAGAAGCCTCAAACAGACTCTGCAATGAGCATGGAGACTGATGTGGGGCTAGCTCTCAGAACCCTGAGATCGTGACCTGAGTCGAAACCAAGTCAGATGCCCAACTCTGCACCACCCAGGTGCCCCTCTGTTACCATTTTTGAACAAGGCTTAGTCCCATTCTTGACTGGGTTCCAGCTTAGAGTAAAAGTTTGGTACATTCTGCAGATTGTGTTTTTTGTTTTTTTTTTTAATATTTTATTTATTTATTTGACACAGAGAGAGATCACAAGCAGGCAGAGAGGCAGGCAGAGGGAGAGAGGAGAGCAGGCTCCCTGCTGAGCAGAGAGCCCAATGCAGGGCTCGATCCCAGGACCCTGAGATCATGACCTGAGCTGAAGGCAGAGGCTTTAACCCACTGAGCCACCCAGGCACCCCCTCTGCAAATTGTTTTTAAAAGTACTTTTTATTTGTTTTTGGAGTGAGAAACGGATGCATTGAGTGATGAACACAAGCCCTGGAATAACAGAGACTGGCATTTTCATTCGAGGCCCACCCTTACCCCTCGAGGGTAGGTAGGCAGAGCTCAACTTAGCAAGGCCAGATTCACCTGATGTATATAAAGATTGTGCCCTGCTCAGGGCGCCTGGGTGGCTCAGTGGATTAAGCCTCTGCCTTCAGCTCAGGTCATGATCTCAGGGTCCTGGGATCGAGCCCTGCATCGGGCTCTCTGCTCCGTGGGGAGCCTGCTCCCTCCTCTCTATCTGCCTGCCTCTTTGCCTACTTGCGATCTATCTCTGTCAAATAAATAAATTAAAAAAAAAAAAAAAAAAACTGTGCCCCGCTCTAGGTGTCACTTGATTCACCAAGAGGGTTGTAGTAGGTTGAATTGTGGTTCCCCAAAAGAAGCCCAAGTCCTAACTTCTGGTATCCATGAGTGTGACCTTGTTTGGGAAAGGGATCTTTGCAGATAGCATTCAGTATAGGATCTCAGGATGGGATAATTCTAGATTAACTGGGTGGGTCCTAAATCCAGTGACAAGTATTCTTTTAAGGAGAGAGAAAGACAGGGAAGAGGAAACATAGGAAAGTATTTCTTCACAAAAAGATGGGGGTGGAGATTGAAGCAATATCTACAAGCCATAGAAAGCCAAGGATTGCTGACAAGCACAGAAGATCAGAGGGAGGCAGGGAAGGGATTCTCCCTCAGATGCTCTGGAGGGAACCAGTCCTGCTGACAACTGGATTTGAGACTTCCGGCTTTCCTAATTACGAGAATAAATTCTCTTGTTTTAAGCCGCCAAGTTTGTGGTAATTTGTTGCAGCAGCACCAGAAAATTAATACAGGTGCTTTCTCTATGGCACTTTAGGGGGCAAGGAGGCCATTTTCTAAAATTGTGTGGAAGTCTCTGTAGAGCTAACAATGGCTCTGAGTCTCCTATGTGACCCTTGCCCACTTCCTGGGTCACTGCCTGCCATTCTCTCTCTTCACCCCCATTCCCTTGGCTACGTCCTGTTTGCCAGAACTTAAACTTCAAAACTGAGCTCAGGGAACTCACTGTTTGGGAAGCATTCCCTGAGAGCCATTTCCCCACCCCTCGTCAGGTTATGCTCCCCACTGAGGCCTCCAGGCCCCGTCTGTCAATATTCACGACATCATATGTTCTCGGCTTACTTGACTTGTGTATCCTGCTGTCTACAAGCTCCTTTTGAGCAGTGTGGATGCTCTTGGACCTCTAACAACTGGCAAAGCTCTTGTCTCATGGTAGGCACTCCAATGTTTATGGAACCAATGGAGAATTGTTGAGTGGCAGGGCTACCAGGATGGGGAGTTGAGGTTTGGGGAAAGCAACTCCCGCATGTGGGGTTTCCCCCTCCAAACACACACACCACTAAGCAATTCTCCAATTCTCAGCAGACCCTGACCAGGTGTCCCACAGATTTAACTCAAGTCTGACGCCATCTACCTGGAAGCAGTGTTCGATCTCATAGGCTAAAGGCTTGGTCTCATGAGACTGCCCCCACTCCGGACGCCAGTCACAAGTTCCTACCTGTGCTTCTGGCCAGCTGGCTGTAAATCCACGAACCCCTCCTTAAGTTCAATTTATTTGCTAGTGTAGCTCACAGAACTCAGGAAAACAGTTTATTTACTGCATTCCCAGTTTACTAGCTGTAACTCGGGAACAGTCAGCTGCGAGAGATGCATAAGGTAGGTTCTGTAGGGAGGGCTGGGGCTTCCATGAGTTCTCTGAGACCACCACTCTCCCCCAATCTCCACATGTTCACTAATTCAGAAGCTCCCAAATGCTATACCTTGGGGATTTTTATGGAGGCTTCACCAGGTAAGTGTGATCGACCATTAACTCAATTTGTAGCCCCTCTCCAGGGAATGGGGGGTGGAACTGAAAGTTCCAAGATGCTCATCATGGCTTGGTCTTTCTGGGCACTAGCCCCATACAGGAGCCCAACCAAATTTGGCTTGTTAGAACAAGAGACGCTCCCATCATCCTGGAAATTCCAGGAAATTTAGGAGCTCCATGTCAGGATTCAGGATCAAAGACCAGAATTAGAACAAAAAATGCTCCTAGTGTTCTTTTCACTTGTGAAATTGCACGGGTTTTAGGAGCCCTGTGCTGAGAACTGGGGGCAGAGACCAACACATGTTTTCTATTATTTCAGAGCAACTGAGGCTAAGCCATGAGATGCATCTGCCCAGTGGAAGGGGTGTCTTTATCCAATTCACTGTGGAAGGTGCCTATGGGCTCGAGGTGGTCCCATGGCGGATAGAGGATTGGCTTATTTGGGGTAGTAGCAATGCTGGGGTCCCAGGATTTTTTTCCTGTTAGTAAAGCATCCTGGGTAATCCACCTAGCAAAGATAGGACACTTTAGGAAATCTGTAGAATAAAGGTGTGGTTCCAACTTCAGTGAGTATGGAGAGGGAGATCTTCCTGAGCAGTAAACATTCATGGAGTATTTCTAGCAAACAGAAATCTAGGGGGTAAGAAGTTCCATAGAATGAAAAAGGAATGATAAGATCTGTCTTAAAACTCCAGGCTGCTTAATCACATATTTCCCAGCACTTTTCCCCAGCGAACAGGTAGGATTCTGATTTTGCCAACCCTTTCCTATTTCTCTCCAAATTCCTTAAATTAAATAAAATTAACATTGTGTATTTTAAAAATATTTATAGTCCTGTTCTTTAGTTAACCTTGCAATGGTGTAATTTCCATTGTTGTGGCAAGAACACACAGGTTGCCACCCTAAAAATAGGAGCTCTAGAGTCAAACTACCTGGGTTTGAATTCCACTTTTGCCACTTAACCATCTGTAGTGAGTTGTATGTTCTCAAGTGGTCACAACAGCTCTCTTGTTCTTCATGGTCTTTCTTAGAAAGGGATATCAACGCTACTTCAAGGTGGGGAGGGCGTGCATTTCTCCCCTTGAATGTGGACAGGACTGCAATTATTATAGAAGTGAAATCATGTGACTTCCAAGACCAGGTCTTAAAAGGCACACATGGACTATTACTCAGCAATAAAAGGGACCAACTGTTGATGCATGCACAGTTGGATGGACCTAAAGGGCTTGAGCTATAGTGAAAAATCCAATCTTAAGAGTTTATAACTCTATGATTTCATGTATGTAACTTTCTTAAAATGATAAAACTATAGAGATGGAGAACTGTTGAGTGGTTGCCAGGGGACAAGTATGGGGCTGGGGAGAGGTGGGAGAATCTAGAGGGATAGTATGAAGGAGTCCTTTGTGGAACTGTTTTTTACGTTGAATATGACGATTATATATGTATTAACATGGAATCAAATTGCACAGAACACAGTCACACACACACAAAAACACACATATGAGTTCATGTAAAAACTGGTAAAATAGAATAAATTCATCACCTAATTAATAGCATTGGGCAAATGTCAATTTCCTGGTTAACTTGGTCTCCAGTTATAGAAGACCACAGTATTAGCGGAAGCTATATGAAGGGCTCATGGGACTCTATAACTGTATTTCAACTTCCTATTAAGTCTATAATTAACTGGAAAAAAAAAACATTTTCAAAGCAATATAACTTTTACCTGACCTCTAGGGATGCTTGCTTTCAGAGCCCAGCTGGGATGCAACGGGGGAAGTCCAGGCCATGGGGAGTTCTTGGTGACAGCCCCATCTTGGATCCTAGCCAGCAGACACACGAGTGAGAAACATGACAGGAAACAAGACAACTCCAGTCACAGCCACTGCCTGACTGCAACCACACGGGAGGCCCTGAGCGAGAATCCCAAAGTGAGAACCGCCTCACTGAGTACAGTTGACCTCTGGAACCATGAGAGGTAAGAATAAAGGAACTAATGGGTTTTAAGCCACTGCATTTTGAGATAATTTGCTCTGCAACAAAAGATGGACAGAGTACCATCAGAGTGATCGTGGCTCCTCTGTGTCTCAGTTTCTTTATCTATGAGATGAACAAAAACAATGGTTCCTACATCACAAGGCTACTGCAGCCACGAACCAAGTAATGAAGCAAAGGATCTAGGGCACTGTTTCTATGAGACTGGTAAATATTAGCTACAGGTTTTATTACTGTGGCTCCAAATTATAACAAACGGACAAGCAAGATAAGGAATAGCCTGTTTAGCTCTGGGTCAGTTTCCGAATGACACTCAAGGACTCGTCCTCTCTTATCCCAGAGACTTAGCTTGAACCGCTGGAACTTGGCAATAGAGTGGCTTCTATCTTGAGCACATCCTTAGATGACCTCTATCCTCTGGTTTGCCCATGGCATAAATGTACATTCTAAATATAAATGAGGGTTTTATTAAGTTATCTCCGCCCACTCAATCCGAGAGGGAGTAGCTGTTTTCTTCTCCGTGGGTACAAACCTTTAGAGTTAAACGTATTTGTGGGTGTTAAACTGTTCCTTGCAGTCAAGGAATGTTCTTTTATGGAGAATGTTTGTTGCTTGAACAACACTTGAGTTATTTGGTAATAAACAGAATTAAGAAAGCCTTATTCTCTCTCTCTCTCTTTTTTTTTTCCAATTTGAGCACAGAGCGTGCTAAATCAAATTATCTTGAAGACCCCCTTCCACTGTACCATTTATTTTGAAAAGAACTACAGTTCTCACCCTACCCTTATCTCCTGACTCGGCAGTTCCTGCCAGCATCCAGATGGATCAGGCCGGCAGACAAGAAAGAGAGAAGAATCCACAGAAGGGAAGGCAGAATTGATTACAAGGGGCCTGGGGTCCTGAGATCACCCCCAGGAAACCTGAATTCCCTCCAAGGGCTAATGCCTGGTCAGAAACCAAGGAGGGGCCATTTCACCCAAGGTGGTGACCTAAGCTGCCAGGCAGGGCAGGGATGCAATAGAAACCCTGGGGCAGCATTTGGAAAAGCACTTTGAACTTCAGACTTGGGAAAATGCCAAATCATTAACCCTTAGGTTCCAGTTCCTTTTTTTTTTGTTTTTTTTTTTTTTTTTAAAGATTTTATTTATTTATTTGACAGAGAGAGAGATCACAAGTAGGCAGAGAGGCAGGCAGAGAGAGAGGGAGAAGCAGGCTCCCCTCTGAGCAGAGAGCCCGATGCGGGGTTTGATCCCAGGACCCTGAGATCATGAACTGAGCCGAAGGCAGAGGCTTTAACCCACTGAGCCACCCAGGCAACCCTAGGTTCCAGTTCTTTTCCCTGACCTGTATGGGCTTTTGGAGGTTGCTTTCGCATTTGCATCTGGATTCACTGTGGCTAACTCAGTCCCGATAACCTTGTCAGTAATATTTAATCCCTCCACAGATTTGAGAGAGAAAATTGATGTGTGGGACTGAGGGGAGTTGGGGCGGGGGTTGTGGAGGGAGATACTGGGGGGAAAGCAGAGGTCTAGACACACACACACACACGCACACACACTCACCAGATGATGGAACAGTTTCTGCATCAATGTGAACTCTTAGTTATCCCAAAACAACATTCAGATATAACCTGGGTTTACCATATCTCCCCGTTGTAGCTGTCATGGTGGTGATAGCATATTTCCTGAGGTATCTTTGATTACTGACCATTATCTTTCAGGTTTTCACATACAAAGTGGCTTTAGATGCAAATGTGCATTGTGTCCAGGAGATTCTGAGGAAAAATATCAGAGAGTTGCCTGAAAAGAAGGACAAATATCCCAACAGCCAGGGAATCCAGAATGTGTGACTTACAAATGACCCTGCTTTCCAGAAGAGCCACAGCTGGCCCTGCCACTCTCCTTACCCATCGTTGGGAGGTCTTAGAGGTTGGATACTGACACCAAACCCAGTTTTGCTGTTTGAGAGAGTCTCTGGGTCCAGAAGTGCAAGAAAGGAAGGAAGTTGAAAACAGGCTGGAAAGCAGACCTCAGAGAAAGTCTCCACCCCAACCCCCCACACAAACTGCCTCTGCCAGGAGGGGGAATAAAGTAAATAATACACCTTAAATTGTATCCATTAGGAATTACTTTCAATCAATCATCACCATCATCATCCTCTTTTTAAAAGGCATGCTATTAGCCAACCAAAACCTTGTGTAAATGTGCTCTATCCCATGGCTTTTTCCTAAACCCTTCCCATAGTTCTCAAATTTTCCCATTGAGAACTATCACAGAGAAGCTCGCAAACCTAGGGATTCCTGCGCCCTGCCTTCAGCATCTGATTCAGTAGGGGGAACCCAGGAACCTGCATTTGAATATCCTACTGGGGAGTTTCTGGTTGAATATTCTCCAGCTGAGTGTTCTGCTCACCCTGCTGAGTCTCACGTGGGTGGCCTTTGGTTCATATTTTAAGAAACATTTGATCTAGCTAACTGCACTGAGCAAATGGTAGTTTGCCTTCTATTCTGCTGCTTGCTTGCTGACCCTGGACAAGTGACCTTTATCCTGTGGGCCTCAGTGTCCTCCTGAGTAAAATGCAGTGCGAGATGGTGGTGGGAATGAACCGAAGATGCACGTAAGAGACGGCACACACCAATGCGAGTGTGTGCCTTGAACTGTGCCCCAGCTACAAACGGAAGACTTACTCCATTGCTTCTGCAAGAAACTGTGCTCTAGTGTGCCAAACAATTGATTTATGCAGGCTTTTGAAAGATGATCTAATCGCAAGCTTGCAACTTGATCGAATCTGGGACCAAATTAACCTTATTTATGGAACACCACGTGACCAGAAACCACTTACTTCCTCATGCTACTGTCTGCGTAAATGCTCAGGACATTTACTTTGCACAGAACTCCGTCTATACACTCTTTTCCATAACTCCTGTTTTCGTGGAGTATTCCCACTTATGCACCCCAACCACTCTCGCATGTGCCTGTGGTTCGTCACCCTCGCCCCATCTCAGAACTCTGCAGGGACTCATTCTTCCCTTTTCTTTGTTTTTTCTCTCCCAGTCCGCCCTACCCCACCCTCAAAATAGTAACTGATTTATTTTCGATAAGGTTAACACATATGCTTAAGACATAATCATGCCAATTAAGACTAAAAGTTCAAAAGTGCCTACTCGCTGTATTTCTGGAGGAGAACATAGGCAGTAACCTCTTGGACATCACCCACAGCAACTTCTTTCAGGACATGTCTCCAAAGACAAAGGAAACAAAAGCGAAATTGAACTTTTGGGACTTCATCAAGATTAAAAGCTTCTGTACAGCAAAGGAAACAGTCAACAAAACAAATAGGCAACCCACAGAATGGGAGAAGATATTCGCAAATGACACTACAGACCAAGGTCTGATATCTAAGATCTATAAAGAACTCCTCAAACTCAACACTCACAAAACCGATAATTACATCAAAAGATGGGCAGAAGACATGAACAGACACTTCTCCAAAGAAGACATACAAATGGCTAACAGACACATGAAAAAATGTTCAT
>CM053605.1:22427755-22451354 GCA_028646535.1 Procyon lotor
CTGGAAGAGATTATGCGGAGTGAAATAAGTCAAGCAGAGAGAACCAATTACCTTATGGTCCCACTTACGTGCTGAGCGTAAAGAAAAACATGGAGGGCATTGTGAGAAGGAAGGGAATGGTGAACGGGGGGAAACCAGAGGGGGAGATGAACCATGAGAGACTGTGGACTATGAGCAACAAACTGAGGGTTTTGGAGGGGATGGGGGTGGGGGTTGGGCGAGCCTGGTGGTGGGTATTGAGGAGGGCACGTACTGCATGGAGCACTGGGTGTAGTGCAAAACAATGAATCTTGTAACACTGAAAAAAATAAATAAATAAAATTTAAAAAAAAAAGTGCCTACTCACTTTGTATTTGAATACACAACAAAACTGGATCTTCCATGAGCAATTGATGTAATTATTGAAATAAATGATTTATATTTGTGTTATGAAAGTTGCCTTTATAATTTATACACATGGTCCCTAAGTGCCGATCTAGAATTATATATAATCTGGCCAGCCCCCCTCTCTTTGAGTAGTATGTAACTGGTGATATTAAGCTTCTAGGGGCCGGGTCCAAGTCTAACTCACCACAGTGTGTCCAGTGCCTAGGCCAATGCCTGGCACATGGTGGACCCTCAAATTGTATTTGTTGAATGAATGCATAGGTTTAGAGTTTTCAAAGAAGCTGAAGTTTTCTTAGAGCTTTATTCAGTTGTTCAGGTGATGCCCTTTACTTTGTTCCCATGCTGATAATGATTCTACTGCCTTTGTTCAGTGTGATTCCTAATCAGAGATGGCAGAGAATGTTGTAAGCTTCATACAGATGAGTAAAACACTAATTTAAAAATCTTAGTATGCCTGTTAGAGCATGACTATCAAGAGTTGCCAGTGATTATCTTTTACATTCACCTTGGTCTCTAACATCTATTTGTGTGCCTACCCCTTTCCAAGTGAATTAGCTTAATCCCTATCTTTGACATAGACCTCTGTTTTCCAGATTGTTCCTTCTTTGTCCTTCACTAACTCTTCTGGTTTACTAAATGTGGCCAATCAGTGACCATTTACTGTTCTCATTTTGCCCTTTTTTCCTGCAGCAAATCTGCAAGACTTCAACTATTGTCTGTATCTCTGGCTCTGACTTCAATCCTTCATCTTCAAATGCTGCTTGAAAATCCCTAGTTGGGGGCACCTGGGTGGCTCAGCGGTTAAGCCTCTGCCTTCGGCTCAGGTCATGATCTCAGGGTCCTGGGATCAAGCCCCGCATCAGGCTCTCCGCTCAGCGGGGAGCCTGCTTCCCCCTCTCTCTCTGCCTGCCTCTCTGCCTACTTGTGATCACTCTCTCTCTCTGTCAAATAAATAAATAAAAATCTTAAAAAAAAAAAAAAAGAAATTCCCTAGTTGGGCGTTCTGCCTATCTCAAATTCAAAATTATCTACAACTGAACCTATCTTTGGCTTGGAACCAGCAATCTTCTTGAGACTTCTCTTTTTTGATGATAGTCCCTTAAGTGATTCACTCATCAGACTCAGAAATACTCATCTTTTCTTTTTTTAAGATTTTATTTTTTATTTATTTAAGAGAGAGCACCAGAAACTGTATGATAGATATAAACCTGTGTAATAAATTAGAGTAATTAGTTGTTAATAAGACTTTTTTTTTTTTTTAAATAATGTTTTTGATTTCAATTTTTACGTTACCATGGCAGGAGTTTTTTTTTTTTTTTTTTTTTTTTAAAGATTTTATTTATTTGACGGAGAGAAACACAGCGAGAGAGGGAACACAAGCAGAGGGAGTGGTAGCGGGAGAAGCAGGCTTCCTGCTGAGCAGAGAGCCCGATGCGGGGCTCGATCCCAGGACCCTGGGATCATGACCTGAGCCAAAGGCAGACGCTTAACGACTGAGCCACCCAGGCGCCCCTGTTAATAAGACTTTTTAGAGGTTGGTAGAAATCCAAACTTTCTATACAGTAGGTTATTTTTTAAACGTTGGGATACCAATAAGATGCTGGGTGTTTTCTTGGGATATATCCATTGACAGGTTTTTAGGCTGAACAGATTTTGGTAGTAAAGAAGGGAGTTCAGCAGTAATCTAACTACCCTCAGAAATCATTCCAATTGAAGGCCATTCTTACATATAGATTCAACTATTTTCAAGTGTGTCTGGGCTATTTTTTTTTTCTTCAGCACTTTGAGTATATCATTCCACTGCCTTCTGGACTCCATGGTTTCTGATGAGAAATTAGCTATTAATTTTATTGAGGATCCCTTATACATGATAATTAGCTTCTCTCTTGCTACTTTTAAGATTTTCTCCTTGTCATTGACTTCTTTTTTATTGTGTTCAGTTAGCCACTATATAGTACATCATTAGTTTTTGATGTAGTGTTCAGTGATTCATTACTTGCATATAACATCCATGCTCATTACAACATGTGCCCTTCTTAATATCCATCACCCTGTTACCTCTTCTCTCCTCCCCTTCCCCTCTGAAACCTTCAATTTGTTTCCCAGAGTCCATAGTCTCGTTCATCTCCCTCTCTGATTTCTCCCCCTTCAGTTTTCCCTCCCTTCACCTATGGGCCTCTATGCTATTCCTTATATTCCACATATGAGTGAAACCATATGATAATTGTCTTTCTCGGCTTGACTTATTTCATTTAGCATCATCTCCTCCAGTCCCCCCATGTGGATGCAAATGGTGGGTATTCATTCTTTCTGATTGCTGAATAATATTCCATTGTATATATGTACCACATCTTTATCCATTCATCTGTTGAAGGGAGGCATCTTGGCTCCTTCCGCGGTTGGGCTATTGTGACTGCCGTTATGAACATTGGGGTGCATATGGCCCTTCTTTTCACTACAGCTGTATTGGGGTAAATACCCAGTAGTGCAATTGCTGGGTCATAGGGTAGCTCTATTTTCAATTTTTAAGGAACCTCCACACTGTTTTCCAGAATGGCTGCACTAGCTTGCATTCCCACCAACAGTGTAAGAAGGTTCCCCTTTCTCCACATCCTCGCCAGCATTTGCTGTTTCCTGTTTTGTTAATTTTTGTCATACTAATTGTGTAAGGCGGTATCTCATTGTGGTTTTGATTTGTGTTTCCCTGATGGCAAGTGATGTTGAGCATTTCCTTTTAATAGATTCTTCTTGGTGGGCTGTAGTGACATCTACTGCAGAGCTGGATTACCTCACAGTTATTGTAGTGGCTTTATGTTTTTGTTTTAACTTTTTTTTTAAGATTTATCCATTTGAGAGAGTGCACATGTGTACATGCAGGGGGAGGGGCAGAGGGAGAGACACACTCCCCAGTGGGCAGAGCCTGCCAGTGGGGCTCAATCTCAGGACCCTGAGGTCATGATCTGAGCTGAAATCAAGAGTCGAAAGCTCATCCCACTGAGCCACCACCCAGGTGCCCTGACTATATATTTTTAAGCTGTGGCTTTGAATCATATGAAGTTTATATCAGAAGAAACACATGGTATTAGCTACATAAAAGATAACCCAATGACTTGATCCCTACTATGCTGTTTACAGGCAAAATAGTTAGTCGCCTGCTATACCTTAAAGGTGACTGACACATTATATGATTAAAATAACCGTCTGCAAACTATTTCAAGTGGAAAGGCTCATGAATTCTTGAATCTGAGAAGGTATCTGATGCACGTCTTTGTTTCTTATAGAAGCACTAAAAGCATCCCAAATGTACTGAGAATCCAAATGGGTTAATGCCTCAGGTACAATGTAAGTAATAAGATTCAAATACCATGTCTGTATGCAAAAATCACTAGTGAGTCTGCTGCTGGAGACTTGGAGAAAGATAAGAGCTCAAACCACTTCCTCAAGTTGGAGAATTGGACTAAGAGTGAATGTGTGAGTAGGAAAGGTCCATCCTTTATGTGTCTCAATCTCCTCCTGTGCTCAGCTGGGAGGTTTTTTTTTTTAAGATTTTATTTATATACTGACAGGTATATAGGGAGAGAGTGAGAGAGAGAGAGAGAGAGCGCACAAGCAGGGGAAGCAGCAGAGAGAGAGGGAGAAGCAGGGAGCCCAACCTGGGGCTTGGTCCCAGGACCCTGGGATCATGACCTGAGCCAAAGGCAGATGCTTAACCGACTCAGCCACCCCTCAGCTGGGAATTTATGAAGCAGTTACATCAGCCTGATACTTTTCCAGCAACTGACTGAGGAAGTGGAACAAATATCACCGAACTAGTTGAGTTAGTCACAACTGTGCTAAAGGGCAAGGATTATAGCCCTCGGAGTACAGACAAAGGTGTTATTTATCCTGCCTTAGCTTCAGGAAATTTGGAGAATATATTCATGAAAAATGAGACCCAAGATAACTCCAAATAAATTCTAAAAGTCTTCCCATTATAATAGTAAAGAATTTCACTAAAACACAGTGACTCAAAACCCAAGCTGCTTGGCCCTTAGAACTAGCACAATGTGAGTCCCGGTATAGCCTGACCTGAAGGGAAGTACCCCCATCTAGAGGCTGTGAGTCTTACCAGACACCGGTGTCCCAACAGAATGTCAGGATTAGAGGACATACTCAGATCTGTTTGTTGGGTGGATTGTGTTCAAAGATAGAAGAAACAAACAGAACAAAACCCCGTCATCTAAAGAATTTGATCCAGATGCCAAAACCAGATTAAAAACTTTGGCTGAGACTCAAGTGTAGGTCTTTACGGAATAGTACAAGGGTGTGGTATTTAATTTGCAGCAATGAGGAGGCTGGCTCAAACAATAAAAACAGGAACAGGATTTAAGAAATAAAGCCATTGAGTAATTCTAGCAAATAGAGTAACTGCAATCAGAAAACATGGAAAATTTAGGTGAAATAGATGAAAGGAGCTTTAGAATATTAGAATCAAAATTCAGAGTCGAAGTTAAGTTTTTAGTTTCTAACGTTTAATTTAAACATTTCAAGGTTTACTTGGGAAATTCACAGTAAAACCTTGTAAACCTGAATATGGGATGCCTGAGTGGCTCAGTCATTAAGTGTCTGCCTTCGGCTCAGGTCATGATCCCAGGGTCCTGGGATTGAGCCCCGCATCGGGCTCCCTGCTCAGCGGGAAGCCTGCTTCTCCCTCTCCTACTCTCCCTGCTTCTGTCCCCTCTCTCGCTGTCTCTGTCAAATAAATAAATAAAATCTTAAAAAAAAAAAATACCTGAATATCTCTCGAAGTAGGAAGAAAAGTAGGAGAAATTTAAACTAGTGATTTGAAAAGAGGAAAATGTGATTCAGTTAGAAAATATCTCTGAGCTTTGTCTCTGAACATACAAATAGTGCACCAGATGAAACAAAGCAAGGCCAACCAGGAAGAGAGTAATTGTGTGTTTTTTTTTAAATATATATATCTATATATCTTATACAGATAAAGAATAAATTAAAAGAAAGAATAAAATATTTAAAATATGTATATTTTAAAGGTTTTATTTATTTATTTGATAGAGAGAGACTCAGCAAGAGAGGGAACACAAGCAGGGGGAGTTGGGGAGGGAGAGGCAGGCTTCCCGGCCAAGCAGGAAGCCTGATGCGGGGCTCAATGTAGGGCTCCATGCCAGGACCCTGGGATCATGACCTGAGCAGAAGGCCGATGCTTAAGGTCTGAGCCACCCAGGCGCCCCAGGATGAGAATAATTCTTATGTAGAGAGCTTTACACCCAAGTACTCCTAACAAGGAAGTGTCATGGGTTCATCAAGGTGAGAGAAGGGAGGCCCTAAAAGCCACCTAAGGACACTCAAGCATCTCTATTCACAATTCCTGGTGTGTAGTCCGGTTGAAATTACAGGGGTAGAGCATCTTCTTAGAGAAACACTTCCCAGCTTATGTTTGAAATGGTTAGAGACAATGTGACTGGAACATGGCACTCTATCAAAGGCAAACCAGAAGCCCTGAACAGCAGGGTCAGCCAACACTGGAGAGAAAGTTCTTGGTTTGTCTCCGGAGAATGTGGCCCTGTGTCATTAGTCCATGGGATTCAGAACACGTTTCCTAACATTTCTGTTAATCCTTTTATTGTGAAATAACATTGATAGAGTAGACCACAAAAAAGTTTAATAAATTGTTACAAGGCATTCTTGTAATTATCACCCATGTCAAGAAATAGAACAGTGGTTGGGGCACCTCGGTGGCTCAGGCAGTTGAGCGTCTGACTTTTGATTTCAGCTCAGACTGTGATCTTGGGGTCGTGAGATCCAGCCCCATGACAGGCCCCAGGCTGGGTGTGGAGCCTGCTTGAGCTTCTCTCTCTCTCCCTTTGCCCCTCTATCACTTCAGTGGTTTCTGCCCAAAATGCATAACTTGAATCTAATTAAAAGGGAACATCAGATAAACCCAAACTGAGGGACATATTACAAAATAACTAGCTTGTACTCTTTAAAAATGTCAAGGTCTAGAGAAACAAAGAAAGGCTTAGAAACTGTTTCAGGCGAAAGGAGGCTTAAGAGCTATGATCAACCTAATGCAATGTATGATCCTGGACTGGACCTTGGAGGGAACCCCATAAAGATTACAAGAGCAGTTGCTGAAACTTGAATAGGGACTGTATCATATTATATTAATGTTAAACTTCCTGACTTCGACAATCATATTGTGGTTATATAAGATTTCCTTGTTCTTAAGAAATACACACTGGATTATTTAAGGGTGAAGGGACACAATGTCTTCAAATTCCTCTGAAATGGCTCAGGAAAAAAAGGGGTGTGTGTGTAGGGCGGGAGGAAGACAGAGAGACAGAACAAAGGGGACCAAAGTAAAAAATTGGCAAAATGTTATGGGATTTCCTTATACAATTTTTACAATTTTTCTATAAGTCTGAAAGAATATCAGGGGCGCCTGGGTGACTCGGTTAAAGCCTCTGCCTTCGGCTCAGGTCATGATCTCAGGGTCCTGGGATCGAGCCCTGCATCGGGCTCTCTGCTCAGCAGGGAGCCTGCTTCCCCCTCTCTCTGCTTGCCTCTCTGCCTACTTGTGATCTCTCTCTCTGTCAAATGAATAAATAAATAAATATTTTTTTTAAAAAGTCTGAAAGAATAGCAAAATTAAAAGTCACAAACAATGCTATGCTGTCTGCAAAGAAAACTTCTTTGAGTCTGAGATACCACCCAGAATTGTTTAACTTTCTTGTTCCCGAGGAATTAGCAGTTTGGATGCTGTACTCTATCTGATATTACAAACAGAGCCTATGAAATAAAATTTCTAAGAGTAGAGAGATAATAAGATACACAATTTTTCAGTATTTATATAAATACTCTTAAGTCTTTCTTAATATTTTCTATATTTGTTTCACATCTTACCTCCTTCTTAACAGGAACAAATAAAAGGTTTAATGTGGAAGAAATTTTTACGATAGAATTATTCAAATGGAGGATGGAAAATCACTTGCTGGCAATGCCTTGGGAGTATCCAGGAAAAATACAAGGGAGCTGTGATTCTAACTGCAAAGATTAGTTATTAGGTATTTTCAGTTAAAAATTCCATTTAAGAGATAGTACTTGCAATTGAGAGGAATTTTGAGGTGTGGGACTCCTGTCATGTCTGGTCCCCAGGTCCTGCTGCCTTCAGTGTTTTGCAAAGCAGGAGTCGTTTTCCAGGTCAACAATTCTGATCCTGATGTTCCAAAGTAAACCATTAGCCTTGGCATGTACAGGTCAGCATCTGTTCATTTACTGAAGATTTTAGAATATTAACCGATCTGACACATGTTGAGGCAGGGCTTTGTAGCCAGGATCAACTCCCAGGATGTTTGTGAGGGCTGGAGGGACGAGTTAAGGTCATCCAATCCCAGGGCATCACTTTGTTCCACATGATGCTTTCTTCACCCATCCAAACCTGCAAGTGTGCAGGTCCAGTAGAAAGAGCCCTAGCTCAGCTACAAGGATTCCTGGCTTCTGGCCAAAATGGGCGCTGAGGTACTCTGTGTGCCCGATCGAAGTGCCTCTTGAGGGCTCAGTTTCCTTCCCCATAGTACGTGGCTGCCGCTGGGATGCTGACCAACTTTTCTTCAGGTGTGAGCTGGAACTGTGGGAAACCTCTTTGACGTGTTGCTTTTCCCACATTGCCCGGGGACCCCCCCGATCCCCATCCATTCTGTTTTCTCCTCAGGGATCTGCCCTGCCCCACCAGCCCCAGTGCCACCATCCTAGTTCAGATCTTCATTTCCCACCTGAAGTATCACAATATACTGATAACCAGCCTTCCTTCCTGGATTGTGCCCACCGTGACCTCCTCCTCCACTAGTATCCATTCTTCATATAAGCTGTGCTATTTTGTTAAAGGAAAACATGATCACGTCCCTCCCTTCTTAAGTCTTCATTGGCTTCCAATTAACTTACATGATCATACCTATACTCCTTAGCAAGTGCCTATACTATATTGATTCCCTAATATTCCAGTTACCTCTTTTATTCTGTCTTTGGTCTTCTTTCCCTTTCCTTGGAGGACCCACATCTTACCATTTACTTACCTATTTTCCTCACAGTCCCAAAAGTATACTTGATAAATAAAAACCCAAGAAGACTGGTCATTAGCAGTGAATTTTAATTACAATTAGTAGTTCAGATGAAGAACAGACAAGAATAGTGTTAAAATCAACTTCTGAAAAAAAAATCACATTTATATAAGGGAAATAAAACGGGCCAGCAGAAGTCCAAAAAAGGTGCAGCTTGGATTATTGCACTTGGATGAAATATGCTGCTCTGGGTAGCATAATACTCAGGTCACACAAGGCTGGGAGGAGGAGATAAACACAAAGGACAGACTCCCCCGTAGTATTTACTCAGGATTCCAAACTCGCCAATCACCTCACAGATATTTAGCATTTTCAAAACATTCAAGAAGAGCTCTTTACAAAAGTGACTGTGGTGTCTCCAACAGGTTTTAGTTACACCTCTGCTCTCATTCCAAACTGTGGGCAAGTTTACCGGACAGCTCTAGCTCACGTGATGGGACATCTGTTGCCCCAAAACCACCCAGCACCCCAGGCCACAGAGTGGTGAAGGGGGTGAATTTGTACTTCATGCATATTTTCGGGAACAATACTGTGGCTACAGTTTACCCTTTCGAGCACTCTTCATTTTGGTCATTTGTATTGGAACAGGAGGAAAAGTGACAATGGGTACAAATGAGCACTAAAGGAACTCCTAGGCTACCAGTAGAAAATAAAATAAAATTTTAAAAAGTCTCCTGCCACGTTCACAAGGGTGGCATAAGTTTATGTGTAAGAAAAAGGCTGTAAACTTATAGAAAAGATAAACTCTAGACAAATTACAAAATTGATTTTACCTTTACCCTTGAGTGTTATACAGGAAAATGTAAACCAGTGGGCTTAGTTACCAAAAACACATATCCTCCTAAGCTGAGGGGGGGGCCTTAAAGTTTGGCCTGAGCCAATTTTATATTCAAGTTTTCTCCGAGTTTGTCCATGAACTCAAATGTATTCAAGTAGTCGGAACGTTGCACACTAATAAAGGAGGAAAAAGAAAAGAAAGAAATTAGTTTGTCTCTGGTCCAGTAGCAGGTAGAGGGAAAGTCCTAGAAATGCTACATAGGCAGCATTTTATTTATGTCCAGAAATAAATTAATTAATATTAACAAGCTACGAATATATGGCTGATGACCGTGCTCAAGGTTCAAGGGGCCGACACTATCGGCAGCTCGGCCACACACACCTTCTGGATTTCCCCTGCCTTGAGTCTTTGAGTGTGAAACTATCACAGACCTTTCCATTCAGACTAATGCCAGAGAGACTGAAATCATCTCACTTCTTATTCCTCATTCTTACAAATAACAAAACCTATTCAGGGGAACAGCCATACTTTCACTTACATTTCTACAAATTGTCACATGTCCTTAAAAAAGTCTGAACACTCTTATTCTTATCATTGTCTTACTTAAAAAACAAAAAAAGGTAACGGACTGGCTAAGGTCAATCCTGCTGATAGATGCCTATACAAATAGGCTACAAAGGTAACATACTGATGAGCACATTTCAAACGCTGTGTTCTTGCCAGAAATTTAAGATAAGAAAGACGGAGTGTTTGGGTGTATCCCATCACTGAGATATACTGACCCTAATGGAGATCTCAGAGGATGTACGGACTTGGGATTCGTGTTAAACTTTAGTAGGGTTTCTTGAGGTGAGTCATAGTGACCAACTATGAAGGAGAAGTCTCTGATTAGCAGCCAATCCAGCCGGGATACGGGCTACCATGTTTTCAGAAAAATCTTGGGCAATAATAAATGGGCCTCGAATATCTGACTGTTGCTTAGAGATAATTACGGAAGGGACTATGAACAAGTGGGCATCTAAAACTTGTGCTGTTGTTTTTCTTACCCACGAGTTGAAGGAAATAAAGGGGTAGAATACAATAGCCTTGGAGGTCCCTTTGTTTCAAATATCTATAATTTTCTTGTTACACAGAAACTCGTCACCCGACGATCGTCAACTAGATCAGAGGTCAGCAAACTCCAGCCTGACCCCTGGACTCCATCCAGGCTACAGCTCAGTTTTGCAACTGGTTTGACTGGAACACTGCCACATCCACTAGCTTCTGTATTATCTGTGACTGTTTTCCTTCCGCAATGGCAAAGTTCAATAGCTGTATGGTTTTGAAAAGGTTGTGTGTTCCCACAAAGTCTGAAATGCGTACTGTCGGCAATCTATAGACACTGTCTGTTGATCCCTGAACGAGGTGATAAATAATAATCCACGTACTTCCAAAAAGCTCTGATGCTTTGAGCCCAGATAAAGATATGGGGTGATTTGACTGCAGAGCTCAGGGCATCTTATACTTACTTGGGCAAACCTTTAATACAAGCAGCCAAGTCCTTGGTCATGAAGCCAGCCTCAATGGTCTCAAGACAGACTTCTTCCAAAGCCTTGGCAAAAAAACTGAGCTCTTTATTGTTATCAAGCTTAGCCCTGTGGGCTAACCCTCTGGTCCAGGCGAAAATGGAAGCTAAAAGAGCAAAATAGAACAAAACCAAAAAACCACCACTTAGATCATACCAAGAGGGATTCCCAAATGTTTCAGGTCCTAAAAACAGAACAATTTTTTTTGCTTGGGTGACTGATTCCATTAGATGCTACTATCCACATGGCCTCTATAAGAATTGGAAATATTTTTACTGACTACAAATTAAAAAGAAAAATCTGTCTTTTCATAGAGCAAATGTCTTAAATTTTGTTAGAGCCTTAAGAAAGTACATTTTCATGGTGTGCTAGTAATACTTGAAGCTTAAGGCATTTACTAATTTGGAATGGGTCACAATCTCTTCTATCTCTTGTCTGTGTTGGCCTCCCCTCTCCTCTCCAGGCTGTCATCTCTTTTTAAAGTGTTTTCTTTGAAAACTGGTTAGAAGGATCTATCTGTGTGGCTTTTGGATTCTTAGCCATCTGTCACATTTCGCTGCACCAGAGGAAAAGGAAAATGCTCGCTGACGATATTCTTATCTGTAGTATACATTCTCCCACAATAGAAATGCATATATTGTGTATATTTCAAGAAGTACCCTCAAACAGCTCTCATTAGTTGAACAGAGGCACTGTTTGGTGATGATTTTATACACAAAGCACTGGGCAGCCAAAGGGACACGTCTGATTTCCTTTGGCGATCTCCAATCTTCGGGTGGAAATCAGTGTAGCAGTAAACGCGATCTTACCAATGGGGTTGGTGGACGTCTCCTGTCCCTTCTGATACATGCGGTAGTGACGCGTTACAGTCCCGTGGGCAGCCTCTGCTTCTACTGTCTTGCCGTCTGGACAAACCAGCACGCTGGTCATCATGCCAAGAGAGCCATAACCTGTAAGTGGTAAAGCATGAAGTATTGGGTACAACTGCAGGAAGAACAATGAATCTCTCGGAGATGAGCGGTCTCGGGAAAATAAACACAAGCATGTGAGTCATCAGTAATTCCACCTTTCAGGAAGCAGTGTCCCTGCTCCAGACCTCAGGATCAAAGAGTCTGGAGAGGATGCGCTTCTTTCTCTCTTGTCTATCTCACAGGCACCTGCTCCAGGATGGAGAGCTCTGGATCTGCCCGCTTGTATTCCGCCCTAGTGTTTTGACTTCCTTGCTACTGTGACTCAGTGTTCTTACCTGTGGAATGGGAATAATAAAAGCATCTCCTTCACTAGGTTATTGTGAGAATCAGATGAATATACATATATTTGTGAATATATGTGAAAAGAATAGATATTTATCTTCCTTAGAATAGTACCTGCCACAGAGTAAGAGCTCAGTATATTGCCACCCTCTTTTTAAAAAAAAAATATTTTATTTATTTGGGGGGTGGGGGAGCAAGCACAGAGGGAGAGTGAGAGGGAGAAGCAGACTCCCGGCTGAGCAGGGAGCCCGATGTGGGGTTCGATTCCAGGACCCTGGGATCATGAGCTGAGCCAAGGCAGACAGTTGAGCCACCCCGGTGCCCCATATGGCCACTATTATGTGCAGATGCTGTGCTATTCTGGGAAAATAAAGATTCATGAGTCGGGTCCTGCCATCAAGCTGCTCAGATTCACGGGGACTGGAAAGAGAAGGCAGGTTGAAGACAGGCTGGAATGATCCAAGAACATCCCTCGTGCCCTTGCTCCCAGTAACAGTCCCAACAAAACAGTCCTTTCTGTGGCTTCCTACGCAGAGAACGACATTACCACTTTTAAGCCCAGACGATTGATTTCCTTCTCTTACTCCCTCTTCTACACTTGAATGTGAAGAATATCTTTCTCTGTCCAAGAGCACCTGTGGGGTTAATAATGTGCATTTATCATAGGCTGCTACATTTGTTTTGGTTTTTGGTTTGAGTAGATAATGTGTTTTTTTAAACTCACCTTTGAGTACTGTTAGAAACCTCTACGTGGGATTAGTAGCTCCTTTCATATCATTGCATGGTCTGAGGTTTTGGTAGACTCTCCAGTATTTACTAGTTGGAGAAGTTCTGGACCATATTCACAGTGAGTGTGTCTATCTTTAATATCAGGGAAAACTGAGGACCTAAGTACCAAGGTCAAAACTGAGGACATACGTGGTGTGAATCCACAGTAGTTCGTACCCTAGGAAAGAACGGACGCACGGATGGTCCTGCTGACTTCTGCCTGCTGAGCTGCACCGAGGTCCCCCTTATCTACAGGCTCTGCCCAGACACACAGCCTTGGTAACTTATCAGTGCGCTGCTGGACCCTGCACTTCCGAAGTCCTATTTCAAAGTCCTTTGAACCTCCTTATCTTGTCATTCCAGATACTGGATTTGAAAGATCTGTCCAGATACCCTCTTTGCTGCTAAGGGGACATTTAGAAACAGTGGAATGATTTCTGTCTGCTAAGAAGATGGAACAGGATGGCTCACAGTGCTCACATTTTAAGATTTAACAAAGGGCTGCAAAACCTCCCTTCCCAAACTAGAGAACTACTGTGGCATGACCTACGTGCCGCCGGCTGCTCGCCTCTGTTTGGTCCCAGAGCTCCTTACCTTGGGCCACGGAGTCCGACTGCACATCGCCATCGTAGTTTTTACAGGCCCAGATGAAGCCTCCCTCGGATTTCATAGCTTGGGCCACCATGTCATCGATGAGCCTATGCTCATACCAGATTTTCTGGGCTTCGAATTGGGATTTGTACTGCCTAAGAAGCAAGAGAGAAAAGGGATTTATCCCTGGTGTTGTTAGGGACAGCACCTGCTTCTCCAAAGAGAGTGGGGCTGAAAGCAGCATTTTTTAGTGGAAGCAACACAGACTTCAGAATCTGATAGACCTGAGCTCAAATCCTGCCCATTTTTAAGCTGTGAAACCCCAGTGTCCCCACTTGTTAGAGTGACTTCACCTCCTCTGCAGAGATGTGAAAATAAGGGAGACAGCACAGTGTCCCCAGCACTATTTCTACTTTTGAGTACACTACTGATGAGATTCTTGACATACAGCTCACTTTAAGAATGTAATAACGGGGGCCTGCCTTGGTGTTCAGTTGGTTAAGCATTTGACTTTGGCTCAGGTTGTGATCTCAGGGTCCTGGAATCGAGCCCACCTCCAGTCCCTGCTTGAGGAGGGTCCCTATTCAGCAGGGAGTCTGTTGGTCCCTCTCTCTCCCCCTGCTTGTGCCTTCTCTGTTTCTCTCTCAAATAAATAAATAAAATCTTCCAAAAAAAAAAAAAAAAAAGGAATTAATAATGGATGAAAAAGAAAATTCTACAACTCCGTATTTTTTAGGAAACTAGGACAGCTCCTGGAGTTGGTAGGGATGGGTAGCAGGAAGAGGAATTAAGATGTCTTAAAATCCAAGCCCTGGCCTCAACATGTGCACCTAAAAGGGAGTTATGTCATCTTAAAAGTTAACACATGCTCCCGTGTTGTTGAACCTGAAGTTGTAAACATAAAGTTCAAATGACTCCACTAAAGCAGAGTTCTAAATCACAACAAGGTGCTTTGGAAGAGTGAAAATGTGCCCAATGCAGAAACTCATATGTTTGAAAAATTAGGATTTTCTTCTTCTTTTTTTTGGGAGAGAGAGAGCATGAGTTAGGTGGGGGGTGGGCAGAGAGAATCTTAAGCAGGCTCTATGCCCAGCACGGAGCCCGAAGGGGAGCAGGAGCTCAAACTCATGACCTTGAGATCATGATCTGAGCCAAAATCAAGGGTCAGATGGTTAACTGACAGAGCCAACCATGTGCCCCTCCTTTTCTTTTTTTAAAAAATATTTTATTTGTAAATAATCTCTATACCCAACACGGGGCTTGAACTCGCAACCCTGAGATCAAGAGTCATATGCCCAGTGCCCCCAAAATTAGAACTTTCTGTCAGTCCCAGGGCACCTTCATGCAAACAAACAATTCTAGGTCTGAAAAAAAAGCAAATGTGAGACCTTATTTGCAAACATTTACTTTCTAAAAGCAACTCAATGGTTTGTTTCATGTCTGTTAAATCTTAGTTTTGCCCTTAACTTTATGGGATAGTGATAGTTTTCATTCAATTTGTCCCAGATTCAAAGGGATAAGGATGCAAATTTTGTACTATGAATCCTAGCTTATTTTAGAAAAAAGACAAAGAAAAAAAAAAGAACTGTAGTTACTTGTCATATATTTCCTGAAAGATGTCTTTAAAACGTCCATCGTATTTCTTCAGAATAGTGTTTTTGGTGCTCAGATACAAAGGCCAACCCTTAGACAGAGCCATCTGGAAAGAACTGTGTGCGAAATCTTCGATCGACTTATCTTGATTGTACATCCCCAGAGCCACACCACCACCCTCTGTGGGGGGAACACCGACGAGAGGAAAAAGGAGAAGGGTAAATGGGGTAGAGTCGTAACAAGTCCAAATCCACCCACCAACACCCAAGCACCCAATTTCCAGCTCCCGTGGCTTCAAAAAGTGCTGGCTGTGCCACAAATGTGAATATTCCACGAGCTGCCAAGGCACATGATCGGAAGAAAGTCAATTCTAGATAAGGACATTCTAACTTGTTTTGAAGGGCAATAGGAGTGAGAAAAACATGGTCTTTAGTATCCTGAAGATACCAAGTACTAGAAAGTACTGATATGAACCAGAAATACACTCAAAAAACGGTGAATCATTTTTAAGCTGTCTTTCACACTTTTTAAAATTCACACATGTTTTCAACTCTAAGTGGGTACTCCCTTCTCAGCCATTGAGAAAAACTGGCATTTCAAATGTTGAATGAAAATTCTCATCATTTCCTGGAGGATACTGAAGGTTCATACCTCATTGGCAGAAATAATTATGCTACATGTCATCACTAGTGTTTCACGGCTCTTTCTTGGTGAACTCTGTAATTACTGAAAGATAGAACTTGAATCCGTGCCACTGCCCAGGGCCAACCTAAGCTTAACATGTACAAGGCCCAAACTCGCAGGACGAGATTCCATTAAAATGATATTAGTTAGAGGAGGCGAAGAGAACAAGGACTAGGTAAGCTTTGAGCTTTTGTTTGTTTGAGAGCTTTTAACCACTTCAGGAGTGAAGAAAGAGGGCTCTCTGTTCTTTCAACAACCTTTGGGTGGCATTTGCTACAGTGGACCTTTGAAGCACAGGATGGGATGGAAGAAAAGCCAAAAAACAAATGTTCACTTTCACAGAATAAACAGGGCAAGAAAAAATTTCAGCAAATATATAACGCAACCATTTTCAAATACCCCTACCAGAGCAAAGGGCAGATTACATGACAGGTGATATGGGATTATTAATGTTTAATTTCTATTAATTAATAGACTGTTTAATTTCTATAATTTTAATGTATAATGTTTAATTTCTATAATTCAGGCACGACAGAGTCTTGCCAACCTTCCCTCCATGTTGCAGGAGAAGTGCAAAACTATCTACTTGTCTTTGCCCACATGCATTTCCAATTAAGTAGCTGGTTCCTTTTTGTATCTTTCTTCAGTCCACCCCATGGGAAGGCATGGAAGCCAATTACTTCTTTGTGCTAGGTGTTGGGTCCTGGAGAAATGTTGTAGATTCCAGGTTGTATTTTTGGCAGCCACATAACAAACTCTTAAAAAGCAGGACCAATACCATCTAAATGATCTGTAAAAAATAAAAACATGTAGCTCATGATGGACTCACCTTCGAAGTTATGTACCAGGTATGTCATTTTTTTGGATCCATCCCTTGATGTGTAGGTTATCTCGACTTTACCAGGCCCAGGAACAACAAAATCAGTTGCTCTGTACTGTGTAGGAAGAGAAAGATATTAAAACAAGACAAAACAAAACAAAACAAAAAACCCCCAAACTATCCTTTTAAGAACTCTAAGGGAAAAAAATCATTGAATACAGAGCTGGGAAAAAAGGTCCAGAGAGTTCCCAAAGCAACTTAATCCTAGTGTATAGTGGAAATCAGAATTTACTGTGCGCCTCCCATGTATAGGGCAGTTTCCTGAGGACTGATAAGGAGCAGAGAATTAACCCAACAAAGACATAAGAAAAGTGAAAAGCAACCTAAGGGCTTTCAAATGTCAAAGGGGAGGCTTAGCTAAGAAATGAAGTAGGATGACAGAGGGAGAGAAATGACCATGACCTAGAGGTCAAGGAAGTCCTTCTACAGGGGGATGATCATACACTAGCTAAAGCACCGATGTGAGGTGAAAGCTAATGGCTTGTCCTCACTCTATGACAGACGTTATAGGGACTAACTTGAATCATCTCATTATCTCATTTGCTTCTTACATCAATCTTACAACGGAGGAACTATGATAGAGTAGAAATAACACATCTAGGGCCAAAAGACTTGCAATCCCGTCCTTAGACTTTCAAGGCTCAGTCTTTTTGCGGTTATTATTGCTACTAACAGCAGCCCAGGATTTGTCCAAAAGCAGCAGTGACTGTGGAAGCAACTATGACAGGCTTGCCCCTTAGGAAAGGACTGTACGAGGACAGCTGTCTTGCTCACAGGAGCTACGCTTGTGGAAAACCGTGCCTGGCCCACATGAGGCATCCGTGAATTTCTGCCACACTGTACCCTCTTTAGTGACTTAAATTAGAATATTTTGGGGCACCTGGGTGGCTCAGTGGGCTAAAGCCTCTGCCTTCGGCTCAGGTCATGATCCCGGGGTCCTGGGATCAAGCCCCGCATCGGGCTCTCTGCTCAGCAGGAAGCCTGCTTCCCTCTCTCCCTCTGCCTGCCTCTCTGCCCGATTGTGATCTCTCTCTGTCAAAATAAAGAAATAAAATTTAAAAAAAAGATTTAAATATCTTTCCTACACAGCACATTTCTGCCATATGAAGTCCTTTACTATGGGTGGTAACTCATTCCCATTTCTCAAAGGAAGATACTGAGGCACCAAAGCCTCACGGATGCTTTGCAGAAGTTTATGCACATTTAAACAATTAGGGTTGAATCAACCCCACGTGGGGAATTTTTAGTCTGGATTTTAATGAAAAGAATAATCATTCTTCAAAGTGACTGATGCCAAAATAAATAAAGGGGGGTGGAGGATGAAAAAGATACCATGAACCCATAAGAACTTAAAAGTGGTTTTCCCGGGATTTGTGAGTTTGTAGCGCTGCTGTAGACATTATCTCTCCTGGGCCTCTGGAAAGTTTGGCCAGGATGGAGGGATAGTTTGAACCACAGGGTAGAACAAAGTGAGCTAATCCTCAAGGACTGACCCAATGACCCCGTCCCCAGGGATAGAGAGCGATCTGACCTGGCTACACTGTTTCTCGGGACAGGTACATCAGAGCCTCTGGATTTCAGCATGAGACATTTTTATCTGTAAGGCTCTTTCCGGACCTACGCTGCTTTTTATGAAAAGTTCAAAACCTCCGTTTCAATACGGATTTTGTTGAGTTGGCAGTTTTCTGCTTAATTTGGCGATGAGCCTACTGGTACAAAAGTACAGAAACTAGTACTTCTTTCTTTTCCAAGTAGGAAAGGAATGTTTTAAAGATACTACTTTCAACTACTGAATCCGTTTTTCCTGTGATGCCTGAAGTGATCATGTTCAGTAGTCTTTGGTGGTTCTCAACCCTGTCAAGAAAAAGAGAATGGAGAATGCAACAGTGTCAACACGACTTACTTGATCCCCATAAGCATGACGACCTATGATGATGGGTTTTACCCATCCGCTCACAAGCCGGGGGATATTTTTGCAGATAATAGCTTCCCTGAAGACGGTGCCACCCAGAATATTTCGGATGGTGCCATTTGGGGATTTCCACATTTGCTTCAACTTGAACTCTTCAACCCTCTTCTCATCAGGGGTGATGGTAGCGCACTTGACACCAACGTTGTACTTCTTTATAGCTTCTGCGGCATCCTTGGTGACCTGGTCATTGGTGGCATCACGATTCTCTATGCCCAAGTCATAGCTGGGAGGGAAAAGTCGTTAAGTGTAACTCTCCAGACAAATTGATGAGCAATTGAGGGCGTCCCCATTCTATGCACGGTGACGGCACACAGAGCCTGCCCTGAAGAAAGGAAAGGCTCAAAATACACCTCAATCTGCCCACTTCTGGGACTAGCCCACCTTAACCCAGAAGATGGCTGCCAACCAAACATAGCACTAAGACAAGTGGACTGTGGGCCGCACCGACTTGCGGCGTGGGAAGCTCTCTAGAAGGAGCCTGAATGGAAGCCATTGTGGTCAGCCCCTTTGCGTGTCCTTCACCACCAAGGGGCAATGAGCACATGAGCAACCATTTTTGCAGACTTCCTTCCATAAAATTAGCATAAAAACGTAGCCTAAGTCCTTTATTTTCCCTTGGTAAGTTTAAAGGATTGTTTTACGGCATTCAAGTGGTAGGAGCTATAAATGCCACAGTCGGTGCCAAAAATGCTACCAACTTCTTCATTAATGCCAGTCAGTCAGAAGATGAACCTCTCCCTAATTCTTAGGCAAGTTTCTTTGTTCTGGAAATCAGCCTGCAGTTTGTTGGGTAAATAATGGAATCCAATGACGGATTTATATACCCCAGGGAGTTACAGTAATTGCCACCAATACCCAGGCTGCAGGTTACTTTTTACTGCAGGTTTTTTTCCACAGAAATGGAAAAAAATGTTGGTTGTCCATGGAGCATAAAAAATGATTAAAGCTTTATCTCAAGTATGCAGAGTTTGTCAGAAATAGGAGAAACAAAACAGTAATGGAACAATTCATTTTGTCCTCCAAGACTTTAAAGATTTTTTTCAGCCTTTTTAGCTTTCAAAACTTGCTAACCCACGAAGCCTCGAGATTTCTCTTTCCAGTTCCTTTTTAGTTTTTGTATTTTCCTTTCCTTTGCTAGTCCAAGTCATGATGCAAACGCAAAGGTAGCAATCTTAGTGTATTTCCAAAGAAAAATTATTCCAAACTGCTTTGGCTTAGGTAAGTCACTTAAGTCTAAGGAATCCACTGACTCTCTTATCTTCTGACATAGGAAATGCTGAATATTACAAATGTCTAATCCTAACTCAAACGAGGACCGTGGTCAGCACTTTTCATGTTCATAGGAACCAAGTTTTCATCAGAAGAATCTACCAGCAATTTAGTGGAGTGGAGTTTTTACTTTTTTTTTTTTTTTTTAAAGATTTTATTTATTTATTTGTCAGAGAGAGAGAGAGCCCAAGCAGGCAGAGAGGCAGGCAGAGGCAGAGGGAGAAGCAGGCTCCCCGCGGAGCAAGGAGCCCGACGTGGGACTCCATCCCAGGACCCTGGGATCATGACCTGAGCCGAAGGCAGCTGCTTAACCAACTGAGCCACCCAGGCGTCCCGAGTTTTTACTTCTTTTCTTAATGTCTCTCACAGAAGAGAATAAGCAAGTGGCCTGGACCACTGTCCAGCCTGCAGAAAACAAAACAAACAAATCACTTCCCGCCCCTCAAAAAGAACCGGTCATGTAATGATAACAGTCATTTTGGAACCACTTAAAACTTGTTTGAGCCTCTGAAAATTCTTTATTCTGTAGCTAGTGACTCTTTTCCTTCCAGGCATAATGACTGTCCTTTAAAACTCCTTATGCCTCTAAGGCTAACAAGGCTTAAAGCTTCTTCACAGCTTTTACACGGGCAAGAACCTGGCAAATTCAACTGCTACCATGTCAAGTTCCAAACCAGGGGAGTGCTCGTGAAATACTTCTGTAACCCACTTGGTGTTTTTTATGCTTCGTTTCCTGGATGTCTGGTTGACCTCTGCAAGTATTTGCTTCATCGCGCGGTTGTGATACAGACATCATCAACCGCTTGGGCTTAGAAAAACTAAAAAGTGTCTGATGACACCACGTAACTGAGGTATCTACACTCAGGCAAACAACAGGCCCTTGGAACACATGGGTCTGATGAATAATTCTGGGTCAAGACAAATACACTGAACACTTGCTGTAGTTTGGCTGAAATGCGTGGGTCAACATTTTGCCATGTCACGTCCCCTTTGGAAAAATTCTGTCTCTTCCTAGTTTGGTTACACAAAGAGCATGAGCAAGTTTATAAAAATCACAGGGAACAAAGGGGAGACATCCACAGAGACTTTCATATCTGTCTCCAAACTTTGAAGACAGAGTAAAGGCTCAAATTCTCAGAACACAAAAGGTTAAAGGGATGGTCTACGGAAAGGTGAGGGTTGTGTAAGATATTCACGGGTTCTTTCTGTACTATAATTGTGTGAAAAGGACGAAAGGTAGGGAAAGGTCCACTGATTAGTTAAGAAAGCAGAGGTAGGTAGAAAGGAAAAAACTGTGCTAACTACATTTACTTTACTGTTCAACACAGACTGTACCTCTATTATTTTCCTTTCTACAAATAATACCTCACGCAGCTCTGAGTCACGGATTTACAAAAAGAAAAACTTTGTGGGAAATAGTGGCTTGGAAAGAGTGGAGAATCACTTTGTTCTCATCACAGTTCTTTTCTTCAGAACAATGGTAAGTCCAGTCTTTCTAGCAATATGTCAAAATTAAAATAGAAAGTCTGGGGCGTCTGAGCAGCCCACTCGGTTACACATCCGACTTTTGGTTTCGTCTCAGGTCATGATCTCAGGGTTGGGAGATCAAACCCCTGGTCATGGGTCTCTGCGCTCAGTGGGGCGTCTGCTTGAGACTCTCTCTGCCCCTCCCCATTGTGTTCTCTTTAAAAATAAATAAATCTTAAAAAAATAAATAAAATTAATAAAATTGAAATAGAAGGTTCAGGGATGCCTGGGTGGCTCAGTCAGTTAAGCGTCTGCCTTCAGCTCAGGTCATGATCCCAGGGTCCTGGGATTGAGCCCCACACTGGGCTCCCTGCTCAGTGGGGTCTGCTTCTCCCTCTCTGCCTGCCACTCTCCCTGCCTTGTGCTCTCTCTCTCTCTCTCTCTCTGACAAATAAATTAAAAATAAATAAATAAAGTCTTCCATACTATTTAACAAACAAACAAATAAATAAAACAGAAGGTTCATATAACTATATTTCGGTACCCCTCCCTCAAAAGCTTCATTCATATGATACAGCTATAGCTGGTTAAATAGCTAGTTATACCCTGAAATCACTTAGTTTATGCTCTCTGACGTTGCTGCTTAGAAGGCTAATTCATTTACCTGTGCAGGTCCAGTTCCACGTAGGGAAAAATGAGTTTTTCTTTAATCAACTCCCAAATGATTCGTGTCATTTCATCTCCTTGCATCTCTACCACAGAACCGCCGTGGATTTTCTGAGACATTTTGAATTCAAGAAACCTTTAAAAAGAACAAAAGGTAAAAATACTAGGATTCGGTGACTACTAAACACTACATTCCCAACAGCACTGCTGTATAAAAAGCTAATGACAATTTATTTACCATTAGAATCGAGACATTTTCTGTAGAAAGCACTGTCTTACGTGCTTCCTGTGTGAGTTTTGAGGCAGCCCTCACAACCCTGTAAGACCGAAATGATCTTCCCATTTTACTTTGACAGAAGGAAAACAGCTTTCCCAAGACCATTCCACGACCCTGTAAGATGTTCTTAATGATGTTGTCATTATTCCTGACTGTTGGTTCTTCTTCTAAAATGAGATTTTTTTCAACATCATGTTTATTTGAACCCTTCTATCCAATTCCTCATTTTATAGCATCTTCAAAATCAGCAAAATGATGGGTGCTAATATTTCCCTTCTTTTAAGAGGCTATTTGGTTTAAAAAAAATACACACACACACACAAACCTAAAACACCAACAAAACTACACTTGGGGCCATTCAACAAGTTCTCATAAGCCATGTTTAAGGAAACTTTAAACATGAAAGACAAAGAATTTCTGGTGGAATTACGTTTTCTTAGATGCAATAATAGATATTGGGGAGGTCATCCTAAAAACAAAAGTGATTTCTCAATTTAGACAAACCTGTATATAGAAGGGCTACCACTGTTCAGGAGCCAGGCGTGTCCCTGTCCTTGGACTGTTCTTGGGCAAAGGTAAGCTGTCATTTACCTTTGGGACATGAGAAATGTGGGACGTCTCCGGTGGGACGGAGAAATGGAACTGTTTCAGGAAGACACGTCTTCCTGGGATGTGAGGATAGCAAATACAAATTAATCGCATTCCCAGAAAGGGCAGGGGTGCACCCTCTGGAAGAAGTGAAAGTATGAGACTTCCAGGAAGACCACATCCTGTGTGTGTTCCCTGAGAAGTGGAGGAGGCCTTGGGCCTGAGGAAGGGATCTGTTCCCTTTTGTGACGCTCTAGAGGAAACTTTTTCCCTGGGGGAACATAACTGCAAATTGCTTCTATCCCCTTAAGTTATGGCTGAAGACTGGAAAAGTCAAGAGAATGGACTTAAACAATTATTAGGTAAGAGGCCTATAAACAGTATCCACCTGACAAGCTGAGCTAAAGTAATTTCATCTTTAAATAACAAAAATGTACTGGGGGGCACCTGGTCGGCTCGGTCCGTGGAATTTGTGACTCTTGATCTTGGGGCCATGACTTGGAGCCCCATGTTGAATATAGGGATTACTTAAAAAAATAAAATCTTAGGGGCACCTGAGTGGCTCAGAGGGTTAAGCCTCTGCCTTCAGCTCAGGTCATGATCCCAGCGTTCTGGGATCGAGCCCCATATCAGGCTCTCTGCTCAGGAGGGAGCCTGCTTTCCCCCTCTCTCTCTGCCTGCCTCTCTGCCTACTCGTGATCTCTCTCTCTCTCTCTCTGTGTCAAATAAATAAATAAAATCTTT